>OU015498.1:128183150-128473150 GCA_907164885.2 Dolomedes plantarius | reverse complement strand
TGAAAATGTTACAAATATCTCCTCCAAAAGACTGCATAGTCTTCTAAGATAAAATATAAATCTAGGTTTTAATTCTTAGAATAAAATAACAAAGTCAGTAGTATAGGAATGCGTGGTTTCACCTCAGTTTTTCCACTTTGCAGGATTGAATGATTTTAGATGCCTTGTTTCACTTCAGTTTTTCCACTTTGCAAGATTGAATGATTTTAGATGCCTGATTTCACCTCAGTTTTTCCACTTTGCAGGATTGAATGATTTTAGATGCCTTATTTCACTTCAGTTTTTCCACTTTGCAAGACTGAATGATTTTAGATGCCTGATTTCACTTCAGTTTTTCCACTTTGCAGGATTGAATGATTTTAGATGCCTTATTTCACTTCAGTTTTTCCACTTTGCAAGACTGAATGATTTTAGATGCCTGATTTCACTTCAGTTTTTCCACTTTGCAGGATTGAATGATTTTAGATGCCTTATTTCACTTCAGTTTTTCCACTTTGCAGGACTGAATGATTTTAGATGCGTGATTTCACCTCAGTTGTTCCACTTTGCAGGATTGAATGATTTTAGATGCGTGATTTCACCTCAGTTTTTTCACTTTGCAGAATTGAATGATTCGGCTTCGTTAGGTTTTTCTAGAAATTTTTAATGCAAAAAGAATAAGTTTGGAAATTTTATTGTTTAGTTATTTCCCCATAACATAAGATATAATAACTTAATTTTGTGTTCAATCCTTTAATTAATGTTTTATATATTACGATCAAACATTTGCATAACAACAACATTTGGAAATATGTTTTTAAAAAGTATTTTATGATTTGAGATATAATCAGGACGATTAAATTTCCACGTTTACCAAGGCACGTTTTTTCAGAGATATTTGAAATCTATCGAATGTTCTTTTAGCGATAATGTAAGAGAATCATTCAACATATCCACAAAACATACAATGCGACGGTCAAGGTTACAAGGTTTTTTTTTCCTCCTGCAATAGCTTGTTTATGGGGCAAATTTGTATGAGTTGCCTAATAGAACAAATTCCAGGAAGCAGCATGTCAGCCTAACGTTAATTAACGTATTTATCGCAACCTCCTTCAATCACTTGTTTATGCAGCGAATTTATCGTCCTTCTAGAATCGCCTTCTAAGTCGCCTTCTAGAGCAAATTCCAGGAAGCTGAAAATTGGATATAAAAATAATCCGAACGCTTGTATTTTCACACGCTTCAAATTCAGACCCGAAGATTTAGACCAGAAGAATATCAGCCCCAGGTAAGAATTATTTTTCTGTTAAGGGTACTGGACACCCTACTATAGAATTCTTTTACAGAACTCACCCTTCTTTTTTTTCTTGTACAAATTATTTTGTATTATCATATTATTTCGTGATATATTCGAAATACTTAATTTTGTTTCAAAGGGTGTCTGTTCTCCTTAATATCAATATCAAACAATACCTAAAACATAGTAACAACTAAAATAAATAGTATTATAAAAGTAAAGTTCTTTTTCTCATCCAATTTCTGTCATCATCACTCTGGGTTTCTCTGCATTTTTAACCATTTTAGTTTGTGAAATGTATTAAATTTTAAATAACTATAAAAAATGTGCTTTTTACTTCTTCTTCTTTAAATTTTGTTTTAATCAAAATGTAAAAGGGGAATTTTATGTTAAATTTCAGACTCTGCAATTTTGAATGTGTTGATATAGTAAACAATTTTTATGTAAAGTATTTCTAATAAACATTTAAGGTAGCATTTTAACCCTTATTTAAAATGTTTTGAATTTTTTTATGGAAATTCAACAATATCGCTGATATGTTTTTTTTTCTCTTTCAGCACTGGATAGGGAACAATATCTTCGGAATAGCTTTTATTGTAAATGGTGTGGAGTTTTTGCATTTAAACAATATCATCATTGGTTGCACCTTACTAGGAGTTATTTTTATTTATGACATTTTCTGGGTAATTATTGCTTTTGAAATGAAATCAGTGAAATTTAGAATGTTCAGTTTTAGAGATATCCTGTGCATGTTATTTCTTTATTTTTCTTTGTAAAACATTTAATGTCTTTCAGGTTTTTGCCGCTGATGTCATGGTAACTGTTGCAAAATCTTTTGAAGCTCCAATTAAATGTAAGTTTATTTCTCTGTCTAAAAAAAATTATATGCATTGTATGTCGTTAAAATTTTTTGTGTGTTCAGCTTTGGATGTTCTTTTAGCATCAAAGATTTCTGAAGTTGTTCTTTTCCCCTCACTATGCAATATTTAGTTCTTGCTGTTAAAAAAAAGAGAGCTTTATGTTCATAGACCGGGAAAGTTTCAACATTTAATAAAGGCTTAAATTATGTGGTCAAGGAATGTGGTTTACACCTAAGAAATGTACCTTTTAATGTTAGTCTTGAACTCTAAGAATTACATAAATTATCACCAGTTTCATAATTAGCTATGATCATAGAACCCATGCTTTTAAAAGAATTTGAGATAATCTAATTAAAAGGATAAACTTTAAAAAATGTGTTTTAAAACTATTATGTTTTTTAAAAAGATAACATGGTGTTTTGTTTATGGGTTAAACCTAAATTTTATATTCTATCTTTATCATTTGTTCCATATTTTTTCTTTTTGTAGTACTTTGAAGTTGTGTTTACCATTGTTAATCATAAACATTTGTTCAAATTGTTGACTTCCTTTTGAACTCAATTAAAGAAACAAATACTTTTGTTAGATTAGTGTGTCTATTACAAATATTCAAAGATTCCTTTCAGTTAGAGATTAATTTCTGTTAATATTTTATAACTGTATTAAATTTTAAATGTAACTGATTATAAGTTTTGCCCTTTTTATTCAGGTATTACCCAAGAGTGTAAAATAGAAGGCATTAATTATTTTAATTATTGTCCCATATTTTATATTGTCGAAGTATAACATTTTAAACATGCATTTCATTTTCTTTTTTAGTGATCTTTCCTCAAGATTTACTAGAAAATTGGCTGAACAGTAGTAATTTTGCTATATTAGCACAAGGAAATATTGTTATTCCAGGAATATTCATTGCTTTTCTTTTACGTTTTGACGAAAATAGTAATTTGGTTTTTAACAAGCCGATTTATGTAGGTTTTGTGGTTTTAGAATTATCCAAGTTGCACATGTATCGCACTTACTATGTTAAATTTAAAATGCGGTATAATCAAAAATGTAATCTTTTGTATACCGATACAGATTCGTTGGTTATGCAGATATATACTGATGATATTAACTTAGATAAAAAAAAATATTTTAGAGACATTATTGATACGAAAGACTACCCAAAAGATAACATTTTGTATACTAATATTTATGCTCGTGAGCTTGGTTATTTAATGGATGAATGTAAATCAAAACCTATAAAAGAATTTTTTGCTCTATATTAAAATGCACTCCTATGTGTATGCAGAAGGAAACAAGAAAACAGCAAAAGGAGTCAAATTCTCTAGTGTTAAAAATTTTAATCATGATTTATAATGAAGTAATACAATAATGAAGTTTTGAGTTTCAAGAATGCCATATTGTTAGCAAAATCCATCAGGTAAAAACTGTTGTTAAAAACAAAGTATCATTATCTAACTTTTTTGATAAGTATATTGCTAATGAGGGTATTCATACTATTTCTTATGGACACTTTAAAACAAAAGCTTGAATTCGGATACATGCCATAAGTATTTTAACCATATGTGTAGAAGTAGACTATCAAACATTTTTTCATTAAAAAGGGATGTTAGACTCGTAAAAGAAGGTGTTTTCGATTTTGTTTCAACGGCTTTTATTGTTGTTTGTTTTGTTTTTAATTTTTTTCTTTTGTCAGAGCCTTCCTGTTCGAAATTCAAAATTTTATTGTAACCCCAGCCAGGTATCGGGAAGAAAGGAAGCTCTGCTCATTACAATGTTTCACTGAACTAGTCTTCAATTCACATATGTTTTGGAATTTGTCCGGAAAAAGACAGCAAGTTTTTATGAGAATCTGGAGAGGGGTTTTACTAGTTGTCTGGCGTAAGACCTCTTAGGAAAGTCTCATGACAACAGACTCGTGGGATCCTCTTCACTTTGTGTATTGTTCTGTGTATTTTCTCTCTTGAGATAATACACAAAATGATAAATTTTTTCCCCAGCCCTTCTTAAATGTTTGCCTGCAATCTAATATTCTCAGAGGATTAAACTATGATTATGACTGCAGAAAGGTTTGTGTTGGTGTCCTCTATAGTCCTCTGATAAGAGTTCAGCACATAGTGCACAAAAACTACACAAAACATACACAGACAAACATCACACACTACAAATTATAAAATATATTTTTAACATGTTTGTTTTGTTTATTTTTATATTAAGTTTTTGATATGGGTGAAAAATATATAGTTAATAATATATTTTGCAAGTAGTTTGTTTTAAAATATTTTTATATAGTTTGTACTG
Organism: Dolomedes plantarius; assembly: GCA_907164885.2. Taxonomy (NCBI): domain Eukaryota; kingdom Metazoa; phylum Arthropoda; class Arachnida; order Araneae; family Dolomedidae; genus Dolomedes; species Dolomedes plantarius. The sequence goes on along the minus strand of OU015498.1, from coordinate 128,468,707 downwards.
AATAAGAATGTTGAAATGTTATATTTATTTGTGAAATGTGAAGAATGCTGCATTTCAAGTATTCTATATGAAAGAATAAACTTATGGAAAATAAATTAATGGAGAATTTACATTTATGAATAAATTTGTGGAAAGTTATGTTATATATTAAGAATAAATCATACTATTAAAATAATGAGATTGTTTGTTTCAGTTTTTAACAAGAAGTACATTGCTAATACAAGAAACGAAGACTTTTACCGATTGTACTAACGGCAGTCATATCAGCTTTAGGAGGTTCTATCTCTTTGCGTTGAGTCTGATCTTGATTTTAAGCGTGTACAATATATAGAATTTCAACTTATTTTTATATCCAAGTGCGCCTCACTTATCAATCTTTGAATCTTTCTATCTGTCTATCAATCAATCACTATGCGGAGGAAAATAACAAATGTCCTCCGATTATACTTTGATATAATATAACCAAATTTATGTTTCGCATAGTAAAACAACTGTTTTTTTGTAGATATATTGTATAACGTTTTAGTAAATATCAATTTTTAACCACTGGTATTTAAATTGTTGAAGAATGTTTTTCGTAATAATAATCATGTGAAAAATTGTTTTAATAAGTTTATGTATTTTTACGCAACTTTTTTATTTCATCAATTTGTATGATTAAAAATAATTTCAGTAGCTGATACTAATCGAAATATTCCTCCAAATGATGTGGGATGCATGCAACCATAACACACTTTCTTTAATAGGTCACCCATTCTGACGATCTCGATCTACTAGCTTTAGGACAATTTTTTAAATATTTGTGCTCCCTTATCGGACTCGCTGTAGCTAAATTCAATTCTGAATGCGATCTTTATAATTGTGTATCGTACTTTCATTTTACTAAAGGAAACCAGTTTTCACGAACTTTCGGATTACAAACTTTCCGACCGTAGCGGTACTTTTGACTGATCTATGGCTTCGATAAATTCATAGAATTCCATAGGAGGTTCATCATTTGTATTTCTCCTGAGATATGAGAATAGATCTACTATACTTGTATGAGGTAGAGGCTCTCCCTTCCTCAAAAAATTTCAGTCTTTATTCCATGAACATTGTTGACTTTTCAGTTTTTCTGCATTTAAAGGAATAAAAGCCCTTAGCCTCTCGGGGATATGATATCAAGATATCATACATGTCTTTTTCAGAAACTTTGTCAGGTTCTTTTTGTATAGGTCATCAATGGCAATCATCAATAACCTGCGACCCGCTTTCACGATCAGATATATTAACAGGAAGAGGTTCTCCAGGTTTATGTGTTGTATGTCAATAACGAACAATTAATTGACTTAGTAATCTTGCTTCCATATCATAAGGTAATTTGCTTTCTTCTAAAATATAAGATATTTCATCTTCTATTCGAATTTCTGGTTTGTAAAACAGATATGCTGCTACCATCTCAGGAGCTACAATCGCCATGCGTTGAGCCATTCTATATGCGACCAGGGCCCGATTTAGAAAATTCTTGACGATAGGCACAACTCGAGATGGGGGCCCCCTAACACTGATGTGGGCGTAAAATTTCCAAAATTGACACACAACAAAGATAATCATGAATCATTGTGAAAGTACCATTTTACCAAGAATTGGCTATTTGAAACGTAGAAGCCTAAAACATTATCAAACAACAAAAAGCAATACAACATATTAACTTCATCATTAAAACACCAATATAATGCTTATATAATGTGTATAAGGGATTAATAAAAACTTATTAATCCCTTATACACATTATAACATATGATGAACTATACATATAACTATACATATGATGAACCAATCAATCAATCAGATTTGAAAGGATATATACAAAAAAAAATTGCTATTAAAAAGGGTAGAATTTTTAAAAAATTGAATAGGGAAATTTTTTCATTTTAAAATTAAAAATTTGGGGGCCCCTAGGCCCGGTCCTAATGGAAAATCAGGGTCTGTATGTGACTGCATATTGCTTTCCCAATTATACCTCCTAAAGCTGATAAGACTGGTGCTACTACAAGTAGTAAAAATCTACCAGTCGGATTTGTTGATAGTTTTCGTTTCTTGTTTAATGAAACTTTTTTGCTTGACATTTGAAGAATGGCTTTTTTGTATTTGCACAGTCTTTTTATATTCACAGGTACATTCCTTGAAAGAATATTTTTTACAAATTTCACATAGAGAATATATTTGATTTTTACTTGCCTTTCTTATAATAGCTTTATTCGGTGGAGGAGTGCCTGACGATGATAATCGGAGAAAATTATAATTTCTCTTTACATTCTTCATGCTTTTTCAATATAACTCCAATAAATTCCGTTGTCACCAGCGAATATATTTTCTCAAAGATGTAAACCCTCATCTCTGAGAGGATGACAATTAACAAACAAATATGAATAAGGTTTTGAAGTTGAGCTTTTACATGCACTTAGAAAGCATGGAGTTTTTTCCGGAAAAAAATTGCCGAGCAAAGCACATTACCGTAAAATCTTGACTATAATACGCACACATGTATAATACGTATGCTTAATTTTGCGCGAAATTTTCGGAAACAATTAAAATTCGACTATAATACGCACCCATAACTTTTCAATATTTTATTAAAATTGCGCAGATATTTATTAATAGAAGTAAAATTTGTAGTAAAAAGCAACGAAAACATTAATTCAGTAAAAAAAAAATAATTTTTTATTCAAAACAAACGATACTGTCAAATTATCAGTCTTAATCACTTTCACTAGAATACAGCTCTTCTATTGTTGTTGCATCCATGTCATAACTATTGGTGCCGTCGTAATATATATCGCTATCATCATTCCCATTTGATGACACCTGCCCATCCTCCCATAATATGTGGTTCTCACTGCCGTCTCACGTTTAACAATTGATAATTTTTCTGCTGCCGTATAGGAGCGTCTTGAAGAAATTTTCAGGGAAATAAATTTTAAAAATAATAAATGTTGGCACTTACAACAACCGAGAACTATCACTATTTCAAAGGACCTGTTATTGAACGAACGCGTGTGCGATACGAACTGTGAGTTCCGTTTGTTTAAAAGGAACACCTGCTTAGTAAACGGATGGCTCAATCACGGAGTGTACATACACGCGCAACCGTGTTGCGACAATGTCTTACATCTGCTGTACGTTCGTTTATTCAACGTTTAAAACTACGTTTTTCTTTGTACACGAGTATAATACGCACCCTCATTTTTGCGGGCTAAAATGAGAAAAAAAGTGTGTATTAGACTCCAGATTTTACGGTAATTGATCTCTCATTCGTTCATTCATCAATAGCTCGACAGTCCTGGTTGGACACTGGTTTTCTCAAGAAGACGGAACCAGTCCTTCCTTCTGTGCACCACAGCTTTCCAGTCTCTGACATTGATTGAGACAAAGTCACTTTGGAGGCAGTCCTCCCACCTCAGTTTGGGTCTGCCTTTTCTTCTGACTCCTGTTGGCTTTGCCAGAAAGATTCTTTTCGTCGTCCGGTCATCATTCATTCTTAAAATGTGTCCGGCCCATTTCATGCGTTGGATTTTATGATACTTCAGAATACCTGGTTCTCTGAATAACAAATAAAGTTCAGATTTAGTCCTCCTTCTCCAAACTCCGTTATCACAAAAGCCGCCAAAAACGGATCGAAGAATCTTCCTCTCAAAAATTGCGAGGGTTCTCTCATCAGCCTGGGACAAGGTCCACGTTTCAAATGCATACGTGAGAACTGTCCTGATTAAACTTTTGTATTTCAACAACTTAGTGTTCCTTTTAATGTTGTCAGATTTCAGAAATTTTCTTAGACCATAAAAGCATCTGTTGGCAGCAGTTATTTTCTTTCTTACTTCTGGGGAAAAGAGATTTTCGGAGTTGATTTCAGATCCAAGGTAGGTGAAGGAGTTCACCTTTTCAAATTTGTATTCTTCAATCTCGATGTACATGGAGGTGTAGGTAATAAATTGCATATACTTAGTTTTACCCTGATTTTGAGAGGTTCATTTTCTTAGCCTCTCTTTCCAGATCCAGGAACGCTTGCTTGAGATATTTAGGGGTTCTTGCTATGATATAAATATCATCAGCGTAAGCAATAATTTGAACAGATTTGGAAAAAATAGTTCCTCGTGTTGATTTTTGATTCTCTTACCATTTTTCAAGAGCAAGGTTGAAAAGAAGGCATGCTAACGCATCACCCTAATTGATCTCTAGTATTTTGAAATAATATAGAGTATTTAAACTAATGTCTCTCCTAACTTTACACTTAGGATATAAGTTACGCAATATGAATATTACACTAATACGCTTGTGGTGAGATCCTATTGCAAACAAATTAGTGATAGCAGCAGTAAGAGAATTCATTAAGTCATCTATTACAATCAAATAAAAATTTTCCGTCTTTTGGTAGACCTCGCATAAGCTCAATATCAGATGTTTCCAGAAACCAAGGTTGAAATGCAGAATAGCAAAAAAGAACCCATTTCATAGGGTGATCATACACATCATTCTTTACCAGATTTCTCACCAAACTTGTTTTAAAAGATTACCTTATTTCGCTTGCTATCATATTACTCGGATGACTTAACTTCAACATTGTTTGCATCAGTTTGAGTTTCAAAGTCTGTTCCCGCGAATTTTAAATTAATTGGAAGAAAACATGCCTCAGCACCCTCGGCACCGAAAGATGACGCACTACCACTGGGCTACCTTGAACTCTAATTTCTCTGGATTTAATAAACATAACCTCTGACCAACATTTATACAACGATGAAAGAGGAGACATCTTATAAATAAGACGAGAGACATCTTATAAATAAGATCGTCATATGAATCTGTGTACCTTTAAAGAAATCGTAGTAGTCAAGAATTTTGATTTGAAAGTTAAACAACATTGTATAATGCAAAATTGAGTTTGTTGTCAAATCGAAATACATAATACTAAATATTAAAAAAAAAGATTTTATCTCTTTTCTAAAAGACCCTGACAAACTACTTTAATGACTTCCGTTAGAACAAGATACCCCTAAATAGAGAACAAGTTAAACATCAAGTTCACTTATTCTTTCTATAAACTTGAATTTCTTTTTTCCGGGATACGAAAGAATATCTTTCTTAAAAAAATAGAAGAGATGAAATGATTCTAGTGTTTCAAATTGTTCTCCCACCCACCTTCCACCAAGGCAACATGCTTTTGAAGTAAATCATTTTGTCTTCATGATCTTTAACTACAAATAAATTGAAAAGGAAAAGATGAATTACAAAATTGAAAATGATGAGAATTTCATCTAGTGTACTGAATGTAAAATCATTTAAGGACAAAGCAAGCTTCGAATGAAAGGAAGGAATAAAAATTATATCTCTAGGAAATATGTCAAAGAATCTTATTATTGCTTTTTACATTAAATGTATAAAGTTACTGCTTTTGAGTCTGGGTAGAACATTTATACAATATTGCAATAGGGAAATAGCTGTAGAAACTTTTATAGGATTATTATAGAAATTTCCATCAGATAAATACCATCATGGCAACAGTTTTAAGCATAAAAAATAGAAGTGATATATCATTTAATGAATAATTTGTGCAGTACAATAAAATTTTTGATCATAAATTGAAACAATATGGACTTGACGCAGCTTAGTGATTACTTGCTTATGGGACAGAGGGAGCTCTGTTCGAATCCCAACAAGCGCTCGTGTCTACACCGGGTATTCATCTACCTTCGGTTTTTTCCCCCTTTCAGATTTTGGAGGGTTATCTACAGTGAAAAAATGTGCTTACCTGAAAGATCAATACAGAAACAGATTGTTTATTTCATTCATTTATAGCCTCAAATAATTTTAAAAAGCATTTAGTTAAAACTCTTGTTATTAGCTGCAATACAATAGAAACGGGGCCTGAGGTAGCCTAGTTTGCAGTACATCAGTTTTCGGCATTGGGGGTGCTCAGATCGAATCCCGACAAGCGCCACTAAATGACCTCGTGTCTAAGCCGGATATGGGCCCTTTAAATATGAAGGTCAGGAAGTCCTCCCATGTGGTGGTAGGTGTTGGGGGAGGGTACGAACCCACCAGATGTCACCCCTTGGGGTGTTCGATCAAAATTGAGATGGCACCGGGGAGCAATGTTGGCTTAATACTGACGATAACAAATTATCGTGCGTAATAGTGAGAATGTCTCCGGACAAGTGCATCCGAATTAGCTACAAAAAACAAAACTATATAATCTACATATGTATAGCTCTTAAATTTTTTTTATCAGACATTATGTAGATTTGGTACTCTAGACCTCTGGTTTAAAAATTTTAACATCTTTAAATTAATTTGACCTTAAACTTTCAAATTTTGCCCAATTTCTATGCTAAGCAATTTTAAAATTCTGTATTAGATTATATGGGAATTCTTACATACTTTATTCAGAAGAGAGAAATCACCTTTAAAATAACCGCAAAGAAATTTCTATTCACAGTTTTTTAAGAAAGTTAACGCTTTGTCCCTTCGTTAATTAAAATCATGAACTTAAGAAATTAATCTGACTTTGTACACACAAAATGTCTATAGAAAACAGAAAATGAGAAAATATTAAATGCGTTTCTTTATACAGATTTTTGAATTAATTTTTGATACCGAGAGAAACTTTTCATCATAATTAATCCTGCAGGATTTGATCATTAAAGTAGCAAAATATTTCAATAAATATTTCACTTAAGGGAATTCCTAAATTCAATTTAAAATTGATTCCTTGCTGAATATAAAGTGCCCTATTCTATTTCGAAGAAAAATACTTGTTCAAAATGATATATATGTAATATTACTGCTCTTTTCATATTATGTCTCGTGGGATCCTTACCTTACAAATTCTGCGATTCAATAGCCTGCTAATGTCTCTTGCTAATTGAAAAAGGTCTTCTAAGTAATTACCTTATAATGATTTTTAAATGCATTAAGCTTTTAATTACATAATGTGGTAATTTAAATACTTCCACGAATTATTCTCTTTTTAATCCGTTTCGGGGAAATGTTACAACAAGCAACACATTTCTTTTTTTTTTCAAAAAACTTTAATTATAACAGCCAAAAAAATTTTTTAAATAACATTTAATTACTTTAAAGGATGTAAACGACTTTCGAATTTCCCATGATTAACGAAGGAAAAGTACTGCAGAACTTTGTTGACAAACAAAATACCTTTTGCTGCATTTAAACCTTTTCTAACATCAGATTAACATATGCATTTTTTGCATATGTTAATCTGATAATCTACATATGTATTGCTCTTAAATTTATTTTTCAGACAATATGTAAATGTGGTACCCTAGATAACTGGTTTAAAAATGTCAACATCTTCTAATTAGTTTGATCTTTTGAAAAAAAACAGGAATGGAAATACCTCTTGCTGCATTTAAACCATTTCTATCATCAGATTAACATATTGTTCTGTTTTTCATGGGATCGTTGGGTTTGATTAAAATCTCTTCAGAAACTGCACATAAAATAATATTTATTATTCTGTAAATTCTTCAGGCTCATACACAAATTCAAACAGAAAACACGTAAAAACTATCTTCTATATAGCAGAAAACTCTAAAAACACAAGTCAGGATACCAGAGTCTTCAGTACAATACACGCCTAACGCACTTTCAACACATTAATTCTCAGTAGAAAAGAACTGAGTTCCAATGCTAATGTCAGGTATATTTATAAACTTCCAAAGCTCCCCCTATCGGTCAGTCAGGTAGATATCACTAGAAGCTTTCAGAGAGGTCTAGACGGCAAGTTGGCGACTATTTGGCGCCATATCGCCAAATTTGGCGACCAAAATAAGTCTCCAAATCCATCGCAAATTTGGCGATAAATCTCTTATTTGGCTAGATAACCACAGACTCGTAAAATTCGTAACAATATTTTTTTTGTCCCTATAGTGAGTAGTATTATGATTGCCGTATACTAACCATACTGAATACACTCATCTCCATATTACTATGGGAGAAACACCTTAATATGAGACCATTAAATTAGTATTGTTAGAATAATATTACACCTTAATATTGTTTCTTTATGGTGTGGTGTATTAAGTACTCACCCATTCAACAAGGCAAAAGAAAAACTTTATTAATATGGACGATGTTTCATAGCTTTAAAGAAAAGTTTGTGCTTCTTTTAAAAACATTCTGAGTTATTTTGATCAATACAGTTTTTCATTAGTCCTATTTATTACCGATAATCTACCCCACATTATGGTGTGGTGTGGTTGTCACCTTCATCAAAAATCCAATATTGATTTATAAGCTTAATATGTTTTACTAGATATAAGCGTAGAATTTGCATTTCCTAAGACCTAGTGCGTCCTTAAATGAGGAGAATCCCATGAAAGTTCCATAAACATCTTCCACATTACAATACAAACTGGGATATTTTTATCCCATAATGGCTTAATATGTGAGTTATTTTCGTCTGTTATTACACAGACCTAAGGATACAATTGGCCTTCAGATAAAAAGTACAGAACAATCTTGTTAATGGTAAACATCTAAACTAATTGAAATGACCTAAAATATTTTTCAAAGGAATACAAAACTTCCTTTTAAAGCAATAAAACATTGACCAGTCCAACAAGGTTTTATATAAGGAAAAACGTTAATCTATATAATAAAACAGCTCCGTAACGGACTCGCAGATAACGCATAGACCAAACCGCTGGACCTAAAGGACTGAAATTTTGCACGACGATTCTTCTTATACTGTAGGGGTGCACTAAGAAAGATTTTTGAAAAATTCTTCTTAGATTTTTTTTAATTGAATTTTAAGCTGTAACATTCTTTAAAGTTTTCATTTTTTTTAAAAATTGTGCTGTCGGGGGACCCCCGTCAGGAACAAAGTTTCTTACGTAATTTTTTCAACTCTAAACGTGATTTAATATGTAGATTTCTATTGATTATATTAGTGTATTTTTGTCACGCCAAAAAGCGCAGCTATCTTTTATTCAACCAACTCTCTCTCTCTCTCTATTTTATTAAGATTAAAAATTTTAATATATAAATTAATTATTTTGATTTAGATGTTACCTAGCATAATTTTTAATCGCATTAATTTTACTATTTAATCACCAACAAAAATAAACTAATGACACAATATAAATCCCGTGTGAATTGAAACAATAACAAACAATAAATAAGTTTAAACAGAAAGATGCGATTCCATAGGGACGGTATAAAATTCTTCAAGTAAAGCATTTACAACTGGACGAAGTTTATATAAACGATCATGCTGAAGGTCATCATGTGGCGGTTGTTTACTGTTGTCATTAAAATGTAGAAATTCTCTTATCTTTTCAAAGCGTTTTAATGACATACATTCTTTTATTACATCATTGCCTATGGCAGGTGACCAATATGCCCTAGTGTTTGTTACATGTACAATAGACATCATTATACAAATACCAATGTATTGTTTAATTTCTAAATTCGTTACAATGACACACTTTTCTGGGTTTTTTTGCACACTGAATAAATTTGTTTCTTGAACTATATGCTCAATCAAATCTTCTGTAAAAAGATAACTAAAAAAATTTAGAGGTGTGTTTAAATTCAAAATTTCAGGAGCGAGATTCTCGTCACCTCGGAATAAAATTTGATCATCATTTAGAAGTAAATAAGTTTTCTTCCAGTTAATAGTATATTTTACTGAGATCGCAGTTGTATTCCTGCTGCCATCTATCCTACGAAAATGTAACTAACAGTGATTAAAAGCTTTGCTATGATGTTTCAAATTAATACAAGGTGAACAAGTGGATAAAAAATATTGCTTTTGAATATAAAGGGGAAAAAGAACTTATGTATCAAATTTGATACAGTGTGCAGTGAAGGGTTTTAAAATTGCCGGTAGCGCTTGTGCGGGGATTTGAACCGGGGACCTCTGCAGTCCGATGCTCCGCAGGACTGCAGAGTAAGCGATAACCATTCATCCACAAAGTCCTTGAGAAAAAGCTCTTATGAAGGGGGCATAACGCTTTTTCGTTACGTGACGATTCCTGCCAGGTCACTCTACTGTAAGCCGCGTAAAAAAAAATTCGTTCCAATAATAATCTGAGAGTTATAAAATTTATATCAACAGTAAGATCATAGAAATTCCTTTAAAAGGAAATCTTTTTCGAATCTTTACCTCCATTTTCTGATTTTTGGTGAATTTTTAAATGTTAATTTTTAGAATTTAATTTAATAAAGGCTGATCACATGGTTTGTTTTCTTTTTGTGACACTTCATGTTAATTTTGCGTCTCGTGCATAACAAAGAAATAAATTAGCAAAAAAAAATATTAAAATACAGTATAAGAAAAAATTTAACCACTAGACTAATTGAGAGGGAAGTTTTTTAAGAATTTAATTCCAAGTAGTATGTTTTATGGATATTAAACAAATTAATTGCATACATTGAACATTGTATTTAATTTGAATATTTTCTTCTTCATTATTTTGTCTATAAAAATATCCTTTACAATTTTTTCATAAGTATATTTTTTTGGCCTTAATTGCATACATTAACCTTTGTATTTAATTTGAATGTACTCCGCAGGGAAGCACGGGTATTCTGCTAGTAGTCACATATAAGGCTGTATTGTTACGTCTACTGAGACTGGCACATAAATTAAATAATGCTGAAATACATCCCACAATCTTTAAAAATGTATTTTTTTAAACCATTAATGAGGAAACTATGATTTAAAAATAAATACATTATCCTCCTTAAAATTAAGTTCCACGTTAATTAAAAAAATTTTATAACTACATATTTTAGCATGGAACCATTGCAAAAAATATCATAAAACTATATGGTTAAGGTAACTTCTAAAACTTCGTTGCCAATAAATATTAAAATACCTTAGCACATTCTGGTCATTGTAAAATTATGATCTCAGCCGCATAATCCAATTTTTTGTAATAGGTATTTAAAGCAACTAATAAACATTAATTTCAGTCATGTTTCACTTGAACGAACAAAACATACCCTGTTTGATGCATAAAATGTGTTTATGAGAGCAGAATACCTTTAAAACCATAAAACTCGCTTATTCCACTCTTGGAACAATGAGCAGCTTACCAGGAAAGACAATAAAAGTTTGGAAGTTAAAACACATTAAATGATCTCGAGTTTAAAATTATTCGAAAAGACAATACGAACATCGTTCAAAAATGATCCATTTTGTCTTTAAGGACTTAACATCATACAACTTGCGAGTAAACTAAAGTTCGGTACACATTTCTCTTCTTAAATTAACTTAGAATAGTTAAAATTAGTGTTAGAGGAAGAAAAGCAAACTCAGGGAGCATAAGTATTTTCCAAGAACTGCATATTTAACAAAGACAGGCTGAAGGTTTCTAATAAATTTCGTCCATTCTCTTGTAAATGTAATTTATTACCCGAAAGAAAAATTTATATAGATAGAAGATGCTTTACTCTTTTAAGTGTTTTCATAGCTAATGGCAGTAATTGTTGCCTTAATTGGAATTATTCAGCGAAGTTGCTATGTTCACATAGAAAATGTTCCGGCTTTTAGAAAGGTATAAAAAGTTAAGCTATTTAATTAGTAGAACAGGTAAATGCATGAGTTTTATGGGAAAGGCTGTTTCATTATCTAAATTTAGCTTTCTTTGTTAGCGGAAAATCAGCTTCCGACATTTTCAGCTGTAAAGGAACTCAAATATTTGCAAGCATTAAAACATGACGATTAATGTCATCTTCCTTGACTTCTTCCTTGGTGTGAAAACACAGGAAAAAATTTTCTATCATTACATTATTACCGTAACGTCATCTGTTTATTATTGCTCAGCCACATTAAATAAATACCTCCCATTGTTAACACTTAGAATAGAAAGGAGGAACTTGAGTGGTTTCAAATCTAAAATCGTGTATAAGTCTGTAAATTTATAAAAACTTTTTAAATTGATGACAAACTTTTTTAATTGATGACAAAATGGAAATTTCAAGTAAGAATCCAGTTAGTTGTTTTATTCCTTGTGAAAACAACATTGGCTGCATCGGAAAAACTAAAATGGTTCTCAAGTTTCGAAGGCATAAGAACTATGAACTAGAAATGAAAATTTTCCTGTTTTTATATCCTTTCCTGTGCTGCCCACATAGTATAGTGGTCGATGTTCTGAGCTGGCACGCAGTGGACTTGGATTCAAATCCAACATACAGCTTGGGGTCATCATAGGCCACTGTCAGAGAAGAACTTACCGTCAGAGACAAGTGCCTGCGGCATTGGGAAAAAAATTTCAAGTAGTCTCTTCTAACGAAACTACCGCGGGTTATTAACGTAGGATTACTTATCGTTGCTTACCTCCTTTGTATGTATATATGTATGCATGTGTTATGTATATATATATATATATGTATACACACACATATATGTATGTATATATATATATATATATATATATATATATATATATATATATATATATATATTTTATATATGTATGCCAAAATTTTGAAGCATTTTGGTACTTTTCTGTTTAACTGTTTATTGCTCGCTAGCTCATCAACGAGATCGCTGATGAGCTGGCTAGAAAGGGATGTGATAACCCTAACTCAAGTTCTTCCATCTTGTGGCCTTTGGAATTTTATTCCCTTCACAAAATTAGAATTAATTCATCTTGGCGTACTCCCCCTGTTCACCACTGGTATGCCGCAAATTGCCCAGGGCTCTCTCTGCAGTGCAGGAGTTCTAGATCTCTCCAGACGACCATGGCGCGACTTAGAAGCGGACACCTCCGTAATATGAAATTCGGGGTGGGGGAGAAATCTTTTTCTGTTTGTCCTTGCTCCCTTCTCCTGCTCACCTCTTAGAATGTATGGGCGTCTCTTTGAGACAGCTATCGGTTGAGCAGGATATTGTCTGTGATTCTCTTTTGCGGAGGGGTCTCCTGGACTTGGTGTAGGATTTTCTACACCAGGGGGATTGGAAACAACAACAATTGCTTGCCCAAAAGATACATATTGGGTTTGGCGCGCTGCCAAAATGATAACTCGCGACGCAGGACATCTGAAATTTTGCTTTCCGGAGGACCGTTATGGAGGAACGTAATCCTACGTTAAAATTTCACCCCTGTCCTCGTATTCCTAGGCTTGTGGGTATACATTTGATTGTTTGGAAGCATATATCATCTGCGATCTAAGTTTATTCAGGATTGTTTTTGAAATTTCTGCATGACTGATAAAGCGAAAAGTTTGGTGAATGGCAACAGTTTCTGGTGTACGCACAGTCACCTAGAAATGAAGCGCGAGCCTGCGCCAGTGCATCTCATTGTAAGCTCCAGCCTGCTGCGAGTCTGTGGATAAAAGGAGGTAGTTCGCACTGTTCAATCACTGCTTTTCACGCACGTGTTTGTTGTATGCAACGTTTCAGTTGTAGAGAAGTTATCTATTTAATTCTATGCAAGTGTGAATATCCTTATATTTCACCAGTTAACAAGATTTTATACGTTAATAAACTTAAAGTTTTTTTTTTGTTCTACATCCTCGAGTATGGTCACAAGTAAGAAACCTCAACACATACGGAGTCAGCTTTTACAAGTATCATTGGTACCGTACTTTGTGACTGCCGAAGTAACTTTGTGACACATAGTAATTTTTTCGCATTTCGGATCTTGCGCCGCGCCCGTGATGCTGGGTAGGCAAAAAACGGCGCCAACAGATTGTTCGACATACAGAGACACCTAGTGGCCAGTGTCCGGAGCTTCTGCGCACCATTTGTCTTCGCTGGCCCATGTATAGTTCAAACCTGTTGTCCAGCTATTGACTCAAACTTCGGAAACTTTGTATGCTGAAGGCACCTTATACAACCTACTATCACAAGTAATTATTTTTTATTGTTAATATGTTGGTTAGATTGTGTAGCAATATAACTTCTATGTAGTGATATTTCCGAGAGACATGAGAACATAACCTAAATATCGAAAGGTGACGAGGTTACTTTGTGACACATTGACACTGTCACAAAATAACCCACAAAGTCGACCCACCTCCTCCAGTCGCTCGATGCTGAATTTTTCCGTCCTCTAAAATACCACTGGAGAGAAAGAAGTATTGACTATCTGGAAAAAAACTACCCGGAGCAGAATATGCCGAAAGACGAATTTCCTCATCTTCGCAAAGAACGAATGGCTGCCCTGGGCACCCGAGGTCTCTTTGAGGCCAAAGATATAGATACAGCTATCCAATATTTGTAATAGGTATATATAATTGCGTATCAAGCTTTTGATAAGCGGTTTACTGTCTAACTTTCTATCAAGTAATTTTTCCTCTTGGATTTCAAGGAGAAAACACAGATGTCACAACGTAACCCCACTCGGCGGGGTAACTTTGTGACACATTTTAACTTTAATTTCTCAATGATAATTAAAGATCCGGGTTAGCGAAATACATTACTATGTGAGGAAAGGATGTACCAATGTTTTGCAATTGTTCGTTTCGGGCTGCTTTTAAAACTGATCGGCTGTCAAAGGGAAAAACTTAAAATCCATCACAAAGTAACCCCATCTTACGGCACTACAAGTTCTGTCCCTAATATGAATTCCGCTTCGAATGTTATGTACAAATTTTATTATTATTTTCAGATCTTTTCGTACGCTTTCCCAATCTGAGGATTTTTCTTCTCTTCTCCGGTTCTCGCGTTGGCAATAGCACCCTGCACAGTTCGTTATCGGGGAATTGCAGCACTCGTTGCGTGCCATTTTGCCTGCAATTGCTTAAACTGTGAGTTTTCTTGTTCAGCCCGTCATAAAAAAAGTCGATTGGGCTTTTGAAATGCTCTTATAGAGTTCATTACTGACTAAATTTATTGCATATACCTTCCATTATGAAAAGACATGTTTCCCAAAGAGGTAGTCAATTCGAGAAACAACCATTATTCTTCTTTTACCTCAACAATCAAGTCTCAAATTTGTTATGATGGCTGAAGTTATTCAGGAAAAATATCCTATAGTATCATACAGAACAAATGTGTTTAAAAACAAAAATTGACATCGAAAAGAAAAATACGAACTAAGCATTTTCAAAATGATATTATAAAAACAATGAGCACGTAAAGTAATGCTTACTTGAAAGAGCAACTCCAATATGCTGCAGGAATTTTAGCAGTAAAATCCGTTGAAAAATTAAGTAATTGGATTCAAATGCCATATACATAAATTTTATTGCATTTCCCTAGCTCGAATCATATGCCAAAAATGTACAGCGAAAATCCCGATATTGTAAGAAAATTTAATAACACAATGTAAGTAAAATTTTAATAAAATGATAGATAGCTCAGTACTCTGTGAAATATTTTAAAGTGTCTTGTGTATAAAACAGCTTTTAATTTGGAAAACATGAACATAAAAATAGATATTTAGAAGAGGTAATTTTTAAAAACAATTAAATTGGAAAAATGAGAAATGCAGGCGGAAAATCGCTTTTTTTCTCCGCGTAAGATAATTGTGCAGCAGTTCTCGCTACCACTTTAATTTCCTTCTCTTGGGGAAATAAACCTCTGAACAAGTAATCATGATAGGATTTTGAAACACTATAAAACTCACAAAATAAAAATTATCTAAAGAAAAAGCAAATGATGTTTTTAAGGAACAGTGTAGACGTAGCTTTCAAACTGAGAATTGTAAACTTTTAATCCGTTTTTCTTGACACAGAACGAAAATAAATTACTATCAGTAATCTATATTTAATTGATTTTTCCTTTTCGAAATTTTCTTTTAATATTGTTAAAAAAAATATTTTGAATACTCATAAAATCTGAAAAAGTAATGAATACAGGTTGCTTTGTTTTCCTCTATCTGGAAAATTTAGTTAAGAATTAGAAAAAAAAAACTCATCGCATGGTTATGAAATGTTTTCGAGTTACTTATAACTGATTTAATATCTTTAGAAACGAAACATGTTCTTCGGATTTAGTCACCAATTTTACTTTTTAGGTAAAGGGTAAATTTATTCCTAAATCTTAAATACATTAGTGTTTCAGTTATTTTTATATGGAAGGCCATATGTACTGTTTAAATGTGAATTTTTAAAACCTAATAGCAGATGTTAGGTAATGATATTCGCATCCTCGTATTCAGACTTTTTATACGCATTGATTGAAAATAATTCTGCTTTAAAATAGCTAAAATAATTAAAAAAAGCAAATTGAAGTATTGTACCTTTTTTTTCTTGTGTATAATACCAACACTACTTTACGGTTTGGCCAGGGGGCATAAGTAACAACAGCACTATTGTACGAGAGTTTATAACTTGCTCCTTTTATAATTTTGATTTATTAACAACATGGTTCTCCGCGGAGTAAAAATATTTCATTGCAAGCAAATGCAATTGCAAGGAAATCGATTGCTGATAAAATAACAGCAAACTGAATTACTGTACCTATTTTTCTTGTGTATAATACCAACACTACTTTACGGTTTGGCCAGGGGGCATAAGTAACAACAACACTATTGTAAGAGAGTTTATAACTTGCTCCTTGTAACATTTAGATTGATTAACCACATGGTCTTACGCGGAGGAAAAAAAATTTCATTGCAAGCAAATTAATTGTTGATAAGATAACAGCAAATTGAAGTTTTGTATCTTTTTTCTTTCTTGTGTATAATGCCAACACTACTTTACGGTTTGCCCAGGGGGCATAAGTAACAACAACTCTACTGTACGAGAGTTTATAACTTGCTCCTTTTATCATTTACATTAATTAACCACATGGTTCTGTGCGGAGCAAAAAATTTCATTGCAAGCAAATGCAATTGCAAGCAAATGCATTGTTGATAAGATAAAATTAAAGCTAGCCAAAAAACATATTGTCTCTGCATTATAATGCATTTATAAATTATCTAGTGGTATCTAGTGGTATCTTTCCATAAATCGGGGGAAATGTAATGAAGAAATATATAGTAGGAAATAATTTAGGATGCTATTCAAAACTCACTGTCATATATTTACTCGCTGAGAAACGAATAACTTCCTGAAAACTTTGATTTTCCTTCAGGTTTTGATCTCAAAAATATTATTTTCAAACTTATGTCACACAAATCTAGGAATTCAATGTTTTCAGGCTTCTATGAAACAGTGCAAGGTTTATTTCTAAGGATGACTGAATGCACTATCGTATGGTTTCTACGCAACCTCTGTTAAGATGGCTGAGAATTTGATAAAGATAAAACATTCTTTTGATTATTGGGAGTACCCTTTAAAAATCTGTCGCTTCTGAGGCACATCTTCTTTAACAAACAGTGTCATCTAAATAAGCCTTCTCATCCATTAATTACAAATAAAGTTGATGGTACTGCATAAAAAACGATGTAAAAATTCTAGTAACTGTAATATATCGTAATCTGTAAATATCCATTTATATTAATAATGTAAGTTTATGTTCTTAAGTCTAAATTAAGATAAACACTATCGGGAAAATTAGATATTCTGAATTAGGTAAATAATAACTTATTTAACTTTTATCAGGTTATTAAGTAATTTTTTTACTATCTTTCAGTGTTATTGTAGAGTTTAACATTTCCTTTGTCTAACGTCATAAACTCTTATATTAAAAATAAATGGGAAGAAATATGTCATTTTTTGCCTTTACGATATTTAAGTGTATTCTGTTTTTTTTTCTCTAGAAGAAATTTTTAAATTTTTTTTAACCTTGTCCGTATAAAAAAACCATTTTTTCTCGCTTAAGTTGCCCCAAAGCTAATCAATAAATTATCTCACAATTTTAACACGATTTAATATGCTGAAAGTGAACACTAGTAGCATGTTCATCTGGAAACGACTAGACAATATATTCTCCAATATGACTATTTCTCAACAAAATATTCGTGCGTTAAAATATATTCTGGTGGGACGTTAAATATTCATTATTTTAATACTGCATACCAAGTAGTCACCAAGATATACTGAGCAACCTCTTACTCCACAATCAGAAGGTTTTTACTGAATTAATTTTCTCGAGAATTCATTATATACATTCTTACAGTTTTCCTTGCGTGCCTACAAATTTTCTAATGCAAAGTCCCCTTCGTTTTGGCTTCCATTTCATTAATTTTGCATTCGCTTTCATTTCATTAATCTATCCAATTTTACTTCGCTTTGTGCTTCCCCTAATTTCATTACAAATTAATTTCATTTGCGAAAGATAAACTTCAAAAATATACCAGACGAGCACATTTACTCTTGGAGAGGAGGAAACGTCTAAACATGTTGCACCTGAGAATTCTCACTGACATAAGTAACGAAAAATGTGAGTAGGAAGCTTTTAGTAATGAATGAGGCTTTTGATCAATTCTGAGCGTATTCAATAGAATTAATCATTCATGTCCGCCTCAATGCGAGAAAAATAAAATCCTCGGTAACATTTCAACTTTCTTCCAGCTATCACAATAACGATCTCCGAAATTACCTTCTTTAATATTCATTTCAGAGATTATTCAAAGTATACATCTTTAATTATTTAGATTTGAACCTCAAACGTAAAGATACATTTGCGTCTTGCTGTGGTTTCTAATAAAATCGTTTTTATATAGAGGAAAGAATTTTTATTTACTCCATATCGTTACTTTAATCATCCGTTACAACTCAATATGATGAATATTCATGATTAATAACTGTATATTAATTAATGTTGAAATGAATATCAAAGCTGAGTTTTTTGGTTAAAGTAAGTGTCTTTAATAATTCATTGGTTTATTCCCATTAGTTTTTTTTAAAGACGCAGCTCGTGTGGGACAACTTTAATCATCTTTATGTAATACTATAGATAAGTTGACAAAACTATAGAAAAGCAAAATTGCTAAAAAAATTATAACAAAAACATAAAAAACCCAGCACATATAAATCGACTGTAGACGCACACTGTTGATCTCATCATCACTAGTATCATGAAGAGCAGCGAAGATAAGCAGAAGTTGAGCAATAAAATTCCTGATATGGGTAAAACGAGGGATGTGATGAAGTCGGAAAAAGGATTATTGTCTATTTATTACGGTCATGCATCGACTATAAAAACCTCTCCTGATTTGTATTCAAGTGTTTGTAGAAGGGAAAATAAAAGTTAAATACATCATGAAAGAAAAGTACGTAGACTGCTTAACAACTTCTCTATGATGAAAGACACCATCTGTATTTCTTTCGCTTTACGGACTAATGAACAACTAATGTACGGTCAGAAACCACTATTTGGCACCGCGGTAAAAGTGATGCAGGCAGATTTAGTTTTTAATCAGAAAGAAAACTGCGTCAAGTTGTGAAAAGTTTTAAGTGAAGATTTACGCCAAATATCCAATCCTTAGTATCCAGCCCTAGGTGTCAAAACCTGTTGTCGGATCGTAAAAAAAAGAAGAAAGAAAAAAAACTAAAGCTAACTTCGCAAATTATAAAGGCGTAGTTGTGCTACTGAAGCGTATTATACTACGTCTGAAATATATTTGTTAATCTATATATATAAAACAGTTCCGTAACTGACTGACTCACTGATTGACATACAACGCACAGACCAAACCGCAGGACCTAAGGATCTGAAATTTTGCATGGCGATTCTTCTTATAGTGCAGGGGTGCACTAAGAAAGATTTTTGAAAAATTCTTCTTAGATTTTTTAAAATAAAATTTTAAGCTGTTTTAGTAACTTTTTTAAGTTTGCATTTAAAATAATAATGTGATGGTTCTAAAATTTATATCAAGAGAAAGACCATAAAAAATTCCTTTAAAATTAGATTTTTTCGAATCTTTACCACTATTTTCTGATTTTTGGTGAATTTTTAAAGTTTAATTTTTAGAATTTAATGTATTAAATGCTTATCATAAGATTTCTTTTTCTGGTACTTTAAATAAATTTATCGTCACGTGTTTAACAACTAAATAGACAAAAAAGATAATTTTTTTTCTTACTAATGTGGCAGAAGATTGGACATTATCCAAAAAAATATTAAAATACAATAACAGATATTCTGTTCCTCAAACTGTACTATATTCTTTAGTATGTCCTATTACATTTAATTTGAATATTTTCTTCTACATTATTTTGTGTATAAAAATATCCCTTACGATTTTTTATAAATATATTTTTTGTTTTTTTTGTTACATCAATTGTGTACATTGATATTCGTATTTATTATATATATATATTGGTATTAATTGCATACATTGTTCGTTGTATTTAATTTGAATGTACTCCGTAGCAAAATGCGGGTTTTCAGCTAGTGTGGGATAAACATGTGTAAGAGATTAATGCATAGTGAATTTTGTCCTGCTGATATTTAACAATTCATAGTTATTTCAAAACATTGAGGACCCTTGTCATTTTCTTTTTGAGAATGGATAATTTAACCGTATTACATCAGCATTTGAATTATCATATGTATATGGAAATTAATGTTTAATTTGTTCACTACCTTTTCCTACCGAATCCCAACTCTTCTAACTATAAAGTTGTAAATCTAATTAAAACTATCTTCGATGATTCGTCCAATTCTATCAAATTAATCATTTAAACGAAGATGATAAAATTATGGCAAAATTATCAATCCACTTTTACATTAACTTAAATACATAGAAAAATTTAAATCACTCTTATTGTAATGAAATTTTGTTTAGTTAAAATATATATGGCTATACCTAAACAGTTTTACTTTAAAAAATGAACTTAAAACCAATTATATACATACACCGGCCAATGAATGAGGAACCTCCTTCTATATTTTATTGAATTATTCTACATTTTATTTTTTAATATTTTACTGGATCTCTTTTAGCCCGAACACACGTGGTTAGGCATTCATTCTCCAAAATACTGGAGTACATTTAAGTTAAGAGAATACCAAGTGTCAGATAAACAGCTTATAAGGTCCTGTAAAGTTGATGTCAGGAGAGATTCTGTGTTTTCTACATGTCAGAATTCTTCTCTATAGGGTTCAGATATGGACTTTGCTATGGCCAGGGTAGATGTCGGAAGTGAGAGTCATGCTCAGCGAAACATTCATGAACAGTTCTTGAGCGGTTGATTGTAACATTGTAACAGTCCCGTCACATAGGTATAAAATTGCAACTCGCAGGATGGACTTGATCTGTATCAATATTCAAGTAATTTGTGAAGAACACCCGATTTTCCATAAACACCAGGGTACCAGTACCAAACCATTAGAACATGCCCCCACACCATGGCCCACCACCAGGGCCCGATTTAGAAAATTCTTTGACCATAGGCACAACTCGGGATGGGGGCCTCGGAACGCTGATGTGGGTTTAAAATTTCCAAAACTGACGCACAAAAAAATAATCATGAATCATTATGAAATTACCATTTTACCAAGAATTGGCTATTTGAAGCGTAGAAGCATAGAACATTATCAAATAACAAAAAGCAATACAACATATTAACTTCATCATTAAAACACCAATACAATGCAACCAGAAAAACTTATTAATCCCTTACATACACTATAACATACATATGATGAAATATACATATGATGAACCAATCAATCAATCAAATTTGAAAGGATAGGTAAAAAAATTGCTACTAAAAAAGGTAAAATTAAAAAAATAATATTAATTGGGAATTTTTTCTTTTTTACCTTTTAAAATTAAATTTTTTGGGGGCCCCCAAGATTCAGGGGCCCCTAGGCTCGGGCCTACCAGGCCTAATGGAAAATCAGGGCCTGACCACCACCACCACAACCTTGAACTGTTCTAACAAGGCAAGAGGGGGTCATAGGTTCATGGGTCTAGCGCCACAATCTCCACCTGCGTCGATACAAGGTGCAGCGTGATTCGCCGGACCACATCTCCTTCTTCAAACCTTCAAATGACCTGTTACGTCGTTCGTGATACCACTGTAAACGAACTTTTCGGTTCGGAACAAATTAGAGGTTTCCGCACAGGCATGCGACTGGCTGTTCCCATTCTCTGCAATTCCTCGCGCATAGTTTGCATCGAAATTGGTTGATACAAGCCTTCGTTCAAGTTTTCCGTCAGTTGGTGCACAGTAGCCCTCTTTTCTGCCATACAAACTGAGACAAGGCAGATCACGGACTTGATTGATTGTTTTCAATCCACGATTATACCTATTAGACAAGGACTGTGGGTTCTGTTTCCATTCGTTAAACATTTTGGTTATTTCACCTTTCGAGAAACCAGTGAATTGCTCTGTTCTTGCAATTATGGCTTCTGCCAAACGGGATCCCCCAATAAGACCTTTTTTTCAAACAATTTTTCGTTTTACCCGTTTTGTTACACTTTGCAGCGACAACATTCTTATCTCGGTGACGTGATCACGTGTAACTCACGTGATCCACGTATCTTGCGTAAATATGCCTGTTACGTACATCTCTATAAATGTTCACGGGTTTTTAATTCACTGGGTGGTGTGTATATGAATAAGAAAAACAGCAAATACTTGGCAAAGAACGTATAGGCTTATGCGCGTGTGGATGTATGCTTGAAGGACGTTTAAAATTCAAAAGCAACTAGAAAACAGGATCACAGAATTTTTTAATATTCGCAATTAAAATAAATGGTTAGCAACTAGTTTCGAACATATTAATAGTTTATCATTAGGCAAGGAGCATTAGCTGTGATAGTCCCATTAGACAAGTCACATATTTGAGAGAAGAAAATTCTTTGATATGAATACAGGACACAACTTAAAATTCCAAAATAGTGTCAGGAAAGTGGCGGAAGAAGCAGGCACGTCAAACGGGAAACGCTTGAAAGAGGAAACAAAAGGGAGAAATTGTATGACCACCAGCCCACACAAGGGATACCCCCCGTTAACGAAGCCAACAAATGAAGGCCTTATTTGAATAGTGGTCCAACTCCATTCTTGTTCATTTTGTGATACAGAGCCTTAAAGTCTAATGCGTACTGAGAAATGACTGCTGAAATCTGATTTGCAATGCCCTCTGTTGGCAGAAGAAATAAGTTGGAGGTGTACCAGTTTAAAAATAAGATAGAAATGACTTATATGAACATGAAAGTGAGGCTAACTCCATTTTTTTAAAGTGGAGTTGGACCACTATTCAATTAAGGCCCTCAGATAAAGCAGGAAATTTATCAGAATGGCGGTAAAGAAAGAAGACGGAATAAGGAATACTATCTACAAAGCCTAAAAAGGATTTTCATAAACATAAAACGGGCATTATACCTTTATTTATTAGTACACCCCATTGTGAGAAATGTGTATTGATGGAATGTTAATTAATATATTCCCAATTTCCTTTACTACTCTATATTCTGAAAATTGTGCCTTTGATAGTCCTAATCTTTTAACATTAAATAAACCTTTAATAATCTGCTGAATATTTTCTCTCAGTCATCCATTTCGCACATATTTCCTCCACTCTGAGCCACTTTTATTCTAAAACAGCAGAAAAGGATCCTAATTGGAAAGCAGAAAACCTTGTTTAGGTTGCTTCTAAATTATTTATGATGCCCCCAGGTGTGTTACATCACCGCTTTTCACGTCGCGAGACGTGACAAGAATCTCGCCTTCAGGATGAACAGTAGATGAAAATTTGCCGTTCTTTATTCCTGCCACAGAGAGATAAATAAAAGTTTTTTTGGGGAGAACACACGTGTTACTTTCTTTTGCTGAAGTTGTTTTATGAAATCTGATTTGGTAAAAATGAAGATCCCCGTTTCGGCGTTCCCATGGAAAATTCGAATGTGATGTTGGATCTTTAATTTTAATGTCATTGCACTTCCCATACCTTCATTCTATTGTTTGTCAGAATAAGCACTGATCTGCACCTACAAGAGAGTTTTAGTTCTTTTTCCATTTAACATATTTTTTCGTCATTTATGATAATTTTTCTTGATAGATTGTTTTTTTTTTATTCCGAGTTCCTGCTTATTTCCCCTGTCAAAATGCATGGTGCTCTAAAATACCGTCTTTACTCCGGTTAAGAGTATCTTATACCCTTAAGGCTTCTGTGTACTAACTCTAATGGATTCGCTCACCTCAATGTTAACCTATGGAGAAATTCAAGAAATTTTGCCGTCCCCACCTTTCGGTGATACGGTATATCCTGAGCTAATACCATCAAGGTAAGCTCAGGAGAGAAAAATTAGTCTTAAATTATTATTTAATTTAATGTGGACTGAAAAACAACCCTGTACATTGCCTGGGCTCGAACCTGGACCAACCGCGTGGCAGGCGAGTACACCACCCCTAAGCCAGCGTTAATACATATACATTTATATTATTCCTTATACATTTAAATCAACATCCAATGCTGTTTCACCCTACATTAATCCATTATGCAAATGCACAGAGTTATTTTACGCAATAATTAATAGTCAACAACAGTCAGTAGTCAATAATATGACTTTACATTAATGCCTTACAAAATGTTTCCCTTTTTTTACACTAGTTACACTGATATATTACTAAATACTTTTACACAGATACATTACTACTAGTCAACAAGAAATATAATGCACTTCAATTACAAATCATTTCATCTACATTTCTTAAGAACATTTGTTAAGAAGGGAAATAAACTTTACAATATTCTTGTATTATTACTTTTAAATTTTGTATATTTATCTTTTCATCAATGAACTAAGCTTCAGTCCACCAACATTATTTTACCTTCAATATCAGTACCGCACTATCTTACTGTCATTGACTGCCTAATGAAGGTCATAAGTCTCAATTTTCAAGCAAGCACGGAATAAAAATACATGAGTCCCTGTTCAAGGATAAGACTGCAACTAAACATCAATCAGCAAGTTTTTCAATATAGGTACTCTGTTTCCTTTAATTTATATCTCAATTGTCTATACTATATACAACTTTTATTTTAAACTTTGAATTTATATCACTTACCTTGTTTAACATTCATGTATATTGTACAACTTTGTTATTCCAGTATTTTAACTTTTAAATTTTACGCCATTTGTTTATAATCTATTTATAATCTTAATTAAATCACTTCCTAGCCTTCTCAATGCTGGATTTTATTTCCGAATATTACCAATATTATTATTTTATTTATTCTATACCTTTTAATATCTATATCCTTAATCTATAATTACTCCGCATGCATTTTTAAATTTATTCAAATCTAATCTTAGCTTATTCTTTTCATTTATTCTTTACACCTTAATTTCTATACTATATCTTATATATAGTTGTTTTTTAAACATTTTTACCAACTTTCTTATATCCTATGAAGAAAATGTGTCTACTATTTACAACTACATAAATGCTGACAATCCAATAAAATTGGTATATTTAGACAGCGTGAACTTTTCTGCAACTTGCAACAGGATTCATTTTATAAATTTCGTCCACCAAAGGAATTGAGGAGCGTTTAAGGAGACAATGGACCATGAAAAACTTTTTATATTTATCAACCAATTGCAATGAAATTTTTTATACTTATACAGTGTTGTTTACAGATGAAAATGCTAAATAAAAAAAAATCAGAATGTAATTAATTAAGATATTAATTAAAATCAGATTGTTAATTACTCTATTTAAAAATACTCCATGCGCATCAATTTTTGTCTCAGATATCTAATTTTCTTTCTTAAGCTAGCTTTATATAGTTATAATAAAAATTAGTAGCAAT
Source organism: Dolomedes plantarius (assembly GCA_907164885.2). Classification (NCBI taxonomy): domain Eukaryota; kingdom Metazoa; phylum Arthropoda; class Arachnida; order Araneae; family Dolomedidae; genus Dolomedes; species Dolomedes plantarius. The sequence continues at coordinate 128,443,092 of OU015498.1, read as the reverse complement.
ATTTGATTTGCAGTCATATTTATAAAAACTAGAAAAAAAAAATCGAAAAAAATAGGTCATTTTTTGCGAAATTTTATAAAAAAAAATTTTAAGGTGTTTTAAAATAGCATAATGAATTTATTGCTAAGTTTTATTCTAACATATATAAATAATCATTTTATGAAATTTTATGAAAATTCAAGAAAAATTATGACACATGGAACATTTTGAACTTATCGAAACGACATGAAAACTTGTTTTGAGAAAAAGCATTTAAAGTTTTAATTTAACGTAACATTTCCATTGTTTACGTTTGAAAAAATACTTATAACTCGGTCAATAATGATTGGATCAACATACGTTTTTTTAATTTAAAGCTGATGAGTTGCAAAATCATTTTCTGAAAGAAAAAAAGTCGTTTTGGGGACATATTTTTGTCAATCTGAAGGTCCATTGTCACCATAAAAACAGACTACACCAGATTTCCCCCCCCCCGAATAACTTAAATTTAAAAATATTATTTGTATAAAAGCAAGCGAAATATGCTCCAAGGTGTAAAATTTCTTTCTCTGTTACGGTGTACAATTAAAAAAAATCTTTAAATCTAAATCGGCAATCCTTGGACACATTTTCTCTATAGGTTAAGACTGAGGTGAGAAAATGCAATAACGTTAGGAAACAACAGCCTTAAATACTTTCAAGGACATTTCGTATTGATAAAAAAGTTTTTTAATGGCAAAACACATCCAAACTTTGCAAATACTTAGATATTTCTAGATTGAAAAGAGTTTGATTGAAGGAAGCTTGCCCATCAGGAGTGTCTCTTGAATTCAAAAGAAATGAACTCTCAAATTAAAGTAATTATTGGAATTCCTGACCAGTCACAAAGACTTTACGTCTAATGCGGAGGCACTTGTCGTTAGACATTTTACCATTTTTTATTCACCGCTATTTACTGGCTACTTTTGTATGAGAGCACCCTATAGGTGACAGCATTGCTCCCTATGAGGGGGACGACACAGAAAACATCCGAGCCTTATTCGGGATTTGAACCCAAGCCCACTGCGTAGCAGATGAGAACGCTAACCATTACACTATGTGAGCGGCTCCCAAAGACTTTAAAATTGAAAGAAATGAAGTCCCTGTTTAGAATTATCCTAAAAATGAGCCCTCCACAAAGACTTTCAAATTGAGAATATCCTATCAGTACAAAAATTTCTGAATATTTGACCGTTGCACATTCATTCTGTAAACCAAAATGTACTTTACGACACAAAATATCCCCTTTTTGTTTCTGTCTAGTTTCCAGATGCCTCCAATTTTGACACGCTATTATTGTCTTAAACAGCTCTATGATTTTTAAAATATTTATAACACTCGTGTTTCCAAACTTCCGACTTATCCTAAGAATCACCTAGGAGTTCTACCATTGACCTCATAAATTAATCACCTCCTTGAAAATTGCTAAACTTATAAATTCCAAACACTATAACCTTTTCTACTCCACGGAAGTAGCAATTACAACAGGATCCGTACAAGTCATTATAAAATGAATACATATATAAATGAATAAACCCACTATACACATTCCAACCACGCATAGCTCAAACTGGAAAGGCATAGGGTCGATATTAATGCATTTGCTAGTAAGATTCATTATTTTGTTAGCTTTTTGTGCATACGATAACAAGTGATTTAAAGCGTTACTTCAGTGTGTCTCCACTTTCAATTATTCACTGAATAAATAAATTAAAACTAAAAATTCGTGTCCGAGGCAGAATGTTCTAAGCAAAATTTTTCACATCCATGCAACCTCTCAAAACATTTTCTTTCTATTTAACAAAACAGACCAGTAAAGATATCACGTGCATGCAGCTGGATAAATTTGCCGTATTTTTGCCGTTCAAGGAAAATTATGGGTTAAATTTTATATTTAACCACGAAATCAGCTGCTTAGAAAATGTAATTTTATTTCTTGGTTTAAAATACTTTAAAGGTTACACAAAATATGGGTTCTTCAAGAGATTGTCTATTTATTCGTATTAGGTTAGCTTTTCATCATGCTGGTTATAGGTTGTAAAAAAACCTTAAAACAATTGATACGTGCATGTGTTGGGGCAAGCAAGGAAACACACAGAATTGGCCTTTATCATAGATTTATTTGACAGTACTAAAAATTCTTTTAAAGTGAAATTAATAATAGAATAAGGTTCCCCTTCATATTATCATTTAATACATGAGGAATCAGAAGCAAAGACAAAATATTCGGTCAAAGGAATTATTTCTAGGAACTTTCACAAGGCGCTTACTACTATTGAAGAATACAGCGATGAATGATTTCGTTGACAGAGGCCCACATGATGTCATATTCAGCATCATCATGTCGGATTCCAGTAACTTCCGCTAGACTCCAAGACAGCTCAATCGGTACTCTATATCGTCCGAGCTCTAGGGAACAGCAAGCGAAATCTGTCGAACTTCTCTCGTTTTTTTTTTTCCTTGGAGGGGCTGTTGTCCGATTACCGCGGCCATTTTGGCCCGCCCCTTTTTCTCTCATTGGACAGTGGGCTGCCTTTCTTTTAACAGTTCCTGACCCAATCGGTCCCTTATTTCACTGCTCATGTGCACAGTCTACCAAGTACCTCCCCACCATACGTATCGTTTGAAATACCACTTTGACCATTATCTGAAAGTTTCATTATGGGCCATAAAATAACGTCACCATCTGTCATGTAATATTTATAGTCTTTTGATCGCTATCAATGGCCACATAGGCAGCTTTTCTTTTACGCCACCTTAGTGTTCCTCAAGCCTTTATTTATTTTTTACCTCTGAAGTTGTTATAAGAGTTTTATTATTGACCGTCTCTCGACCACACACCGCGATGAATTATAACATTCAGCGTTTCTACGCTGGTCTTTATCCCACACGGCATGCTGAGACATATTAGGTTGCCTCTGTGTTTAATGAACTGTTTATTTTCCAAATGAGCAATAACAGTTCATTTATTACACCAGAAATTATTATAAAGAGCACATTCGTTTGACCTCCTACAATAAATGAACTGATTTATTCTTTGGATAGTAACAACATGGAAATGAAATATTTCAGCTTTTGGTAGCGCAAATACAATGAAATTTTATTGCCCATTAGAATGAACGAGTAACGAAAGAAAAATACCATTCCTAAAATATAACATTCGATATCAAATTTCGCTAAATTACTTGCGGAAAACGTTTACCTTTTAATACATGTAATTAAATGGTTTAATACCGATAAGGAGTCTTTACAGTCATAAAAATCATTACGAAAAATATTTACCCTTTTTTTTTCCTATCAGCGTATTTTACTCAGGAAACGTTATTAAAATGAAATTACACTTTATGATGAAAAACTTTCTCCTATGTAATTTTTTTATTTCCGTTGATTTTTATAATTTTATATTTATATTTTATTTTAAAGTGTTTTTTCATAGAAAATGTTGTATAACGAAAACCATCCATTGAGAAAGGAAATAGGAGTAGAAAACTTTGCAAAACAAGAAACTTTCATTAAGAGAGAGGAGTACAAAATAGATGCCAGGCATTATGCACAAGGTATATGCCAGGCATTATGTAATGTGAAATAACTTAAAACCGGATTCATTCGTTTGCAAAAGACCAAACCAAATAATACAAAAAAAGGAAAAGGAAATACAGCACAAAATAATGGTTAAAATTCGTTTTTATCATCATAAATTTTACATCAGCGAGTTGTATGAGTAATTACGCGCAGTTGTGATTTGTAATAGAGTACATCTCGTTATTTAAGTCCTTAAGTAAAACAAACAGATATAAATCCCTTACTCAAAGTCATCAGCCCGTAAATGACAACAAATTAACTATTCTGTGGTTTATCAGGTAATTTCTTTAATGCTTCTTTAAAATGATCATATTTATCGAAAGGTATCACACTTGTAAATAACACTTTGCATGAAATCTCTAGGAATAGAAATGATGAAGTTTGTAGAGACAACATTTTCATCAGAAGGTATTGCCAGCTATGGAATTCATTTCGGGTTTTCCTTCTATGAAGAAAATCGTAGACTTCTCTACATTGTGGTAATTCATAAATTCATAAATATAAACCGGCCTGGACTCGAAGGCACTCGGCATGATGAACTTGATGACGACAATCGTTGCTTGCTATTCATGTACACGCAGTAGAGGGAACGCCTCTCCGTGTTAGCTTAGGATCGAAGGGCCGTGACTAACAGTACAAACTGTAGACTTTGGCTCTCACGATCCCCTCTACATTGTGGTAAGGAATAAGTTATAAAAAGTCCATTCAAAAAGTAAAATAATTCTCTGCCTACAGTATTGCTACAGTTCTTTCGAGACGGAGACAGATTGTTTCTACTGAATTATCACATGACAATTACTTGTAAACTGCAGACAAATGTGTTGAATAAAAGTGGGTTATTAATAAAGTGAGTCAAGCTCTTCACCGTAAGATGACTTCCTCTTGACGTATAGAGCTCTTTTTTTATCAGACGGAAAGCAGTAAGTATTTTTGCCCAGAAAATAAAAGGTTTCATTTTATGAAAAAGAAATATTTGTTTTTAAATGAAAAAAAAATTTTTTTTAAAAAGCTAGGATGTGTTTTCGCTCTTATTAAACAAAAAGATGGTATTACACAAGTGAAAAAAAAAATAATACTCCAAAGGTACATAAAGATACCTAATGATAACTAGGCATTAAATTATATTTTAAATAAATTACATCAGCATTAATATCCAAAAAGTTTTCCTTAATAAAATAAGAAGTTTTCGAAATCAGTTTTATTATATTCCAACATTCTTATCTTAATAAATATCAATTCATTAATTATTTCATTTTTACCCAAATATCTACAACAGACAGGCACAAAGAATTTCCCTCTCTTTAAGTCAGTACAAAATAAAAGGGTGTAATAAATCGCTGGATAAAATACAAAATTAAATTTATTTCCCTTAGAATATTGCTTACACAAACATATTTTAAATAAATTACATAAGCATTAGTATCCTAAAAGATAAGAATGTTGAATATAATAGGTATTAATTCATAAATGATTTCATTTTTACCCAAATATCTAGAACAGACAGGCACATAGAACTTTTTTCTATTTACATCAGTACAAAATAAAAGGGTGTAAATATCGCTGGATAAAATACAAAATTAAACTTTTTCCCTTAAAATACTGCTTACATAAACACATTTTAAATAAATTACATAAGCATTAGTATCCTGAAAGACTTCCTCATTAAAATACAAAGATTTCGAGATCAGTTTTATTAAGATAAGAATGTTGAATATAATAGGTATTAATTCATAAATGATTTCATTTTTACCCAAATATCTACAACAGATAGGCACAAAGAACTTCCCTCTCTTTAAGTCAGTACAAAATAAAAGAGTGTAATATATCGTTGGATAAAACACAAAATTAATTTTTTTCTCTTAAAATATTGCTCACACAAAATGTATTTCCGAAAAATAAATTGTACACCACAAAAAACCTTTTTGCATATTGCTTATATTGAAAATTTTATTATAAAATCATAAACACTGTTTTTGTTGCAGTCCATCCTTTTCCTCATTTCAACTAATCAAAAAATCCTTATTCAGTCTGTTCAGATCCTCTTTTACTGAGATAACGCAATCTGATAGCGAACTATCCCGGCAGATAAACGCAATAATCATCATAGAAAATTTAGAACAGAAAACAAATATCCGATTTGTTCACGGGTTGCAAAGTTATCGACTTCTTCTATGCCCAGAGAAGCCCCTCAGTGCCGACCCACTCCTGCGTTGTTAATGATTAATCTGTTGAAAAGTTTTATCGACAGGTTGAAGAGGATGATGTGTTACTATATTGATTTCTACCCGAAAATAACAATAAGCCTGGAGTTGGAAAGGCTCTATTGCTTCTCCCATAAACTCAGAGGCGAGCAGTAAATTTTTCGTGTAATCGAATATTAGTTATTGAACTCAGAAGAATTTTAGTGAAACGTATTTTAAAGGTTCTCTCGAACTTTCCAATGCAACAATTGGTCTTCATCGGTTCCTTTTTGTTTTCGAATTCTTGCGTTTCCCTCTTTCATGTATTCGCATGATTAAATAGTTTCAGAAATTCTGAGAATATAATAATTGTGCTGCAATAGTTAATTGTTTTCCAGAATAATGAGAAAGGTTCTTGATTTATAGATCTGAGCTTTACTGAAAATCATTATTCAGAGAAATTACTATTCAAGGAAAGTATAAAAATACAAATATGATAAAGGTTTTCTATGATTATTCATAGAAGGGATGAGATTTAATAATTTATCAAAAGGCAGATATATTATCAAGACTCTTATGATTCTTGATATGACAGCCTAGTTTTCATTTAAATGTGTTAAATAAATAATTTAATTAAATAATGCACTTTTTCTTTAAAAGATTTTTAAAATAAAATATCTAAATGTATTAAAATACTTTTATATTTCATATACTATGTTATAATATTTAATATTGTTCTGTTTTCAAAGGTTCGTTAGAATTGACCAGCTAGATATCACTAGCTAGATCAACCAGCTAGATATCACTAGAAGCTTCTAGAAAGGTTTAGACGGCAAGTTGGCGACCATTTGGCGCCGTATAGCCAAATGTGGTGAAATATCGCCAAATGTGGCGACCAAAATAAGTCACCAAATCCATCGCCAATTTGGCGATAATTCTCAAATTGGGCTAGATTACCATGGACTCGTAAAATTCGTAACAATATATTAATGTATTTAATATGTTAAAATATATTTATATGTTAATGCATTTTATACATGTTTTTTTTAATTTATTCATGCTTTATAACTTAGATATGTCTAAAATATTAAACAAATGTACATAAAAAAAAAATCTTGCTACCAACTGAGAATATTCATTTAGGATAAGTAGACTGTCTTTAAATGATCTATACTGTATTACACTAATTTCACTACTTTGTATAGAAAATCCGATACAAGAAAATATGCTATTCAAAGAGCATGATATTGATTTTCCATATCTAAAACTGAAACCCTTGGAAACTGGGGTTAGTACAGAAAAACAAAAATACAAATAACCAGAAAAGGAAACAGAAACAACCGTAAACAAACTGATAGAAAGAGAACAAAATAAATCAATTAAAATAAAATACAACCATAAGACCATTAAAATGTAAAACATTTCAAAAGTAGTCCAAGTGATCGTGAACTTCTCAACAACTCCCATAAGTAGCATTATGCCAAGCACATGGCATAATAATCCCCGTCTAAAACGCTATCTATGTACTGGGTACATAGAAGTCTGTGAAAGTCTTCTATGCAGTGTAAATAGGCTATCAGGATGTCCTGAAGAATAGACAGCCTGTTAACGGCTACTGCAATTTCCCACGGGCATAAGATAGTGTAGAGTGTGGCAGTGAAAAGTATTAATTGGTTGGGGTACTAGATAAATTATAATACTAATGATAATTCTGCTTATGATTTTGAATTCATTGATTAAGCTTGTGGTTAGTACATTGCAATATTCGTTGTGATTCCCAAATGATGGAAACAACTCGGGTTTGCACTGACAAATTAATTTATTGAATATTAAACACATAAACAATACGATACAATACTACTAAATATTTCATATTTCGTCTACACATATAACTTACAAATTCATTACTACTACGTTAACTATCTACGATACATATATTTAATTCATTAATTATTTTGATATCATTTTATACACATATCATTCATATTAACCTGGTTCAATTTACTGACATGATAATAATTCATCAATAACACTCATATTAACCTAACTTAATTTACTGACATAATAATTCATTACTATTACACATATTATGTATTTTGATGCAGTCGCGCCCTATCAGTTTAATTTTTAGTATTAACAATTCTTAATTGACTGAAGCACCGATTATATACACAAGTGTGAGAAAAGGGAAAGCACGATACCTAATTGCTGATGAGAGATTGCAGGGGCGTCTCTCCTTCGTCTGGGAATGGCATAATCTTGACACACTAGGAATGTTCATCTAAATTCATTAGGTCGGTGACAACAACTAAAATCGGCGGGCGGGTCCTTCAGACTCATGAACTTCTCTCTCAACTGGCCTTCTCATCCTTTCAGGACGGAACTATCTTGCGGCACCAGGATTGTTCATATCAATTCATTAGTTCGGTAACGAACAACTAACATCAGCTGGCGGGTCCTTCAGAAGCTGCAACTCAGAAGCTCTCCAATGGCACCATCATCCTTTCAGGGCGGAACTCATACGTAACTCTCCATCTACAATTATTCGATGTGTTTTCTGAGTATTCGCTTCGACTATCAGCCCAACAAACTTCTTTCTAAATCGCAGTCTCAAATCTAACTCTCTTCCTTCAGTTATTTCATCACCATATCTTTCTCCTTCTAACTCTAGTCACATCCTACATTGCTTTCCGATTGGCTATATTGTCTCAACAATTTACTATCTGATTGGCCTGTGGTTTATCCTTAATATTTTATTCCATCCATTGGGCTTCGTGGGTGTATCTTCTTGGGATCCCTCTTTCGTTGTTACCACTGACGGGTATCCTCTTCTTGTGAGGTCCACTTTTATGACCCTCAATGAATTCTGCCTTCCTGACTTGCAACACTTTTATATATCTCTTTTTATTTTCTTCCATCTTTTGCGTTCTTAGCCCTCTTTCAGCGATTCGTTTATTACCTAAAATTGCTCTTCACTATTATATAACACCATATCTTCCAATTTCTAGTTCCACGGCGCAATGTCGTTGTACTCTACGACATAGAGAAACAGCCTATTCATACCTTGATTTTGATGCAGTTTTGTAGGTTGGAATAATGAGAGCTGAAATAATTAAATATCGCCTTAGAGGCTGTTTTATGTTAGGAAATAGTAGAATTCGAAAAAATTTAAAAATGTAGGTAGATTGTTTAAAAATTCTTAAACCAAAGACTCACCCAAATTCCAAGGTTCACATTTAATTATTTTCATTTCCTACGATTAAATTGCATTTCTCGGGAAATCCCGGGCTATATTTCAAATGTGTTACTTTTCAGTTTTTTTGTTACAATGGAGGTATAATATCCCATATTATCAATATAACTCTCGAAAACATCCTTACGAATCATACTGTGTTATACCGTGGAGTCTATAGTTCCCTCTTTTTTTCTTTCCCCTGTTTAGAAGACATGCAAGGTGAAGATGCCGGATAAGATTACAGTTAATTGCTGATTAAGAATAAGATTAGAATACTGTGAATCAGTTTCAAACTGGTTGTTCCGTAAGTAATCCGTTTTAATAAAATTTTTCAATAGATCCATTAGATTCATTTTGGTAACACAATCAGCAATATTCGCATGCACATTTTCATTCAAGAACTGCATCTTACAAGAATATATCCAACAGGATAAAGACAAACATTTGCAATTCTTGTCGGAATCTAAAACTAAATGTAGCTTTCTAGTTAATGGAAGAGTGATAATAGATCATGGAAACTAAGACCTCCATATCAAAAGCTTTCTTTGTCTTCAGAAATCTTACTGGTGTAGATCTTGAAAACAAAGTACATGCAATAATCGTTAATGCAGTAATCGTAATAATGCAGTAAATCGTTGTAAAGCTCAAACCTGTAAACGGAGAAAACTTAACTACAGGAAATCGAATCTACTCCCGCTAAAGGACATGTCCTATTTCCTTTTTAACGTTTAAAATGACTTAAATGCAGCTTTTTAAGAAACTTTATAGTATTTACATATTAAATGTACTAGGAAAATAAAAAAAATTAGAAGTAGACAGGCCTCCCACAGTATCATCGTCGTGGTAGGAGTAACAGGAATCAAGCAAACGAATAAAGTTTGCCAGCGCTGCGGACCAAATTATGTAAAATTTCATAGACAGATCCGATGTTGAATCACGTTTTGGAATTAACAGTTGACTCTTCGTTATTTATAGAAAGCTGTTTAAGGAACAGAACAAATACTTCCCAAAGCATCAGCAGGGACTCAATCGGAGAAGCTTGATGCAGCTGTTAAAACTAATTAACATGAAATATCTAAAATGCAACTGATTTAGACCAGATACATTAAAAAGACACTTGAGAGCTTCTACAAATGAAATGCACCTGTGTGCTATTATGTGGATTAAATACTATTAAACCTATGTCTGGTGAGTTCATTATCCGTGGCTTTTTGTACGTAATCAAAGAATGAAACTGTGAGAACGCCGCAGTACCAAACATATTTCTTTTTTAAATAAAATTATAAACTTCCTTCCATAACTCTATTTAAGATATCGCGATGCGAGGTTGAAATTTCTAAGATAAATATTTTGGTGACAAATAATGCCTGATTTTCAACGCCGATAATAGAGCAAATGTCATTATATAATTTTCGCCTCGGATACACCATAATCCATATTGTTCAGTTTTAAAATACTGTGATATATTTATCCTGTTATTCTAATATTTCATCCCGAAATCCTTGAATAAACCAAAGTGTTCAATATTCAGAACCTTAGCTCGAGCGGTAAGATGAAAAAATAATGCCGAAAAAGAAACTTGAGACTTATTTAGCACTGAATCCAGAATTTTAAATGTCAAAATAATGTATGTATCTTTTGATAAAGTATTTAATCACCTCCGTTCCGTGAATAAATCTCGAAAGCCGCCATAATCCCTATATTTTTACATGTTTCCTGAATAATAATACCCCTATATAATGGTTTTCAATGAAGCTAAAATCTACAAATCATGACGGTTCTCTCATTATGCTGAAAAGCATATTTTGATATACAGTTATTATATTACTAGAACTTCTGGAACCATTCGTTCATACGAAGCATTAACTTAATTTTTTAAATGAATAACTGTATTGATATACACAGTAAGTATAGCTCAGCAGCTAAAAATCAATGCACTAACTCAAGGAGTTGGATAGAATAAATTCGTTTATGCAACGCATATAAAATATGAAGGAATGAAACTAACATTTCATATCAATCACATAACTTAGAACTTAAATATACAGGAACTTATTGCAATTTTTAGAAACTTGGTTCAGATTTTTAAAACATAGACCTTTGCAGGCATTTTTATATATTTGTTTTAATCTTCTATTCTTAAAAGAAGATTTTTATGACCATAATTCACATTTTTCAATAACTATCATAAGAAATCATTTTATCAGCGCGTATAAATATCACCTTATTTAACGATGTATTACCTTAAAACTCTATTGTTCCTAGATAAAATTAAGATTATACACTCCTTACGCAAAATGATCCGCAAATTATACCAATTGACTTCTTCGTATATCAAAAAAAAAATAGATCAAACGCTTCCAGGATCACAATGACTGCACAGTAAATGAATAATCCTGTTTTCAGTCCTACTATACGGATGGCAGGATGTGAATACGCACTAAGCAGCACTGATGTATGGACCCCAAGTTCATTCCCACGACACCTCAATTTCGCAGACGCAATGTTATGGTTTAGGGATGTGTTTCCTGGAATTGTATAGTCCCTTTAATTCGAGTGGAACAACGTTTGAATACCAAAAGGTATTTAAATATTGTCACTGACCAAGTTCATTCAGTTACATTCATGGTTTGCCCCACAGCAGATGGATACTTCGAGCTGGACAATATTCCATGACGTAACGCTGACAGGGACCACTGGTGGTTTGGAGAGCACGACGGAGTCTTCGTCTCTACAGTATAGTTGGTCTCCATCTAGATCTCAGTCAAGGTGAGCAATTGTGGGACGAGGCCGAAAGGGGCATCAGTCACCTAGCTCTAGAACCATCAAATCTTAGAGAAGTGCATCATCGGAAGTTCATCAGATACGGCCCCAGATCCCTCGAGCCGCGTACCAACATCTCATTGTCTATACTTAGGAGATTCGCAGTGATATTGAGACCAAAGGTGGCCCTGCGATGCACTGAGTAAGAGGATATAATCAATCGGCCACTAAATGTATAAAGTGAAAAACCACACGAGACCATTCAGAGGCTCTGAAAAATGTCAGTATAATGACAGAAAGAACTAATTCCTCTTAGAATTCTAAATCTCTGATATTTTTGTGATTCTCAAATACACTATCTACCAATAAATATTTGGACACCAATGCAAATGACGATATCTGTGGTCCTGATATACGTCCCGCCCGCAGCCGTTAAATATCGTGTAGGAAACAATATTGGCATTAGTCGCTTGCAAGATGCCACGCAGTGCACAGTTATCTGATTTCGAGAAAAGTGTAATCGTCGGGTATCAGAAAAATGGCCGATCCTAAAGGGACATATCTAGCGAGCTGAATTAGCGAACCCACATTAAAGTTCGGTGGAGGTGGAACTATGGTCTGGTGTGCTTACTACATTGTGGCAGTCTTATGGGTTGGTCCCATGTTACTTCCAGGATGACAACGCCAGCTGTCATGTTGCGAGGTCCACCATGGATTGGCACGGTGGCAGTGGGGTTAACTGAATGGACTGGCCTACCCAGACCCCAGACCCTATTGAGAACCTCTAGGATGAGTTGTATCACCGAATTAAGGGGTGCAACAACCGTCCAAAATAGGTGAAGAAACATACATGTCTTCTCCAACCCGAGTGGAAGAACATATCACTAGCTGTCATACAAGGACTTGTGGAAAGCGTGCCCCGGAGAGTTGAGGCTGTAATTGTCTCTCGTGTAGGCTCTACCAACTATTGAATATGAATAAATTTTGTTTTTCTTTTCTATCACAGGTGCCCAAATACTTATTGATAGATAGTGTATTAGTAATATCCTTCCTGTTCCATCGATAGAAGCCTACTTTTACGTCCAAATGATTGTGGATAATGCAGAACTCAAAATTACTTAACTACTGCATCATTCCATACATCCAACCTATTATTTTGTTAATATAACCCTTCCATGTAAATTCCAAAGAAAAGCAAAATAAATTAAAGAAGCACCATGTTACATATAAACCAAGAAAAATATTCTGTTCTGATTTTAAGAAATGAAAAGATTCGCCCTGACCGAAAAGAAATCAGCTCTAGCCGTTAGCTAATAACATCAATTGTGTATAACATTTTTGATGTAAATAGAAACAGGGAATGGAGTGTAATAAAGCGCAAAACTTTCTTGCATAATTTACAAGAAAATAACGTCGTTAAAAGCCATGTTAAACGGAAGAACAGTTTTCACAGATATTGTAAATTAGGAGACAAGCTTCCTAGACTGCATAAATGGAGAGCATCGCAGGAAACAACACTAAGATAAATCTAAATTTTCCGAATCTTTATCTATACACGGGAAAACCGTTCTTTAATCAGCTTGACATTTTATTAACTCAAAAGCTGATTTTCTCCCAATAAGGTTCATTATCAGGCGATAGACTTCTCAATAACTTCCCATGATAAATATATCATGTTTCAGAGAGTTGTTACCATCGTAATTGGGATAACAAATTAGTTTCTGAAAGTGTGCAGAAATTAACAATTTATTATAATTTCTGCAATTATTTTCACTTTTAATTAAGATAATGCCAGTCCCTTCAACAGATCTTTCATGACTCTCTTAGGGAATTCCGAATAATTCATTTTATAATAAATCATCAATAAGATTCAGAATTGTGATGAGATAATTATGTGTAAATGAGAGTCGCAGAGGCACACATTCTCCTCAAAATGATTTAATTATGGGTTTGAAGTAGCCTAGTGGTAGGACATCGGCTTTCGGTGCTTAGGGTGCTCGGATCGAATCCCGACAAACGTCATTAAATACCACAAAATCTAGGCCGGTTATGGGCGCGTTAAATCAGTAGACCGGCCACCTGGCCACCTCGGACTCTGACCCCTGTAGTGCCATTATATACCAGAGACGAACCCCTCAGTCCAATAGGCTATATGGAACCGGTGTGGAATTTTTCCGACCAGGGGACATTAGAATCAACAACAAAAAGATTTAATTATGCATCGGTGTTTTATTTTTTTTAAATATGAATATAGCTAGTGATTTTAACTTTTCTATTTTAAATTTGTCGTAAAATAGAAATCTGTATTTTAATTATAAATCATGAAAATTAAACACTGTCAGAACAAAAAGTATGTTATATATTTTGCGATAATTTTCCTGACAAAAAAAAAATCCTTAAAATAACTTAAAAGTAGAATGACTAGAATAATAGAAAATAACTCAGAAAATAATAAATTTTCATTAATAGATTTTCGAAAAATTTATTGCTAACTCCAAGGCTTGAAATAAATTATATTCTTTGTAGAAGTATTTCTAAGAGGTCATGTATGTATATAAAACATTTCCGTAACTGACTGACTAACTGACTGACTGACATACAACGCACAGACCAAACCGCTGGAACTAAAGGGCTGAAATTTTGCATGGCAATTCTTCTTATAGTGTAGGGGTGAACTAAGAAAGATTTTTGAAAAATTCTTCTTAGATTTTTTAAAATTAAATTTTTAAGCTGTTTTAGTAACTTTTTTTAAGTTTGAATTTAAAATAATAATTTGAGGGTTATAAAATTTATATCACGAGAAAGATCATAAAAATTCCTTTAAAATGAAATTTTTTTCGAATCTTTACCTCCCTTTTCTGATTTTTGGTGAATTTTTAAAGATTAATTTTTAGAATTTAATTTATTAAATACTGATCACGTGATTTCTTTTTCTGATACTTTTAAAAAATTTATCGTCACGTGCATAACAACTAAATAGACAATTTTTTTTCTTGCTAATGCGGCAGACGATTGGACATTATCCAAAAAAATATTAAAATACAATAAAAGATATTATGTTCCTCAAACTGTACTATATTAACTGTACTATATTCTTTAGAATGTCCTATTACATTAAAGTTTAATATTTTCTTCTACATTATTTTGTCTATAAAAATAACCTTACGATTTTTTATAAATATATTTTTTTGTTTTTTTTACATCAATTGTATACATTGATCGTCGTATTTATTATAAATATAATATATATATATATATATATATATATATATATATATATATATTGGCATAAATTGCATACATTGACCGTTCTATTTAATTTGAATGTACTCCGTAGCGAAGTGCGGGTTTTCATCTAGTAACATCATATGTGGTCAAGAAAAATTATTGAAAGGTCTCAGAAATTTAACAAAAATTGCATTATCCTGCAAGAAAAAAATCAATAAATATGATATTTCTCCTATTTTGTATTACTATAAATGTATTTTGCATATTAATATGTGTTGTTGTCTATCCTCCAGTGAGACGAGATCCATAAGTCTGTTGACTCTCAGGAAGTCGAGCACAAGTAGAGGTTCGCAATAGATTTCCTCCCTAGAGGGGTCCATGCAATCCATTATACGCTCTGCTGAAGCCTGGTAGTCGTGGCACTTGGTGCAGGTTGCGAAGTCCTTCCTGTCCTCATTGAATCAGAGGCACTTGATGTGACAGCTTGCAAATCTTGAAAGCACAATCCGGGAACCTCTGTCACACGGGAGGTCCATAAAAAATACCGGCTTAATACCCATCCCCAATAATGGGTGGGGGCTCTCTCTACTCTGCCAAAATTTTTGATTTTTCCTATGAATATAATTCCAGAAAAGTCAAGGCGGAAGAGGAGGGGATGGAGTGACTGCAGCTAGTTTATCCGCCATTTAGTTTTATGATGTTAAAATGTACTTTTTAATAGCAAACATTCTATACAAACCACCTTTGATGGTGAAGTGGTGGCCATGCGTATAGTCTTAAAGCAATTACTAGCTATCCATCACAAATTTGAAAATGCAGACCTCCTCTCAGACACTCAAGAAGCCATCCAATCAATTAGCTCTGTTGAACTCCCACTGACACCTGAGATTTTCAGTGCCAAGAACTTTTGACAACTCTAACCCTAAAAGGAAAACGAATAGTTCTTCAATGGGTGCCTGGCCATTGTGGCCTTTGGGGTAATGAACAAGCGGACTTCCTAGCAAAATGAGGTGCCAACTTACTACAACATCCAAATAGAGCTACTTCCTATTGTAAGATTGAACTGTTTCTGAAAAATTAATTTACATCTAATTTCTTGCGGGATCTTCAGACTCGTACAGATTTAAAAATTTGGAGGAGGGTAACCCCTTCTTTTATACCAGACTAGCTGAAAACCCGCGCTTCGCTACCGAGTACATTCAAATTAAATACAACGGTCAATGTATGTAATTAATGCCACTATATATATATTATATATATATATATATATATATATATATATATATATATATATATATATATATATATATATAATAAATACGACGATCAATGTATAAAATTGATGTAAAAAACAAAAAAATATATTTATAAAACAATCGTAAGGAATATTTTTATAGACAAAATAATGTAGAAGAAAATATTCAAATTAAATGTAATAAGACATACTAAAGAATATAGTACAGTTAATATAGTACAGTTTGAGGAACATAATTTCTGTTATTGTATTTTAATATTTTTTTGGATAATGTCCAATCGTCTGCCGCATTAGCAAGAAAAAAAAATTTGCTTTTGTCTATTTAGTTGTTATGCACGTGACAATAAATTTATTTAAATTACCAGAAAAAGAAATCACGTGATCAGCATTTAATAAATTAAATTATAAAAATGAATCTTTAAAAATTCGACAAAAATCAGAAAATAGAGGTATAGATTCGAAAAAGATTTCATTTTAAAGTAATTTTTATGATCTTTCTCGTGATATGAATTGCATAGCTCTCAAATAATTATTTTAAATGCACACTGTAAAAAAGCTACTAAAACAGCTTAAAAATTTAATTAAAAAAATCTAAGAAGAATTTTCAAAAATCTTTCTTAGTGCACCCCTACACTATAAGAAGAATCGCCATGCGAATTTTCAGCCCTTTAGGTCCAGCGGTTTGGTCTTTGCGTTGTATGTCAGTGAGTCAGTCAGTTACGGAACTGTTTTATATATGTACATAAACCAAGACATGATGCAGTTGCGGCCTTCCATATGTCTACGGGACACGATTGCCTCGCCGTCCATCTGCACCGCATAGGCATCTCAACCGAGCCTTTTTGCACCACCACGCGTTTCTGTAGAAGTAATGGAAAGAGACCACCTGCTCCGATATAGGAATCTCCGCGGATCTTTACAGAGGTGTTGAGGTAATGGGAAGCAAGAACGCTCCTAGGGCAATGACTTCGGTCTTCTGTTTTTATTTCATCGTTCCTTTGTAATCCCTTTTGCCTTGCCATTGGAAATTTAAAAAAAATTCTATACAAAATTATTAGAAACAGCAGTATCGTTAGAAAAATGTAGACGGATTCTGCACAGTAAAAATACATAACCCATCGGGTTTAAATACAATACTGGTTTTCATGAATATGAAGCAAAATAGTATTATGAAGGAATTTTAAATAATATTGGATTTTACAAAATATAATATTATACGAGTGCGTTATAATTTATGAAAACAAATGTCCCTGAGGGATTATTCACGGTCTCTTCCAAAAATTTTAAAGCAACTTACATCCAGAATAGATTTTGGCTTAACTTGATATTAAATTCCAAAAACAGGACTGTTTTTTACATAAAGTTAATTATCAAGGGTCTTTTTCAAAGCCAGAATAACAAATGCATTTCATCAAAAAAACGTTATTTCTTGTTAATTGGAATACAATTTGATTCATGATAAAAATGAGTAAATGTAGTTTTTTTGTCCTTAATTCTTGGTGTACCAAATTTATTTTAAAATTAATTACACACATAATTTAAACACAAACATGTAAATATATATTACAATTTTTATTTTCCAACGATACTGTAATATAGACGGACCTTTCATATTTGTGAAGGTTTTTAAAATCGGGGTTTCGAACTTTATTGTAACATTTTTATTTAGCTTAAAAACCCCAGTAGCAAAATATTCAGAATCTAAAATGGAGGTTTGATGTTTTGAACCGTATTTCTTCAAGTCTAACGCGTTCCCGGGTGTATCTTTAATCGTGCAAATATGTGTATAAATATTACAGAAAAATTGATAAAATAATTAAAGACGAATACATATGAGTTATCCCCGAGCTTGATTGTAACGAAGATTCTTTTCCGTAGTATTCTGGACAAAAAGAGCGCGTTAGATTCCAGTAAATTCGTAATAACGGAATCAAAAAATCAATTTTAAAAATTCACCCATTGTCCTGGTCCCCAGTTTACATCATTCAGAAGATCAGCCGTAAATAAACAGCCGTGATGGTCAGACTTTTTTTAAATATCATAGGCGGAAATTTGATCTGTCCAGAAATCCTACATTATTCTTATCATGTTGAGTTGGTAAAATGGGAAAAGCGACATACTACATTCTTTCCGTTATCGATTCAATTGTTACCAATTCGTTGTGTATTAAGGATGCCGTGTACTAACCCTATTGGATTCATTCACCCCAGTGTTAACCTATGGAGAAAATGTGTCCAAGTATTGCCGACTTGGATTTTAAGATTTATATTTTTAAATTGTGCTCCGAAATAAAGAAAGCAATTTTACAACTTGGGGCATTTTTTGTTTAAAAAAAGCTAATAATATTTTAAAATTTAAACTATTCGGGGGCGGGGGGGGGGGGAATCTGGTAATGAATCCTGGTGTAACGTGCAAAAAAGTTCAGGCTAACTCAAAATACTTTTTTATTGGATTATAAGCAATGTAGCTGAAAATAATAGACACATTTTCTCCATAGGTTAACAGTGAGGTGAGTGAATCCAATATGATTAGTAGACGGCAACCTTAAGAAGCTGAAAAAAAGACATTTCTTTACAACAAAAAATTTTCTTACGTCCTCTTCATAAATAAGCACTCTCCTGGACACTTCGTAATGAGCAAGCTCACCAAAGTAAAATACATGCTGCTCCCCTTTGTCGAACATGGTTTGGATATAATACGCCTGTATGGCAATGTTACATGCCACGTTCTTCCAGCCGTCTATTCAACTGATTGTCCTTTATCAAACCCCCGACATTCTTGTAATTGGTGAATTATGATGTCATCAATAAAGATCACTGTACAAAAATGTAAAAAATATTACAGTTTGTTATCCTAAATTAAACCTAAGAAACCACTTCCCTGTTTACGTTACACCATAAATGAGAGATTGGGGATATTTAATAAGCCACTAAACGTTTCGTTTTCAGTAATATAATATTCTGTAATCAATAAATTCAAGTCTTTTTACACTCGGCCTTTCATATTCAGCTTGCTTCTCTTTTTCGTTCTTTTGTTATTTGCATGCCAGTATATATATATATATATATATATATATATATATATATATAAATGTATGTGTGTGTATATATATATATATATATATATATATATATACATACACAGTGCTAGATTTTAAAAAATAGAGGTGCCGGAACGGTAGCCTTCCGGGGTGTGTGGTGGGGGGGTAATCCAAATTATTGATAAAGAGAGGTACCTAAAGAGAGGTACCAGAACGCCGTTCCGGCGCGTTCCGCCTCAAATCTAGCCCTGTATATATATATATATATATATATATATATATATATACATCAAGTTCATTCATATAACAAGAAGGGAATGCAACAGAAAAAAAGGTCCATTTCTAAGCACTTATGAATAATCTACAATTTTAATGTTGTAATTGCTGAGCCTTATAGTTCTCAAATGGAAATTACATTTGAAAAACAATCGCCTAGCTGATATATCCTAAACGAGAATCTTGCACATTATCATAAGATTCGTGTTTCACAGAAGTAAAATGTAAAAACTTGCTACATTTCACACAAAAAAATAGTTTTCGTTAACTACGTAAAAAAAATAACTCTTGATAAGGGAATTACAAATTTGATGTTACATTAGATGTTCAAATATTTGTTATGAAAGTTAATTTCCCAGGCGAGAGGTATTTTAGCTTCCGTTTTCTTTTTTCTTTCGTTCTTTTTTTTCTTTTATGAAGGCTTCGCTATCTAAAATAAATCGTGCCATTTACTTTTCTCTGAATCGTCATAGAAACAAAAAAATAAAATACTTAATTGATTTTTTAAAAATCTTGCACATCATGTTTAACATGGGTAGGTGTATTCCTATACTGGACCTAACAGTTCTCTTTACCCTAATCTGCACAAATAGATTTACACGAAATAAAAGAAAGGCTTTAAATCGTTCCATCAATTTCTTTCTTAAGGCTGTTGTGTACTAGCCATATTGGATTCGTTCCCTGCAATGTTAACCTATGGAGAAAATATGTCTACTATTTACAGTTACATAAATGCTGACAATCCAATAAAAATGGTATTTTTAGAAAGATTCAACTTTTCTGCGCTTTCCAACAGGATTCATTTTATAAATGTCGTCCACTAAAGGAATTTATGAGCGTTTAAAAGACACTATACCAGATTTTATCCCCGAAAATTTTAAATTTTAAAATATTATATGCATTTGATAAAAACGATAAATGACCAAAGGTGTAAAATTTCTTTTTCTATTACGGCAATCCTTGGACAAATTTTCTCCATACGTTAACATTGAGGTGAGTGAATCCAACAGAGGTAGTACACAGCAGCCGTAATCGTAAGAGAAACGTTTAAAAAGGATACTTAGATACTTACCGTAAAATCTTGACTATAATACGCACACGTGAATAATACGTATGCTTGATTTTTCTCGAAATTTTTGGAAAAAATTAAAATTCGACTATAATACGCACCCATAACTTTTCATTATTTTATATAAAATTTTCACAAATATTTATTAACATAAATAAAATTTGTAATAAAAAGAAACGAAAACGTCAGACTTGGTAGGCAAAAAAAAAAACTTAAATTTTTAATTCAAAACAAACAATAATGTCATATTATCAGTATTAATCACTTTCACTAGAATACAGCTCAACTATTGTTTGTCGTTTATTCAATGTTTAAAACTGCAATTTTTTGTACACAAGTATAATACGCACCCTCATTTTTGCGGACTACACAATGTGAAAAAAGTGCGTATTATACTCAAGATTTTACGGCAATATTTTTTTCTGCAAAACCACGCATACTATAGACATTCAACGTGCATTTTCCTAATTGGACCTAATATTACTATATACCAGCGTTTCTCAACCTAACAGCGAATCCCAAGGGGTCGCGAAACAGTTACAACATTATAGCCTAATAACCGTTTAATTGTGCGGTTATTCATTATAACTGCTGTAAAGTTTTGGTCTAGTGGGTAGCAAAGTGTTCATTCTATTACGTTTGAGGCGAGGGGCTAAAAAGGTTGAGAACTTCTGCTCCATACCCTTATCATCCAAATGGATCCCGAAAAAAGGGGAAATCTTTTATGAATTACTAACATTCCAGGGGTGGCCCAGTTGGCAAGACCAATGGGCCAGTATTCTGAACATCCCCGATTCGATACTCGTCGCTGCAAATCCACCGCCGTGTTCACTAATGGTGGACGGGGCACGTAAAATATGTCGTGGCTGCAATGTCCTAAAAGTTCTCAAATATACCTCTGGAGGTGCGGGGTCAAGTGTTCCGGTCCCGTCGACTCGGTTCAAAATTACGGGACCGGACATTTAGTCATGTCGGTCTTCGACCCTTGTGGTGCTAATTCAAAACAGGAGCCACCCCTTTAAGCCCAATGGCCTGGGTACTGCAACCTCCAACCAGGGGGGATTAGCAAAAACAACAACAACAACATTCCGGGGTGTATAATTTTTAGTATAATAAACAAATAGCCAAATAAATCGGCGTTATTTGTTTCCTATGACGTTTCTTGGTTATTATCATAGAAACTTCCTTGTAAAGCGTTCGGTTATTTTGCTTACTAACCAATTTTATACGTACATTTTCCCATCTACTGAAGTGAGCCTACAAGTTCAAATCCTGTGGTATTCATCGATGGTTGTAGCCTTCAGGAATCCGCATTAAGGTGTAGGTTACTATTCAACAATCGTATGGAAAAATTTGTATGACTGTAGTGCTCCGCAGTCAATCTCTTTGCCGAAATATGCAGGTAATTTTTCTGAAACAACTTTGAGCATATCGCGACTTTGGAACGTATAAAAGAAGACGCACGTTAAAAATAATCAAAAACGGGCAAAATGAGTGTTATGTTTTTGTGCTTGCGGGACCCTTGGGAATGAAATTAGAAACTTAGAACCCCTTGTTGGAACTTTGGCTTTTTTCAAGTTTTTTCAATTTTAAATTAAAGTGGAACATATTTCAGAGGCATGCTAAATTTAAGTCCAAATGTATATATACTTACTTCACTTCATATTGTTCCGTTTTCCTGGGTTCGTTAGGATTGAATAAGAATCTCTTCAGAAAATTCCCACAAAAAAAATTTATTAATTTGCATATTCTTCAGGCGTATACACATATTCAAACATAAAAGGCGTAACAACTCTCTTCTATACAGCAGAAAATTCTAAAAACACAAGTCAGGATACCACAATTTTCAATACAATACACGCCAATTAACGCAGTTACAACATATTCAATTCTCACTAGGAAATTTGACTGAGTTCCAATGCCATTGTTAGGTATATTTATGGATTTCCAAAGCACCCTCTATAGGTCAGTCACAGCTAGATGTTTCTAGAAGCTTTCAGAAATGTTTAGTCGGCAAGTTCGCGAAATATCACCAAATTTGACGAAATATCGCCAAATCTGGCGACCAAAATAAGTCACAAAATCCATCGCCAATTTGGCGATAACTCTCATATTTGGCGAGATCCCTATAGACTCCCATTAACTCTCATAGATCCCATGTTAAATACATAGCTATAGGTGCTCCTTCCATAGAAGCCATTTTAACGAAACAAAATGCAATATTTACAAAATTCGTAACAATATTTTTCATTTATTAAAATATTTAAGTAACAAGCACTAGAATAGAATAAATTAATACAGTTCCAAAAATAGTCATGCCAGTATATTATTACACTAGAAGGCTACAATAGAAATCGTTAAAAAAAGTTTCATTTTATTAATGCAAAACCTGCAATTTATGCTTAGAAAACAAATGTTTGATATCGAGCCTATCAGTTGAGGGCGTGAGGAGCAGCTAAATCATCCTCAGGAACGAATGCATCGATTTGTGGCTTAATCTGTCTGGCGTTAGAGAAATTAGTTCAACTTAATATTTATATCAAGTGGACCCTATTAATATTTTTTTATTTATTAAAAAAATTCGCGCCACCTTGGGCAATCTTCCGGCATCTTAAAGTGCCACGGAACACTGTTTGGGAATCACTAAGATAACATGGCGTATACACGAGTCGAACTGTGCGTTATCTGTCAGTCAGTCAGTTACGGAACTGTTTTTTATATATAGACAACACAGGGCAACCGTGGTTTTGGTGCCGGGGTATTTGGAGCTGATTTCGTATGAATTTGATGCCCTGAATTTAAATATGGCATTAGTTTTTGCCTAGGAGCTCAAATTTCTAAGATATAAACATTTTAGTGAAATGTGCGTTATACTATTTTAAGTTAGATCCATGGATCAAATTTAAAAAAAAACTAAACACGGAATTTTTTATTATTATATATATATATATATTTTTAATGTTAAAGAAACATAGAAATCAGAGAATATTGCAGTAGTGCTTATCTAATTACAAAGAGCAAAAAAGAGAGAAAAAAGTCAGCGATGAAACTAACTAGTCACTGAACACTTCGGAAACTTCTTTTTCGTGACATTCTTGAATGCATTTTGGAAAGGTCCCTTTTTAAACTCTAGAAGTAATCTGCCATCATGTGCGTATCCCATCTTCCTTGGTAGCGGTCCTCTATAGTTTTTGTATCCTGGTGAAATCTTTCACCTTGTTCCTCACTGGTGAATCCTAAATTTTCAAGAAAATGGTCTAAGTGTCAGTGTAAATAGCGCACCTTAATGCTCATGTTACACCCAAGGGATCTGAAACTGTTTAGCATCTCGTTTACAGGTTCACCATAGGTTTTGGCTTTGCATTTGCCCAGAAAATATCCGACAACTGCGACAAATGAAGTCCAGGCTTTTCGCTCAGCCTCATTCATGGAATTTACGAAGGCAAGATCTTTAATGAGTTATCTTATTTATGGGCCGGCTTCATATGCAGTGGAGGAAAGATGATTTTCTCTCGTCCAACTAAGGGGTCGTTAATGACATTCTTTTCCCCAATGTCCATATTTTCTCTCTTAGGCCACTCTTTTCTAACCCAGTGGTGTGTTTTGTCTCTGCTATCCCAGAGGCACAAGATGTAAGGATATTTGGTGTACACAAGGATATTTGGTGCCACTTTGCTGTCCAAGGAGAAAGTTTACCATTTTTAAGTCCACACAAATCACCCACTGATGTTAATGCTACTTTATCTTCTCCAATATCAAAGCTATGGTGTCATATTCTTCTTTCATTTTCGTTGAGTGAGCAATTGGTATTGGACCATATTTTCTCCTATTGTGTAGAAGGACACATTTCAAACAACGCTTTGAGCTGTCAATAAATAGGTGCCAATCATCTGGAAAATATTCAGGAAGACACATTTTCCCCAGGAGTCCTCTAAGATTGTGACAAAATACAAGATTGTCTCTTGAGAGAAGAAGGGTAGCAGATCCTTTTGTCTTGTACGATAAAAGTTAATGTTGGTTCCTGGTTCTAGTAAATTTTTGTCGTTCAACCTGGAAGCCTGTAATTCAGACGCTTCTTTTGAAAGGTTAAGATATCTTATGAGATCGTTTAATTCGTCCTGGGTGAAACCCTGAGGAATTGATGACATCCTCTCATAAACACTGTGGTAAATTATGGTAATAAAATGTTTTTTGTTGAGTTTAAGAAAGCTTCACTAGACTTACCAATTCTTTGTTAATAAATGATGTAAAAAGTTGTATCTTTTAATGTCTTCTAAACAATACTATGAAATTTTGTTACAAAACAAAGTAAGTCTTCTTAGTTATGGATGTTGTATAGCTTATTACCCATAATACCTGGATTATCCGGATTTTTGATTGCCCGGATTGCCTATGGTCCCAGTTAGTCCGGATAAACGAGGTTTTACTGTATCGAAAAAAGTAGAGCTGATAGAGAAAAACTGATTTCATATTTAGATTCAGCGCCTAAAATATAGCTAAAATCAGTTAAAAAATCCTAGGCACCAAGAAAAAAAAATTTTGTAGACCTGTGTAATACATATTTATCAGTTTTTTACTCCCTTTACATATAATAATGGTTTCACGAAATATAAGAAGACACGTTCCCGACAAAAAGCTCACAAAAAATTTTAGCCATCTATAAAAATTTCTAGAAGAATTAATTTCTTCAAAGAGGTTTCACAATGCTATAATGCATTTTCCTTAGATATTCCTGAAAGAGAAACCCACTTAAATTCCATTTACATTTTATAGTAAAAAAATTGTATATAATGTAAGCTAACACGAAAATAAAAATCCCATATTTATTATGTACGATATAAGTGAAAGAATTTTCGATTACAGTATCAAGAACAAGAAAGAAAGTCCGAAACAAAATTTTATAAAATAACATGTACTCTGAAAATTTAGAAGCATCCTATATCACCGAAAGGCCAAAGGGCCCCTTTTAAAACTAAATGACGGTTTCAACGGATATTATGTTAAAAGTAGACGTGTGCTTTCCTTTTCTCAAAATTAAGTGCATCTAGGGAAACATCATACCTACACCTCAGATTCTAAAACGCTTCTACATTGCGAGTTCAAATTTCTACACACATCCAGGAAACGTTTATTTTAAAATTCCACTTAACCGGATGAATACGTATTTTTCGAATAGTGCCTATTACTCAGAGTGGCAATGCTACAGCGAAATAAATGTTAAACAGAAATTCTGTAATAAAAATATTATATATATATATATATATATATATATATATATATATATATATATATTTAAAGATATGTTCTGTGCACTGAATTAAAAAACAAAGAGGTGCAAAAGTTATAGATTCATAATAATAGGTAAAATATTATTTCTAAAATATATTGGTATACGGCTTTAAGATGACATGGCTAGTTCTAGAAGTATATTATTATCTTCGAGATATACAAATCTGGTCATTAACTTAAAAAAATGAATTTAATAAATGACAACGTATATAACTCAGGTTGTAGCCAAAGTTTGCATATTTCAGTTACCATTTTTCACACTTCAGTTTATTTCATAATCCCAGTGCAACAGGGAATTATTCCGTTGTGCTAATTTTCCGCAGCTGTTAGAATTCAAAACGAACGCATATGTTAAAATAATATTTAGGTAAATGAACATGTTTCTATGAATGTAAGCTATTGCCCTCCGGCTCACACTCGATCAAATCCCAGAAAACTAAAAACAATTGTGATGTTTTATTTCCTTTCATATTCTGTAAACAGCAAAGTGTAAATTTTTCCTTTCCTTCAAAAAATTTTAATTAATTAAGAGGTAATATACTACAGTTAAATAAAAATGGCATATTGAATTTGATCTCTCTTAAGGACCAGATTAATATTTTAAATTTATTCACCGCTCTTTTATGTTAAAAATGCAAACTACCCGAATTTATTACTTGTGTAAAGTTGAGTACAAAATTTTCTAAAAGAAAAAAAATTAATGATTTTTTCATTTATATTTCTAACATAAAGCTTAATATATATATAAATATATAATAGTAGATTAAATATGCACCTCTTTAAATGGTCCAAGTTGTATCTCTTTAATGCAGCTTGGACCATCAATACATAAAAAAGTAATTGAGACTGAGCAATATTATTTGTAACATATTGTACATCCATAATATTAATAAATAACATCGTGAATTTAATACACAAAATTTAAATTCACAATATTATTTAATTTAATACACTTTTTAAAAAGTAAACCATAGAAATAAACAAAATTAAAATTCAAGCATAGACTGCTAAATCACTATAACATAAAACATATCCTGCAAAGAAAACAATTTCAATAGAGGATAGCGCAGAAGCTTCATATCCCCATAATGAAAAAACAAATAAATAATCCAACAGATATAGGTAAAAAATTATACTAAAATAGACAAAAACAAATAGAAATCAAGCACTCTGGGCATCCACGCACCAACGGCAAGATTCTGCATAAGAGCCGGAACTGAACCATAAAACGACAGAGGTAATCGACAGGTCACGTCATCAGGGGGCCTAACCATGTCAATTACCTCAAGGGGAACTTTCGGAATAGGATGCAGGTAAGCCCAAAAGACATCCCAAGGCCCCGAGTTCCCCAATGAAGCAATTAGTCAAGAAGAAAAAAAACCTACTAAATTTAGGTTTGTTACTTGTAGTACAAATTGTTATAACACTTTGTTCAGTAAAAAGCTCTTTAGCTATTTAAAAATTATTCTAAATAAATTTAAGGTTACCGAAAAAAGCTTTATTATAAATAATAACCAGGATATTCTACATTTTTTAAAAAGTAAGAATATAGATAGCATTTACACGTTTGATTTTGAAAACCTGTTTACCAGTATTCCGCATGATAATTTAATGTTTATATGTTCAGAAATCTATGATGCTTATTTAGATAGTACTTTAATCTTAAAATGTGACTGGATTGATTTATGTAAATTTAATATTTTTGAAAACTATCTCTTTAATGGCTTATGTTTCTTTAAACAGATAAAGGGTATACCTATGGGAAATAGCTACTCTAGTGCATTTGCCAACCTATTCTTACATTTTTACGAAACTAAATTTCTTAACTCTAATAATATTACCGGTTTTAGATATATTGATGACCTCATAATTTTTAACTGTAACGGTTTGGAGTTTCTTAATCAAATCTACCCAAAGGAACTTACTTTAAACCGGACTAACGAAAATAATCTTTGTGCGACTTACCTGGATTTAAAAATCAATATTCAAAATAGGGAAATAAAAATAGGAATTTATGATAAAAGGTTAGATTTTAACTTCGAGGTTATTACTTTTACCAATTTCCATAGCAATTTAAACTATAAAATTTATTATAATATTTTTTACTCACAACTTTACAGAATAAAAAACATATGTAACAATGCTGGGGATTTTTTGGAGGCTTGTAGTATTTTCGAGGAAAACTTAAGAAAAAACGATTTCCCTAAAAACTTCGGTAATTTAAAAGTTTTAAAAAAATGGCATTTAGACTCTGGAATTTTTAAAGTTGTTTAGAATAGTATTTGTGTTTTTGGTTAAGTTGTAATGGGGGGTGGAGCTATAGTAATGTTACAATGACGTAACCTTAGGATAGTACTGGCTGCTGTTTCGCTATAACCGTCACTTACGGAATTGGGGTGTGTAGGCACCGTTTATATTGCATTAGGATTTTTGTGTGCTTGCTTGTAAGGTGCGTTGAGCTCATACAGTAAGTTGTGTTTGTCTTTTCTTTTTCTTCTTCACTAATTGCTTCATTGGGGAACTCGGGGCCTTGGGATGTCTTTTGGGCTTACCCGCATCCTATTCTGAAAGTTCCCCTTGAGGTAATTGACATGGTTAGGCCCCCTGATGACGTGACCTGTCGATTACCTCTGTCGTTTTATGGTTCAGTTCCGGCTCTTATGCAGAATCTTGCCGTTGGTGCGTGGATGCCCAGAGTGCTTGATTTCTGTTTGTTTTTGTCTATTTTAGTATAATTTTTTATCTATATCTGTTGGATTATTTATTAATTTAATACACAAAATAGCAATTTGTGTAATTAATTTTTAGTTCAATACACATTTTATTTTATTTTATTTAATACACAAAAAAGTAATTTTTTAAGCAATTTACTTTAATACATAAAATAATTTTTTACACAAAATAATTAATACGTAAAATTTAATTTTATATATTAATTTAATACACAAAAATTATTTTAATTTTAGTACACAATAAAGTAATTGATAATGTACAATATTATTTATAACGGTATAATGGGATTTTGTATATAAGTCGTAGCTAATTATAAATTGTTTACTCTAATAAGCTCTTCACTTATATTATCATTTTCCTCAAGCTAGCTTTAAGCTATTGTCAAAACAAGGTGCAATATAATTTTCTCGCTTGCAATTTTCAAACACTTTGAAATTATAAAATGAAAAATTTAATCAAAACATGAAGTAAATCTCCTAAGCTACTTGCAACAATAAAATAAGCCATTCCTTTTTCATATACAAAGATAATTTTTAATTTTATACAATGTACGAAAAACAAATATCGATTTATATTCTTGGAACCATAAAAGAAAGATTAATTTCTATGCAAAAAATTAGATAAAACTGCATTCCACGAAATGCAACCTTGAAATTAATAATAAAATAATGCTTTACACACAAAATCTCCCTATGAGGCATACAGTCTCATAGTTTATGTCATATAATGTAAGAAAAACATATAATGATTTATATTGTTGGAACAATGAAAGAAAGAATAATTTCTATGAATATTAAAGCTATAATGCCTTATACACGAAATCTCCGTATGAAATATACAGTCTCATGATTATAATGTACGAAAAACATACAGGGAATTATATTCTTGGAGCAATAAAAGAAAGATTAATTTCTATGAATATTGAAACAATTATGCCTTATACAAGAAATCACACTATGAAACATACAGTCTCACAGTTTATATCATATAATGTATCAAAAACATACAGCAATTTATATTCTTGAACAATAAAAGAAAGATTAATTTTTATGAAGAAAATTAATTAAAAACCACATTTTACGAAATGCCCCTCTAAAGAAACGTTAAAAGCACAATGCCTGATACACGAAATCTCACTGCTTTGAAATTTTTGAAAGTTACTTTAATTTAAGTATTCAAAATATCTAAAAACAATGTTTACCCTCATTAAACATTTATGGATGTAATTAATGCTAGCAATGACAGCGATGCCAGTAAAAAGTAAAAAATATTTCAAGAATAAAGCTGTCAAAGTGTTGTGTCAATACGTCTGTTCGAAAAATTTAAAAAGAATGCTACTTGAAGGTTGCGATGAATTTATTTTGTAAGAAAAGTTAAATCGCAAAGAAAGAAAAAATCTTTATAATGAACAAAAGATGAGGGGGAAATGTCGCCTTTATGCAACTGAAAGTCTTCATGCTTGTTCTGACAGTAATTCAAACACAATATGGCCATACTTAATTCAATCTTTTTTAAATTCTATAAAACTCAACGACTTCGAGCAAAACTCGTTTTATTTAATTTTTAAATTATCTTCTATTCTTCTCATTTCATAAAATAATAAACTCCATTTACATCGCTCTTTGAGTGGATGAAACATTCAATGTAATAAAGGGGGAAATACTAGTAAAAATAGATGTTCAGATTAAAAAGACCCAAATGGCGGCATCATTTGGAATTCATGAGATTAAAAATGAAACGCATTTTTATTCTTTACGGTTAACTTTAATCTAAAATGTAAGTCAACTATAGTTTAAACTTAATTTCGTTCGTTGTGTCATTAAAACACATTAAGCACGACTTAAAATGAGCAATGCAAAGAAATTTTTAAAGCAAATGCGTCAGAAAAATTCAAATATGCTCCGGCAGACCGACTTTAACCATATGTTTAAAAGTTAGATTTATTATTTCGACTTAAAAGTGAGTATAGAATTCGTGGATAGAGTACAATCCTTTTGATTCTCGGTGCAGATTTTTTTGATTTTCATAAACTTAAATTTTATTATCATAGAAAAAACTCTTGCATCAAACACTCCTAAGCTAAGAAATCATACGAAGTTAGTACGTAGATTTTTGTGTCAGGCTCTAAATTTCATTTCCATAATCCAAGTTTAATGTCTGGCAACCAATTGCTAACATATTGTAATTTCTGTATATCAGTTATTTCCCTTTAAGAAATCAAGGAAGAAAAAAACTTAGCCTTTTATCCTCGGTAACAGAAATGGCCTGAATTTAAATTTTAAATAGATGCTTTATGTAATAGGTAGTTATATGATGACTCCTTTTAAAATAATTTTGACATGATGATCAATGCTTAATTATTGTTAAGAGACATTCATTACCATATAGGTGATGTTTAAGGAGTAAAATTTCTAATTCCAAATAAATTGTTCTTTAAGGTGAATAGCTTAGTTACATCTAAACTCAAGGAAGAAATCTTAGCCATTCAGGTAACAGAAATGACCTGAATTTAAATTTTAAATAGATACTTTATGTTATAATTAGTTATATGAGGACTCATTTTAAAACAATTTTGACATGTTGATCAATGCTTATTATAATTAAGAGACATTCATTACCATATAGGTCATGTTTAAGGAGTAAAATTCCTAATTCCAAATAAATTGTTCTTTAAGGTGAATAGCTTAGTTACAACTAAACTCACGGTATATGTCCACCTTCGGAGGTTATTTTTCGAATTTTTTTAAATTTTGTCTTTTTATCTACTTTTATTATAATGAGATATAAATTAAAACTTGGCAAAATATATAAAATATTTAGCTGTTACATCAAAATAATTTTTTTCAGGGGAGAAAATCTGGAAAAAAATGCGTGCGAATTTGACATTTTTGCAAAACATGATAACTCAAAAATAAATAAATATTTTATCATTTTATAAATTAGAGAATGAAGATAATTTTCTCTTGAGATTAGAGTATTCTCCTTATAATATTCTGTTTATCCCAGAATCTGTAGCGGTTTAAGTACTGATGTACAGAAAAATTGTTTAAAATTCAATGTCATTTGCAAATCATACCAATGTAAACAAAAAACCTATTTAATCTATGACGATGAGCGTAGTCTGTTCCCTATATAAACATTTGAAAAACATGATGAAAAAATTCATTTTGAGAAAAAATTGATAAAAGTATAAAATAATACCGGATATAAAATTTTTTGAGAACTGTTGTTAAAATGGCTGTTACTTGGTTCTTAGTTAAGATAGAAACATAATTCAAATGGAATTAGAAATATATAATATTAGAGCGTGATAATATAGAGAGTGTAGTAATAACACAGAGAGTGTATTAAAAATTTAAAGGCATTTCCTTCATAACTTCTTACTGTAGGATGTTTAGCTTAAAGACAAACGAAGAAAAAAATTCATTTTGAGAAAAAGCTACTTCCGGTTATAAAATTCTTTGAAAACTGTTGTTAAAATGGCTGTTACTCGGCTCTTAGTTAAGATAGAAAAATAATTCAAATGGAATTAGAAATATATAATATTAGAATGTGATAATATAGAGAGTGTATTAATAATATAGAGAGTGTATTAAAAATGTTAAGGCATTTCATTCATAACATTTTACTGTTACCCCAGTCAAAATAGACCCGATTTTGACGAACGGCTAAAAAAAATATGAAAGTTTTGAAAATTGGTGGAGATGTTTGTTTAGGCATGCTAATGAACATACTAAAAGTCCCCACCGATCAGATTTGAGCTTTCGCCGCCATCTTGGAAAATGTGTACACTTTTTTGGTTTTTTGGAAATAACTTTAAAAATATTGATTTTATAAAAAATAATTAAATACAAAAATTAAAGAGCATTAAATTATGAACAAAAATAATTCATAACATTTTTTATATGTCTAACAGGAACAAAGATAATTGACTTTGAAAAGAGCGTACTATCACATGTGGGACGCGCAAGCGCGGTTCCCCATCGCGGTGGGAGGAGATACCCGCGCATGTGCATACCATAATTAGCGAAATTAGTTTTACACTAAATGGGAAGGTTTTTTGTATTTTTTCAAATAACTAGGGAAATATTAACTTTACGTAAAAAAAGTTTATTTCAAAAATTAAAAAACATTAAATTATGTACAAAAACGATTTTATACATTTTTGTCGTAAATCTAACAGGAACGAAAATATTGACTATAAAGAGAAACGATGAAAAAATTCATTTTGAGAAAAAGCTATTTCCGGTTATAAAATTCTTTGAGAACTGTTGTTAAAATGTCTGTTACTCGGCTCTTAGTTAAGATAGAAAAATAATTCAAACAGAATTATAAATATATAATATTAGAGTATGATAATATAGAGATTGTACTAAAAATGTTAAGGAATTTCATTAATAACTTTTTACTGCAGGATGTTTAGCGTAAAGAGAAACGATGAAAAAACTCACTTTGAGAAAAAGCTACTTCCGCTTATAAAATTGTTTGAGAACTGTTGTTAAAATTGCTGTTAGTCGGCTCTTAGATAAGACTGAAAATAATTCAAATATAATTAGAAATATAAATATTAGGCTTTGATATTGGTGTATAAGTGTAAAATCGAATTTTTTTCATCGAATATGCCGTTTCAAAGGTAATTGAACAGCAGTAAAATTTGACAAATGAAAATAGTGATTTTATAACGGTATTAGTAGCAGACTAAAATCTAACTGAAAATAGGAATTGATAATCGCTTATGATTATGGGTAAATATAAAAAAGTTTGTAACGTTTCATAAATCTAAAGGAAAACAAAATAGATTCAACGGTCGGAAACATATTCTAGTATATTTTGTTAACTACAGCAATAAATTAATATTTTCATGGGAAACGATGTTACAAACATAAGAAGAAATTCGAATTATGTAAAATAAATTACTAGAAACTATTCCTTACACATTCTTCCGAAATATGCTTACTTTGAAATCTGCAGAAATTGATTAAAAACAACTAGAACTTAATTTAAATTAACTGGAAACAGATGATAACGACATTGTTTTCATGAAACAAGCAAATACAGAAGGACTAACATTTTTTTCAAGATTTCATGGTAGATTTATTCACCGGTATTTTCGTACTGCGGCAAGACATTTAAATTATAAATTTTGAGTAATGGAACAACTTAAAACTGCAGCAAATAATTTTAATAAAATGAATAACTTCGCAAAAAAATAACATGGAAAAGATAAAATCTTGTTTCAATTTTAGAAGAGAATAAATTTCTTTTAAGACCAACTTCCTCTTTTCCAAAAACGTAAAACAGGCAAAGCCTTCTTACACGGCCTAAATGTGAAGACAGTCGTAAAATTCTTTCTTTGTAAATATATGTAGAATCACCCAGACGCTGAGTAAATATGTTGAGCTCGTTATCAAAGGACAAAAAGCTTAATGGAAAATACTAAGATCTGAAGTTTTAATCTTGACGTAAATAATTTATTATGTCTTAGTCTCTCCTTACTGAAACAGATATGGCTGTATTTTAAGAACACTTAAAATACAAAATAACTTTAGTTCGAATCCATTTAAATTCGCATGCCCTTTTCTTAAATTTTAAGACTCAAGAAAATATTAATTTAATTTTAATTATTTCATTAAAACACGAATTAATCAAATACAATCTATTAAACTGATTATTACAATCCCTTTACGGCAAAATATTATGTCTTATACATACTAATTTAACAGTGTTTTTCATAACCTAAACTAATGATCTTCAGTCTCTTATCCAACACTGATGCAACTGTTTATAAAGCCATCTCAAATATTTACAGAGGAGTATACCTTTGATTATTTTAAGTTCATCACTGGTTTCAGATCTCAAGTTAATGTATAAGTTTCCAAATTTGAACACTTACTATTTGCTTAAGATATTTTTAAAAGATCTAATCTAAATATCCAAACAGAATGTTACATTTTGATTCATTCACTATGAAGTGATGTAGAAAGCAGTTGCTCTCATCTGACAAAAGAGTTATCTATTGATATAACTACACTTATACAGAAGGTCGTTCGCAATTTATGGAAACGATTTTGTAATTTCTTTTCACGCTTGCATTTTGAGATAAAAATTTGGCAACTTCAGAATAATCGTCTGCTATTGTTTTGCTTTGATTGGAATGTAAAATAAAAGATTTATTTTGAAAATGGCTTCTAAAATTGATAGATGGGTCGAAGGTTACGTAACTGCACTTTCCGGGGAGAAATATTCGCATCAACAAATTATAAAGCGGTGTAAAAATTGCGGTTATGGCATTTCAAAAATAGGTATTTATAATATACAGTGGAATCTCGATCGATCGTTCCCCGAACGATCGTTTTCCCGTATGTATAGTTTATTTTACCAAGTCCCGAATAAATTCCATAGAAAACAAGCAAAAAAGACCGCCTGGATCGTTCCTCGATCCATCGTATACCCGCAATATTCGTTCAGAATATTGCAGCTTTACATAAATTTATCCGATCGATCTTTTTCATAATAACTGAACCTGAAATAAATGTCTGGATTGAGCTAGAATGACGCTCAAATTAAACAATGAGCAGAACATTTGAGATGCACGGTCTCGGATTTTTGTTCTCTCTTTAGTATGGTTTCGCTTTATTGTACCACTCCCTTTATTTGTTCGTCGTTGATGTTTCTTAATTATTTAGCCCCTGAAGTACCCCATTTTCAGCAACTCATTCCAAATTCACCGACTATTCAACATTTCTGTTCTTATCAGCAATGGCTCACAGTCAGCTTTTTTGTTGGCCTTGGGATGAAGGCGCCCTGGTGTTTGGTCTAGTGTGTGAGAAGTTTCTGATTACTGCAGTTCTACACTGGCCGATGAGTGTTTCACCCAGAAGCAGAACTTCCTGGTGGTCTTATGTCGGACCCCATCCAGTGCAATGGAATGGTTCTAGTTACAAACGATTCACGGCTGCCACTTCTTTACACTTTCACACAATAACCGATACCGAAAAGAATGCAATTTGCAACACAAAAAAAATATTGTTTACTTGTGGAGATAAAACCGCCAAAAAACAAACGACGGTTAAGTACTTTTATTTGAATCAAAATTCCTGTGTATCTACGTGTATTTCTTTTTTTATTATTGTTATCTTGGATTTCAGTACAACTTTGTAATTTTATCTTCAGTTACACTACGGGTATGTATGCATTTATGTATGTGAGTAAATAAATTTTAGGGATATCAAACTTTATGGTATGTTATTACTTTTTTGTATGTTCCCGCATCTATCGTTTTCCCGCATCCATCGTTTAGTTCAGTCAGTCCCTTCGAAAACGATAGATCGAGATTCCACTGTATCAAATTTGAAAGGGAAAAAACGTCTAACTGAAAGTAAAAATGAAAACATTACCACTAAACCTCTTCCTAAGACTGTTGGAACGCAGGTAAATATCAAGAAAGTGAAGTCTCTGATCCTAAAAGAAAATACGCCGACTCAAAGATCCATTGCATCGAAACTAGGAATGCCTTCTGGCACTGTAAGTAAAATCATTCATAAAGATTAAGTTAAAAAAGATGTTTAAACCTAAAGTTCATCTGCTTTTGTCAAAGCATATTGCTGAAAGGAAAACAAATTGTAGAAAATTATATGAAAAACACCTAGCTGCTGAAAAATGAAAATTTGTGGTAACATTCGATTTCGGTTTTTTAATACGAGCCTTAGGAAAACGGCATCTAAGAACACTGAACGGACTTTGGAAAACGGTCCAAGAGGAATGAGGTAAAACTGACATAATTGTACTAAGCAAAATTTTACTTTCATGGAAAATTCGAGCTAGTGCTATTGTCAAGAACCGTGGCTATCAGATAGAAGTAAATCATCGCATAAAATACGGCATTTATACATAAAACTTAACTATCAATATCGTTTCCATAAAGTGCGAACGACCTTAAATAATACATATTTCCCGATATCAACAATCTAAACATCTTATATTTGCATAATATTCTTGTTAAAATTACTTTCTGTTATAATTAACAGATGCTATCTATAAATCCATTTTTAATATTGATTAAGGTTAAAAGAACAGTTATTTTTAATAGAACAAACTATTGTCTTTTATTCTCTTTTCGAGAATGAGCTGTTAAAAGGCATTTCATTCACACGTTAGAAGTGAAAATCAAACAACTGTTAATTTAATATACTCTAAAAAATAATAATGACGGTAAAATCATATTTGTTTAAAAATAAAGCGTACTTTGATAAATAATTTATAATTTGATAGCTTTCATAAATAAACAATACTAAATGCTGTTTTATTAATTTGTAGATAAAATTACATCATTATTTGCAAATATATTCTTGCTCTATGCATTTCCAAAAGCTTAAATCTCCTAACTATAATAGCTTTGTATCACTATTTTAGAATGTCTTCCATGGTAAGACCGACCATCAAAGTTTCGACTCAAGGCAAATAGCATACTCAAAAATGTCCCCATGATGCGTCTACATTTGTTGAAAGGTAACAATTGCAGGTATGTGAAAAAATTTAATTTTCCTGATAATTTAATTCAGTGCAATATAAAATCAGACCTGGTAATCAGTGTTCCTGGAAATATAATCTAGAATGGGAAGTTTGAAAACTTTTACCTAACTTAGGGGGGAGATCACCTTAAAACCTTCAAAAAAACTCAATTTTTTATTGTTATTTAATTTTGAAGAATGGAATATAAGGAATATTGGAACAAATGAAGTTGATATTACAATTAGAACCGATTTTATGGCCAAATGTATAAAGCTAATAGTGAAATAATTTAAAGAATCTTTAAACTTTAAATGGCTTTTTCTAAAAACTGTTATTTTCAAACTTGTGCGAACTATTTCTTCCAAACTAGTCGTAACAAATTGCTAAAATTTTGTATAGATGTATTTCTTGTATTCTTATATAATTTCTACCCAGATTTGAGTAAGTATATATTACTATTTATTTTACAGAATTTTTTTAAAATTTATATTTTTTGTACATTACAATACATTTGCCTGAAAAAATTTTTATGTGAAATATGGTAATTATTTTAAGTGTAGATTAAAGTATAACCTATAGATAGAATATATACAAATAATTTAATATATATATATATATATCTTATAGTTTTTAAAAAAATCTGTGCGCAATGCATTGACCTAAAATTCATTTTTCAAAAAACATTAATTATTTTTTTACATAAAATAATTTCTAATGATCTCCCAACAATTCTACTTTTGTTTCCTAATAGATAAAGCTTCGTTCAATTCACCCTAAAACAATTGGTTCAAATTAATTGCAAATTAACTGTTTTACAACACATTAAGCTTGGTAGTAAAATCAGTGTATTTTTGCGCGTGAAAAGGTGATCTTAATATCTTGGTAATTATGTAGTTGATAATACCATGGAAAAATAGAAAGTTATTACATAATTTTTTAAATAAAATATAACATTTCTTTAAAAAAACGAGTAACATATTAAAATATATTAAATTGGGGTGAAAGGGGGTGAAAAGTGTCCATATGTTTCACCTATGTTTTGACCCTCTATAGTCTGGATGTATTTCTTTACAGGGTAAAAATTTCTAGCGATAGATATATTTAATGCTTCCATTCTTTTAATGATGCATGGTATTAGAAAATCTGAAGTCTTCTACTATTTTTTAAACAATTAATTTAAATGTCTAAGAATTCCCAGAATTTAAAAATTAGTTCTTGCGTCTCATATACCTATCTAGAAATGTTTTTGATTTAGAACTACGTGGTAAATGCGTATACAATGAACAAACTCTCGGATTTTTTTTTAATTTTAAAGCCATTAGTGTTCTGTTCATAAATGAATAATTAATACTAAATCATAGAACTAAATTACAAATTCTCTACTTAATTTACTTTTAATTCGTTAAATATATTATGAATTAGGGCAATATATTGATAATATTTCTAAAAAAAATTTTAAAGTTGTTTCACGGCTGAATGTTTTAACCTTTATAAGAGACCATCAAAGTTTTGAGATTTATTTTGCAGAAGCGCTCCAAAGAAGACGTACCGAAAATCATTATATTACTCCCATTAAGAATAAACTCTACATTTTCCCCGAAACAATCTCAGAAAGGGAAAATTTCCGCTTCATATCAGTTCCAGAGCAAAAATAACATATTTTGCTGATTCACATGTTCATTAGTGTGTTTTCAGTGTAATATAACAATATACGCCGTGGCAGTGTAAGAGAGAAAGAGTACAGCAGAAGTTTAACTTCATTAGTTAGCAAAATGGCATGGAAGACAATTTGTCCACAGTAAAGTATAATATTTCACTTAGTTCATCGTTAAATACAATGCTTATGAAACTGGAGGCGCAGTTGCCCCTATAAATGGATATTAACATATCGGTTTTAGTAATGAGTTTCCCTCGGGTTGATCATTTGTATATTCAAAAAAGAATATTACAGCGAAACATTAATTAACGGGTATGTTTTTAGAAAACTTTAATCTAGAAACATGAAATCTGTATGGGATATCTACATGTGCTTAGCCAATTACTATTAATTTTTGCAAGTATCCAATTAGCTGCTGGTCTGTACAATTTAAAAACATAATTTAAAAAAAAATTCTTTCAGTATTGACACAGTTTTTTAATAAAATTGCTTACTTTTCAAAAAATGAAACTTGCGAATCTCATATTGTTAATTCTGTGACATTAGTGATTTGTGAAAAATCTTTTTAATTGTGCAATTTAATTTGTTATTTAGTATATTTCAAGTGAAGAATGTGAAAGCAGGTCTATAAATCGAAAAGATTGCTGATTCCATTGATTTCGTAAATTTGTGTCTTGGATTGCCGAAGAAAATACAAAAACCTTTTCAATTTATTTTAAAAATCATGACATAGGCTTAAACTTCATTAATTCATATAATGGCATAATGATTTACAAAGAATCCATTGAATTGTGCCTTAGAAGAAGACAGAAGCATGATGTACAATGTTGTAAGGAATTTTGCTTCTTAAAAGTGACGAAAAGGCATGCGATGGCAAGCCATCCTATGCCTTTTTGTCGAAGTCATGTGCCCACACGGAGATATCAGGCCACAGAAGAAGAAATCCAATGATACAAGTGGAAAGTTTCGTGTTCGTTCAGTTTCATCCAAACCTAATAAGTCGAACCCCGTTATAACGAACTTCGAGGGACCAAAGGTTTTTTTTTCGTTTTATCCAGTGGTTCGCTATATCCAAACCAATAAGAATAATGCTAGAGTTTACAAAATGTATAACTCATTAGTTGCAATATGTATTCAATAATGATGTATTAAAAAATAATAAAATCTATTAAAAATGATCTTGAATTAAATCGACTAAAATCAATTGCATTAAACTGTAACAATACTAATTAAATTACGTACAATAGGAAAACTGCCTATTATAACTGCCTCCCTATAGGAAAACTGCGGGACGAAAATTTTCGTCCGTTATATCCGTACGTTCATTATATACCGGGTACGCTATAACGGGGTTCGACTGTATGTGAAATGGGCACGAGTAAATGAAGTCAAATATGCTCATGTTTAACTTGATTGCATATTGTAGAGGTTCTTAAGGCGACAATGGACCATGAAAATCTTTTTTTATTAACCAATTGCTATGAAATTTTGTGTACTTATACAGTGATGTTTAGAGATGGAAATTCTAAATTTAAAAATATCAGAATGTAATTAATTAAGATATTAATTAAAATCAGTTTGTTAATTACTCTATTTAAAAATGTTCCATGCGCATTAATTTTTTCTCAGATATCTAATTTTCTCTCTTAAGCTATCTTTATATAGTTATAATAAAAGTTAGTAGCAATATTTGATTTACAGTCATATTTATAAAAACTAGAAAAGAAATCGATAAAAATAGGTTATTTTATGCAAAATTTTATCAAAAAAATTCTTTTTATTGTAAAAATCTTAAGTTGCTTTAAAATAGTATAATGAATTGATTACTAAGTTTTATTCTAATATACATAGATAATCATTTTATAAAATTTTATGAAAATTCAAGAAAAATTATGACGCATGGAACATTTTGAACTTACCGAAACGACATGAAAATTTGTTCTGAGAAAATGGCATTTAAAGTTTTAATTTGACTAACATTTCCATTGTTTACGTTTGAAAAAATACTTATAACTCGGCTAATAATGATCGGATCAACATACTTTTTTTAAATTTAAAGCTGATGAGTTGCAGAATCATTTTCTGAAAGATAAAAAATCATTTTGGGGACATATTTTTGTCAATCTGAAGGTCCATTGTCGCCTTAAACTATGTCTGGTGATCGAACCCTAAGGGTTCTTCATTTTCAGAGGTTGAGTACGGAGCTCCTCCCTACCCCCCCCCCCCCAAAAAAAAAAGGACAGCGTGCCAAGGTAAAATTGCTCTTTTGGTAACCTATAAACTTGCCGAATGGTTATTTTCTCTGTGAAGCTTAATTAGTCATAATGTTCTCATTACATTACGATTTTTCCTCTAATTATTTTTAAATTATTGAACATAACTTTTGCAACTTACTTTTACTGTTATTAACAAGTTAACAACATTATTTTTTAGTGTGCACGTTAAATTTTCTCTTTATCCTAAGTGTCTTTACTGAAGACTAGTTATATGGTTGCCTGAAACTGAGCCTGAAACTGCCTAAAAAACTCAGATGTTACCCAAAAGTAACCCAAAGCCAGAATTCGGTCCGGTATCGGGCCTCAAGAAGAAACTACAGCAACACAGCCAGACATGAGACACATACTTCCAGCGATGTACACTGTAAAAATAAAATGCTGTTTTGGGCATAGTACAAAAATGGGAGTATGACAAGTAGGGGGAGAAAATATGTTTAAGATACAAAAGTGGGATACCCAAAGAAGGTAAACACACTACCCAGAAACTTTACACCCTAAAACAGGTAGGTGACTTGAAGCAGCATTTCGCTTTTACAGTGCAGGCACATTGCTCTTGCTGAAATACTTTGAGATTCATAAACTGTCAACTCTAGAATTCCGAAAATAAATTTTAATTAGTGCGTATATTTACAGCTCCCTGCACAAATTCCTTAAAGAATATGTATAAAACTTGTTGAAAACTTTTTATTAAGAAATATATATATATACACTCATGGACAAAAAAATTAGCACACCATGAAGGAGTCGTCAAAATGAAACGAAATTTTACATACGTAATGCCTACTTTGATATAAGTAAATGATACGAAAATCAAAGAAAAAGGATAATTTATTTCAGAGAAAAAGGCAAAAGAACGGAGGAGTTAATACTCCGTTGGACCCCCTCTAGCGCGAATGCACGATGCGATACGATCGGGCATTCAGTCATACAAGTTCTGTATGATGTCTTGAGACATTTCGTTCCATATTTGGTGTAACCTTGCCTCTAGTTCGTTCAGACTCGTGGGATTCCCAACTCGTCGTCCCAAATGATCCGAGATATGCTCGATTGGAGACAAATCTGGGGATCGGGCAGGCCAAGGAAGGGTAGTAACAGTGCAGAGACAGTCTTGTGACACCCTTGCCGTATGAGGCCGAGCATTGTCTTGTTGAAAAATGGCTCCTGGGAGCCGTTGCATGAGTGGCAGCAAATGTGGTTGCAGGATTTCATGAACATACCGCTGGGCTGCCATGGTGCCACGGAACAATACTAGGGGTGACCGTGTATTGTAGGCAATGGCACCCCATACCATCACACCAGCTGTGGGAGCGATGTGTCTCTGTACAGCAAAGGCAGGATTGAAGCTTTCACCACTGGCTCTCCACACACGAACACGGTTGTCATCACTGCCGAGATTGAATCTGGATTCGTCTCTAAAGACGACCTGGTTCCATTCCGCTGCAGTCCAGTTTCCTAGTGCGTGGCAAAACTCCAAACGGAGGCGTCGATGGGTGGGCGTCAAGGGCAGCACACGTAATGGGCGCCGCGATACCAACTGTCCTTCAGCCAGGCGCCTTCGTATGGTTCGAGAAGACACAGAGGCCCCTAGTGAAGGTGCTACCTGTGCCTGGATGGCGGCCGATGAAGCAGTTGGCTGTACGCGTGCATTTCTTACGATGTGGCGGTCTTCTCGATGACTGGTCTGTCGAGGGCGTCCTGAGCCTGGTATTCGTGTACATGACATCTCTCGGGTCCACTGGTCCCAACACCTCCTCACAACACAATCAGAGCGGCCTAATTGACGAGCTACTCGCCTAGCTGACCACCCAGCTTCCATCATCCCGACGATTCTCCCCCTCTCAAACTGCGACAACTGCTTATCTTGTCTTCGAACACGGCATGTCTATCTCAGCTCTTCCTTTGTAAATGATTCAGCACACTCAAACAAGCTTTGGTTACCTGTTTTATACTCCACAGAGTACGATGTTCAACGCCCTCTACCGGCTATACGTAATGCGCAATCACGCTGCATTTCTAATCATTTGCATATCTCCCCGACATGTACCTTCATTGCAAGCTTCATTACGATCCCGCAACTATTTCTTGGTGCGCTAATTTTTTTGTCCATGAGTGTATATATATATATATATATATATATATATATATTACTTTGAATTAAGAATGAAATCCAAAGTAAGAATCTCGTGTACATTCTTCACGTTCTAAATATTTTATTTATAGATTTTTTTTCCTTATTAAGAAACCGAACGCTACCACCATAATAATTCAGGTCA
Organism: Dolomedes plantarius; assembly: GCA_907164885.2. NCBI lineage: Eukaryota > Metazoa > Arthropoda > Arachnida > Araneae > Dolomedidae > Dolomedes > Dolomedes plantarius. The sequence continues at coordinate 128,399,707 of OU015498.1, read as the reverse complement.
ACAGAAATAATTTTAAGTCATATAGCTTAAAGAAATCGTACTATCGGGTTGCATTAGACTTAGGGCTTGAAGTAGCCTAGTGGTAGTGAATCGGCTTTCGATGCTGAGGGTGCTCGGATCGAATACCAACAAGCGCCATTCAATACCTCCGTAACTAGGCCGGTTGTGGGCACGTTAAATCCGTAGACCGGAAAGTCCCTGTATGATGTCAGAGTGAGTGAGGGTACTCCCTCCGGTAACCCTTGGGGGAGAGGGTTGCTCAGTCAAAATTAAGGTGGCGCCTGGCTAAATCGATCTCAGACATTTGTAGTGCTATTATAAAATGGAAACGCACGCCTGAGCCCATTAGCCCATAGGCGTAGCATGCTTTTAACTCTTTTTTTTTTGGAGGGGGGCATGAATTGAATTCCGTTAGGGCCCTCCTCAGTGCATTGACAGCCGGACGGTCCTTAAAATATGAAATATTATGATTTTTTTAAATTGAATAATAACAGAATTGATGTTTGAGTGATATTCAAAAGTTATACAATGAGAAAAAATTATAATATAAATAAAATGAGAAAAAAAATATAGCATCGAATTTTAGTTACGGATGATATCATTGTTAAAAACTATGTTCAGGCTAAAGACATTATCGGAAACTTCAGTTTTACAGTTTGAAAAAGCCTGGGAAAAACCAACTTTCTTAAACGTTGTCTACAATTTTTCAATTTTAACTGAACTTCTTTTAACGTTTTAATATATTTCCAGTTAAGTTGGGGGGCACAAGCCCCCCCCCCGACGCAACGCCTATCCACTAGCCTATATGGACCGGTTCTGAAATTTCTTCCAGAGGGCATTAGAAACAGCAACATTAGGCTTTCAGTCTTGACCAAGGGCGCAACCAAAACAAAAGGATGTTTGAGAACCAATTACATATTGTACTTATTACAGGAACAATTACTAATGTTTTAAAAAAGGAATAGATTTAACCTTTTCCTTACGGGGTGGGATAGCATGTATCAAGAATACGGGCCCAAGAATGAATGAATATATACAGTCAAACCTCCATATATCGAACTTCTCTATATCGAAATTTTCTATATATCGAACTCTTAGCAAATCTTCATGTTCATTACATAGAAAAATTGTTTCTATATATCGAAAAAATCTCTATATATCGAAATTTTTTTCAAGACAAATTGGGAGATTTTATCCCACTTTAGAATAAAATCTCAATTTTCGGCATTTGAAACGATACTTCGTGGACTTCAATTCGCAGAAAATGTCCCTGATGAAGTTTTTAGTGGACTGAATAAATACGAACATTTCTTTGAACTTTCTGAAAACTGGCTGTTCAGCAAGACATTCGTAGTTTTCTTTAAAAGAATGTAACTGTGATCATTATAATCACTGTCTGCATTATCGTTTTTTTAAAGATATGTAGTACTCAATAAATTTTCATATTAATTCATTTTTTAGTTATTAACTTTCATTTAATGGGATTCGCATATAAATTTGAAATGGAGTGTCGTATACGAAAATTAGCTTAATTTCTTTTTTTTTTAGGAGAATTATGATAAAACTAAGCTCAATTCTATATATCGAAATTTCTATATATCGAATTTTTTTTCAGCAGTTTGCTACTTCGATATATGGAGGTTCGACTGTATATATATATATATATATATATATATATATATATATATATATATATATATATATATATATATAACTCTCTTAATGGCCGTTTTTAAAAAGGCGGCATGAAATATCCCGTTCTAAAGAGGGAATCGGAAAAATGGGCCCCGTAAGCTAAAGGTTAGAGAAATTTGACCATAGCTCTTTATTTCTAACAATATCATGAAATTTATTCTTTCCGAGATGTAACTTAATCTACCAACGGATTTTTTTAAATAAAAGTGTGTGTAGGAGATAAAAATAACGAATAACTGTGCACATTAAAATAAAATAACTGTTTTCCATTTATAAAAGAAAAACACATAAATATGTTTCCCAAAACGATGGAAATGACTTTCGATTCTTTCCAGGAAAAGTTATTCAAATTTATTCGTAAATGAATAACATATTTCTCAATTTTCGGAAATGCAATGGTATTGATCCAAAATATCTGCATGCATAATAATTCCCAGTTCTTGCTAAAAGCATCGTCTGAATGAGAGACAAAAATGTTAATACTTACAAAACAAATTGGAGTAGTAAAATAGGAATGCGTCATAAATATTTCAAAAAAACATAAAGGGAGAAACCCGGTTAAATTTCCATATTTAAATTAATAGCCGATTTTGAGAAAGATTTTCGTAACCTCTGAGGATTTTATTATTGTAAAAGAAATTATCTCCAAGTGCTAGGGAAATATCTCCGAGTAGCATTTACAGACACGTGTATGTCAGAGCATTTTTTTTAATTACGATAATCAATATGCAAGTTTTTAATATGTTCCTATTATAAAAAAGCTCATTCTAGTTATTTATTTGATTCCGAATCGTAAGTAAATATAATCGATGCGATATTCTCACCAGGCATATGATAGGAAACATTCCAATACTAGATTTTATATGCGATCAATAAAATTTAAAACAATGCTTACTCACATGCAATTTTTGTGCTTGTTTTTTTACTTTTCCAGATGAATAATAAGCATAAGTCTTACAGATTTGAAAAGCGTTTGGGGATTAGTAAACGCCAAATCTCTGTTTCTTAAAATTACCTGGGAAAAACATACATTTTTCATCTTCTAAATTCTGTGACAAAAAAACATTCCCATACTAGAATTTATATTCGATCAATAAAGGCAAAAAAGAAGCTTATTCAGAAGAAATTGTTAAGCTTTTTTGTACTTTACAGTTGAATCCTAAGTATATATAAGTCATACGTATAGATTAAAAGTATTTGGAGTTTAGTAAACGCCATATTTTGCTTGAAATTACCGCTAAAAATCACTCATATGCATTTTTCATGTTCTAAATTCTATGACAAAAAACATTCCCATACTAGACTTTCGATGCGATCAATAAAGGCAAAAAAGCTTACTCACATGTAATTTTTAAGTTTGTTTTTCAGTTTTTTAGATGAATCCTAAGCATGGATGGTACGCTCAGATTCGAAAAATATTTGGAGTTTAGTTAATGTCAAATCTTTGTTTGTTAAAATTAGCTGAAAAAAAACATGTATTTTTCACATTCTAAATTCTGTGACAAAAAACATTCCCATACTAGAATTTATATGCGATCGATAAAGGCAAAAGAAAGCTTACTCATAAGCCATTTTTGTGCTTGATTTTCACTTTTTCAGATGAATCCCAATCATAAGTCGTATGTTTAGATTTAAAAAGTATTTGGGGGTTAGTAAACACCAAATCTTTGTTTGTTAAAATTATCTGGAAAAAAAATGCATTTTTCATGTTCTAAATTCTCTGACAAAAAAACATTCCCATACTAGAATTTATATGCGATCAATAAAGGCAAAAAAGAAGCTTATTCAGAAGCAAATTTTATGCTTTTTTTTTAAGTTTTCAAGTTGAATCCTAAGTATAAGTCATTCGTATAGATTAAAAGTGTTTGGAGGTTAGAAAACGCCATATTTTTTTTGAAATTACCTCTAAAATCACTTACATGTATTTTTGATATTCTAAAATCTATGAGAAAAAACACTTGACTTTCTATGCGATCAGTAAGGGCAAAAAAGCTTACTCACATGTAATTTTTGTGTTTGTTTTTCACTTTTTTAGATGAATCCTAATAATGAGTGGTACGTACAGATTCGAAAAATATTTGGAGTTTAGTAAATGTCAAATCTTTCTTTGTTAAAATTATATGACAAAACATTTACATGCATTTTTCATGTTCTAAATTATGTGATAGAAAACATTCCCATACTAGAATTTATATGCGATCAACAAAGGCAAAAGAAAGCTTACTCACAAGCCATTTTTCTGCTTGATTTTTACTTTTTCAGATGAATCCCAAGCATAAGTCGTATGTTTAGATTTAAAAAGTATTTGGGGGTTAGTAAATGTCAAATCTGTTTTGTTAAAATTACCTAAAAAAACATGATATTTTTCATGTTCTACATTCTTTGATAGCAAATATTCCCATGATAGAATTTATATTCGATCAATAATGGCAAATAGGTTTGCTCACAAGCAATTTTTGTACTTTTCCAAAGGAATCCTAAGCATGAGGGGTACGTACAGATTTGAAAAGTATTTGGAAATTAATAAACGCCAAATATTTGTTTGTAAAAATTACCGAAAATCACTTATGCGAACTTTTCATGTTTTAATTCTAATCATACTCGTAAACAACTTATAAACGGTAGGTCTTAAAACACACGCTTCTATTCTTCATGCTTCTTGTTTACTTTGGTGTACATTCTGATCACAGAACTTTCCTACAGCATTTTTAAATTAGTTAAATATTTCAAAAATTCTCTATGCACATAAATCTTGATTTTTAAATCACACGCCAGTAAAATAATTACTTATATGGGATGTTTATACTCGTTTCACAGTTTTTCCTAGGGGCGTGGTGGCCCAGTTGGCAAGAGCAGCGGTCCAGTGATCTAAACATTCCTGGTTCGATACTCGTCGATGCAAATCCACCGCCGTGTTTCTTAATGGTTGCCGGGGCACGTAAAATAGGTCTTGGATGCAATGTCCTCCAAGTTCTCAAATTTATCTCTGGGGGTGCGGGGTCAAGTGTTCCGGTCTCGTGACTTGACTCGGTTCAAAATTACGGGTCCAGTCATTTAGCGAAGTCGGACTTCGACCTTTGTGGTAGTAATTCAAAACAGGATCCGCCCCTTTCAGCCCAGCAGCCTATTAGGACCTGGTGAATGGAACCTCCAACCAGGGGGCATTAGCAACAACACTTTTTCCTCAATACTTGGCAAAAAGATTTACATGTTTATCCAAGTTTCACGGCGTTTCCCTACACGAATGTATAAGAGTTGAGTAAAGTCATAAGTCGCTAGCAAACCATATATTAACTATAAATTCCTGCATTTATTTAGAAGTAAGAATATCAATAGAGACTATTTTCCGGGAAGGTAACGCCTGCATGTAAAACTCTACATTTTCAAAGGTACGAGTTCAGAATCTATGATATGTGTGCTCCTGATGACAGTCAGAGGTACTGCAGATAATGAAATCTTTCTTCATCCAGAATGTTCTAAACGCTAGATTACGGACTCATTTATCCGCGTAAAATATTCATGAAATACAGCATTTTAACATTTAACAAATAGAGTAAGTTTACAGAACTTTACATCGGGGATTAAGAATCGTTAGAGCAAAATATTTTGTATGATGTTCGGTTTTCTGAAATACTTCCTACAAAATTGAGAGAAAACTATCGACATATTCCTCTCTACACATATTGGTTATCTATGCATACGGCTGGGCGCAGACATTTCTCACGTTCTTAAATGTAAAGGATTGACATTGGAACCGACATGTCAGAAATGGAACATAGCCTATTAGGGTGAAGCAAGAAAATATCACCGACATTACACATACTTTATGGGAAAACAGTTAAGAACTCAAATATAAATAAATATACATTTTTAAATTACACAGTTATTGCAAAATCGTTACGCTACGATTACGCAATAACTTTATTGATAAAGATTAAATGTTCTGTTTTCAAAACAAAATGTTTCCTATTGTCGTTTCGTTATTACACAATAAATAAAGGGTCTGTCAAGGTATGGAGAGCTCAGTGTTAAAGTGAACCAAGTCCACTTTTTGACTATTTTATACCAACACTGCCATTATACTGTTAAAACATTATATTTTTAATGTAATAGTGAACCTAGTTCGTCCTTGAACTTTTAACCATGAGATGACAACAGCTCAACGTACCACTGGGTAACAACTGATTTCTTTTCAGAGCTATAGTGGACCAAGTCCATTTTCTGAGTTGGGAACAAGGACTTACTTTTAGTAGGTGTAATCTGTGATTTAACTTATTTCATTGCCCTGAAATTACCTTATAGTAATTTTGGAGAAACTATTTATATCATTTAGGAAATCGTCAGGCTATTCTAAACAGAACGTTATCTTGCGTGAGTTAGTAGAGAGCCCAAAGACTATGAGATCACGTCCAAACGTTGACGGTGGTGCAGATAAAACCAAAGTATTTCACTACTTTATAAATATGAGACTGTGAGAGTATACAAGAAATATTTCCTAGGATGTTGAGAATAAGTTAGGAAAGACTGTATAGACGCCTCAGTAAAAAGAGACTTTTGGGGTGATTTACATTAGGGGTAAGGCAACATCAAACATGATTGATGATTCGTTGCAAATATTTGCCTTGCTACAAGACACTACACACGAAACGATTTTGCTAACAAAGCGTATTAACCTTAACATTAACCTTAACCTAACCTTAACATTAAAAAATTGTACAATCTCTACGTTGCGAAGTGTGCTGACGAAAACAAACAGCCATTGGAAAAGAAAACTATTTCAAGCGTTTTCGAAAAAAAATTCAATTTTCACGTTAAGGTTCCTTCCAAAGACACTTGCAGGTTGTGTGATGAGCTTAAGCATAAAATGAAAAGTAAGCATGGCCCTGATAAAAAAAAAACGAAGCGGAAAAGGAACTGCATTGAGTTTGTGAAAACAGGGCAAAAGAGTTCTTAAGATGACAGTTACTCAGCTCCAAAGAAACTCATGTTTGTACATTTGATCTTTAAAATACATTACGTTTTCCAAACCTTTCAACCTTTGTTGCATGCTACAAAAGAAATATGTCCTAATACAATTTTGGTTTACTGCTTCAATGATTTCACAGGCTATATATATATTTGGGACGAGACAGTAGGAGGCAGGGGATTTCAGAATCTTTATTCGTGTGTTTGAGAGCAGTTAAAGAGAAAATGCACGAACTTGCGAACTCCTAATTTTATGTTTAGACCCATACACTAGGCAGAATAGAAACTTAAAAAAGGCTCGTACTGAAACTATTTGCTTACATAAGTGTTTTAAATGATAACGACCTTCCAAAGCATAAAGATTCAGAGGGAAAGTGGACCGTGTCCAGCTTCCACTCAAATTCTGTGTGGTGGCCCGATAATACAGTTGGTTCTCTGTTTAACGACGTTGTATTTTGTATGACAATATCAATAATATAGTTTAAATAAAACATGTCAATATGTTACTGAAGCAGAAAGAAATAAGCAAAAGTCAATAGTTAATTAATTATATTGGTTCAACTTCAAGATCAATTTTCTCAGAACTGACTCTCATGGACTTGTTTCACTTTAACTCTGAACCCTCCATATTTATCTCATAAAAAAAACCTTCAACACTTCTGGAGATGAATAATTTTGGGCATTTCAACAGAGCGTAGCCCACTAAAACACTAAATTCAAAATAATTCCGAAAGAGAAAATTCTCCTTTTCATTGCTGACTAATATTTTTCAATCCACAAATACCAACAGATATTTAGCAATTCAAAATTTAATTAGTTTAAAAATGACAAAATTCCTAGCAGTTACAAATACAGTGAAACTTCTTTAGCCGGCCGCTGCTCAAAGCGACCACATATTTTCGGAACCATGACTGGCCGCCTAAGAGAAATTTCCCTGTATTTGTACCAGAGAAATTTCACTGTAGTTGTCCAGTGTACCTAGCAGACTTGGATCTACATTCCGCCGTTGCTTTGGTTTCCTCAGCAAGTCATAGCTAATAAATAGTTACGTCTACTTTTGCTTCAGTTAATCCTTCGGGCGTGTAAAGGAATTTAAAAGACTGTAATCGTGGTTCAAAATATCCTGCTAGGTACATTTGTACTGCGGGAAAACATATGTGGTTTGTCATTCATACGTTGCTCTTACGGGCAAGAGAAAAAAATTATACGACTCAATAACATTTAAAAGAATTTTAAATTGCGGGCGCAGCGGCCCAGTTGGAAAAGGCAGCGGGCTAGTGATCTGAAAGTCAGTGATTCGATGCTCGTCGCTGACAAATACACTGCCGTGCACACTAATGGCACCTGGTGCACGTAAAATCTGTCGTGGTTGCAATGTTCTCTAAATTCTCAAAATTACCTCTGGAGGTGCGGGGTCAAGTGTTCTGGTCCCGTGACGTGACTCGGTTCAAAATTACAGGACTGGTATTTTGGCCAAGTCGGACTCCGACCGTTGTGGTGCTAATTCAAAACAGGAGCCGCACCTTCATCACCCATAGACTTCGGGACTTGATCTGATGTTGCTGTCGGACAAGTGGCATAAGCAACAACAACACAACAACAACAGAATTTTAAATTACACTAACAAAATTCCAATTTAAAGTGACTGATTTCTATCCAAAGGAGAGAGCGGCGATTACCACTGGTTTCAGTATTCAGTTTCAATTTTCAATTTATTTTGCAGGCATCTTATTGAATGAATTAATTTCCCTTAATTAAAATAATCTACATTTATCTGAAATAAAATATATGTAACATATAAAAGATTAATTTTTTTTCTCAGTTTAACTTTTCATGAAGAGCATATAATCACAATAGCCCGATTATTATTTCAAATTCTATTTATATTTATCGATTTCAAAATTAAATTACGTATCAATTTCAAAATTTTCTTAATTGAAAGCAATATCCAGAAAGTTATAAAAGAATCATCAAAGAAAATTTTTATTTCAATTTATTGTTTTATATCCTTTGTTTCGTTTATTCGTTCTTTTATTACGTGCTGTTCATTGCTTGTTTGGGGAGGCGAGACAAGTGAAAATCATGTCATGTATTTCGATCATGTATTTCGAGATATGAAATTCCAAAAACGTTCTTGAAAAACAAAAATTCTATATATTTTTTTTCTTCATTATAAAATATTCATGTACTATCGATCAAAATCTTCATGTACTATCGATCTTTAAATTCTGTTGAAGGTTGTCGAGAATATTAAAAGAAAAGATTTAAAATCTCGAAAAAAGAATTTTTTTTTAAGTTTAGAACTGAAATTGATCAATCTCTATAATTTTAATAGAAATCAAAGTAAACAATCAAAAAACAAAAGAACCGAAAAATAAACCAAACATAACTAGGCAATCGACCGGTCTCTTCATCAGTAGCCTCCTGATGAAGAAACTGGTCGGTTGCCTCGTTATTTTGGGTATATTTTTTGGTTTTTGGTTTTTATACTTTGATTTCTATTATTGCTACAGAATCTTGCATTTATGTTGCGTGCTCCGCTAATTGCAGATTTCTGTTAACTTTTTCGACAGCCAGTGTCTTCTTTTCGAAATTCGACTTCCTTATTGAGTTCTCAATAATTATGTAATAGAACTTAATATTCCTTAATATTCCTTAATATTCCTTAATTTTACTTTAAAAATATTTGCATATAATATTCCTAAAGTAATTATCTTCGAATGATATAACATGCGTAGCGAAACTTTTTTGACATTAATTTAAATTCTACATTCACATCTATTTATGAATAAATATTTTATATTTGAAAACTCGGTGGAGAGTTTCCAAATGTAAAATGGTTCACATTTGGACTTAAAGTAATATTAAGGAATATTAAGATTGAATTTTTCTCAAAGTTCTATTACATAATTATAGAGAATTCAATAAGGAAGTCAAATTACTTAAAAAATATTCGCATATAATATTCCCAAAATAATTGTTGTCAAATGCTATAACATGCGTAGCGAGAATTTTTTGACATTCATTTCAAATTCTACATTCACATCTATTTATGAATAAACCATTTTACATTTGGAAACTCGGTGTAGAGTCAATACATAGATTATTCCGAAAATAAAAGCAAAATCGAAAAACTGCAGTATTATTTCTTTTGTTTAAGCTCTTTCGAAAAGACAAAAAGAACATTATCTGTATCTTAGATAAGAAACAAGCATTCAAAATTGAAGATACTATCTGCCCCGGAAAAGTTTCGCTATTAGCCCGAACTATGCAAATATATTCCCGAATAAAAACGAATTCCGCTTCGGATGTCGCAAAACACTGATGGCGCAGAAGTAAATAAAGGATTCGCAGTTTTCAACGTGAATTAATGAAGACATTGCTTTTTATAAAATAAATAGCACTGCATTGAAACGGATCCATTTCATTGGCTCAGATCTTTAATAAAGGAAATAAAATTTACTTTTAAAGACAAAAAAAAATAATAATAAGACGCAGAAAGCCATGCTGGTAAAATATATACAGAAGGCAAATACTTTTATAGGTAAAAATTTAAATTATACGAATAATGATATAAATTTTAATTTTCATATAAAGGGGAAACAACCCTTCAGCGGGCGCGCAAATTTTTGGAACACCAGTAGGCGCGCGTGGAACAAAGTGCAACGTCTCTTTCAACCTTAATTATTCCTTTTGTAATAAACTTTTTTTTCAATTTGAAAATAATAATTCTACGTTTTATGACAAGATCTACATTGTTGATAATATTGAGATTATATTTATAATGAAAGGCCAAAGAATGCAGATAGAAATGCCTTATTTCAAAACTGACCAATTTATTGGATCTAAGGACAACTTGCGCATGGATTCCTATTATGTCCAAAAACCTAAAAAACAATTAGATTGTCCATCTTCGTAGTATGCGGGATACCGCGTAATAGCTGCACATTTGATCGACTACATGAACTCCTGCTTTTGTCGTATTGCAATCCAGTATAATCGCTGGTTTACCACGATTAAATCACAACTAGCAATTAATGGAAAGGAATACAAGGGTCATAAAATCAGACCTGAATTAGAAAGGGTGGAGCTATAAATAGAAACTGCATAGAACATTAAAACCTTACATGTAAAAACAAACCATTAAAAATTGCGAAAATGTTGTATTTCGTACACGGGCGTGCCCGCTAAAGGATTAAGGATGATAAAAAATAATGCTCACCAGGCATACGCATAAAACTGGTCTTTATAAATAACCATTTATGTTCTGAATTTATTAGATTTATTGTTTTGTTTCATAAGTACAGTGAAACTTCTCCATGACGGCCAGTAATGGTTCGGAAAAAAGCGGCTGCTTTGGGAATTGGTCGTAGAAAAGGTGTTTCCTTCATAACATTGGCACTATGGAGTATTGAATTGGTTCTGAACAAAATACTGCCTTTTAGACGAGTGACCGTCGAACAGGCCGTTTGGAGAAGTTTCACTGCATATATATAATGGAAGCGAGTACATTATTGCTTATTAAAAAGCCATATCACGGATTTTATAATAATTACAAGATAAAAAGAACTTTTCATATACCATGTTTTTAAATTTTCTGTTGAATCATATAAACTTGACAATTCTATGTATTAATAAATACTTTTTAAAAATTTTTTTGATGAATTATCGCATCAACTTCAAAGAAAATGAAGTTAATTGGAAGTTAACTTGCGTTTAACTTTTCGTTCCCGTTCCGATGATAGATGGCTGCACCAGTCTACAAAACAAAATTAACTGAAAATAAAGTTAATTCAATTCTGCCTAAAGATGGCTAGAAGTATCGAAAAAATGCATTGTCATCGTGTTCTGAGCTATTCTAAAAGTTTGAAATGTCTAGCTAGTCGGGAAGTTAAATAAAAATCGAATGCAAGATTTGTACTAGACAAACACACAAACACACACACAAACAAACAAACAAGAAAGCGAGTTAATAAAATCATTGAAATAATATAAATTTTTTTAAATGAAATTATTGACTTGTGCATTTACTTTTATAAAATACCAAACTAAATCGAGTGGACCTCAATTTTATTTTCTGAATCTTACAATTTGATATTCTAATTATTAAAGGACTTTTAGAATATACTAAATAAGGGCGAATAGGGGTGACCGGATAAGTTTCACTATATTATATTCTTCAAGTATAAAAATAGTTTTTAAAGCTATCAACCTAGAATTATCATTCGTCACATTAAAAGGAATTAATTGATCATTTATGTTTCAGCCTGGTAAGCATTAATTTATATAATACTTAAGTATTCTGGAAGTATAAAAATTGGAATTTGGAAAAGTATTTGTATGATTTTTATTTTTACTTGTTATAGTATTTGTCATCTCTATATTTTCTATCAACATCACCTTCTGCATCTTACAAAGCTCTTATAGAATAATATTCTAGATAATTACAAGTAAATATATTAAAACAAACCAATATTTTAAATTTGTATCATTGTACAACGAAACGTATCAATTTTTATTATAAATTGTGAACTGATATGAGTATTCGATTAAAAACGGAGCCATAATACAAAAAATATAAATTTCCAGATGGTTCAAATTCTCAAAATAGTTTTCACTGAGAGTACTCAGTCCGATCAATTCTATAAGTAGAAAAAATAGAACTGTAATATATTTTTATTCATTACACTTTTAGTTTTGTGTATAGTCCCTCCTTCAACAAAATAAACCAAAAGTCATTGACAAAACCTAACCTGTTTTGTGCATATTTAAATGAAAAATTTCACATTACTTCAAAACTATATTTACACAATCTCTTTCACTTGAAATTTATTACAAGTAGACCATGTTTGAAGTAGAATCTGATATAAATATATAAAATATTTTTTTAAATTAATATGAAGGAAAAATTCATATCCTCTATTATTTTTCAGAACTGGCAAAATAAAATAAGGTGATGTAAAATATCTCAAATTTTAAAACTCCTTTTAAGTGAAATTTAATTAAACTTTATCAAGAAAATCTTCTGATTGTCTAACAAGATTCCAAACATTTCTACTTTTTTTTTCTAACTGAACAAAATGCGAATATATACAGTTAAATATTTGAATTATAAAGGCGTTCCTAAAATTGACGTTTATCAGAAAAATAAGAAATGCAAACTCAATTACCACTTCAAAATATTTGAAAGAAGAAAATGCTCTCTCGATATAATAGAAAAAGTTATTAAAGACTTTGAAAAGGAGGTTTTCGTGATATTTACTTTCTTGCTTGGTCTTAAAGAGAAGTGAGAGATTTTGTGAAAAGTTAATTACTTACACATTTTTTTATCATACAAAGTGAAGAGACTCCGTTAAAATTAACAAAGTAAGTAGATCTATTAAAAGCGGAAGAGAAAAGAAGTTGAATTATTACTTAAATTGGTTATTACATCTGCATAAAGAGAATTGCCGCAGTTTTGCTACACTTTTTTATGTATTATGCATGGCATCTTTCAATTAAAAAATTAAGCTTGTTAACAATAAGAACACAAGAAATATCTTGTAAAAAAATTAATTCAGATACAATCGCAATTCAAAGTACGCATACAAAATAGTTTTATTATATATATAAACAGGGTTAAATAGTTACATTTTTAAAGATTAAGGAGAAAACTTTCTCACTAACCAAGTGGCAACATCATATGGTGTAAGACGAATATTTTCGTAAAAATAAGCATTTCAGGTTCTAACAACCTAAAATATTTAATTTCTGTCACAAGCTGTGCGTTTTTATCCTTATATAATTAAACATTAAAGTCTTAAAGTAATCGGCTATTGGTAGAGTAATCGGTTATTGTAAAATCCAATGTATAGCACTTTTTTAAAATATCCATACGCAAGTTTTCTTTAAGCATATTTTTGATCGAGAACATCTGGACAATTACGCCCGCGGTTCAATTAACTTTCGAAGCATCGCAGCAAAGCCTTTGTAAACCTAAAGGTCCACACACAATTATCAAAATAACTGAAAACAACATACGATATTTATAGATTCATTTCATTGTGCAAACTTTTTTCGGTCACGACCCATTTTCTTTAAATAAAAAATCAGCGACCCCAAGAAAAATTTATTGGTAATTGCAAATATTTTTTCAAAAATTAGGAAAATATTAACACAAGAATAGAAAAACGAAATCGGAAGATTTCGAGAATTTTTTTCAAAATTCAATGAACTGCTGTAGATTATGGGTATATAATTTACTTTGCATAATAACAATAAAAAAAAATGTCTTTCTTACCATCTACAATTTTTTTTCCAAATCTCATGTAGCTAAAGATTCATACTTAAATATTAATAAATATAATAATTTCATTTAGGTACAAAATCAACAAAATTAAAATTAGAAAGAGCATGATTTTAAAATGATAAGTTTCTTATTAAAACATCGAAAATTAAAATCTTTATTTATCTATATGAAACTGAACTAGAAAAAAAAATTAATGAGAAAGAGGAGCCTGGACCTCAGAAAGTATTTGTTCAATATTTGGTGAAATATTTAAGACTGTTACTCTCGTATTATCGTTGTTCGGTTTTTATAGCCCCTCATTTTGAAAACCTAGTCTCGCACATAAAATTAAAACCGAATGGAAGCAATGTAGCCTTGTAAGACTCTTTCATACCTTACTTAACAAGATCATATGATATTTTTAACATATAAAAATATAAATAAAAATATCAAATATATGCCATTATAAAAAGTGTAAAACATGTTCTTTAATTTAATAAAAATGTAAATAAAAATAAATAAAAATATTAAATATAAATAAAAATATTAAATATATGTCATTATAAAAAGTGTAAATCATGTTTTTTATATAAATAAAAATATCTAATATGAGTAAAAATATTAAATATAAGTCATTAAAAAAGTGTAAAACATGTTTTTTAATTAAATAAAAATATAAATGAAAATATTTAATATAAATAAATATATTAAATAAATGTCGCTACAGACCGTGTAAAATATGCTTTTTAATTAAATAAAAATATAAATAAAAATAAATAAAAATATTTAAAGGGGCAAATCCTCTTTAAAACTTCAAAATATCGATTTTTGGTTTTTGCTATATTCTGATTTTTGGGACATTTCTGAACAATATGCAGAAAACCGCATAAAAAAATCGCATTATTTCTCGAGTTATGAGAGTTTATGTAAAGCTCACTCTGTTGCCATGGCCATATTCCAACTTTAACTTCAGTTTTCTCAAATATGTAAATTTTTGGATTACGCGCACTGTTACTCCCAAACTATGTTTGCTAGACACACAAAATTTTTTTCAGATTTGTATTTTAAGCTTCTACACATAGTAAAACGAAAAAATAAATAAATAAATTTGCAAAAAAAATTTTTACACTTGAAAATGTTTTTAAAAAACTGCTAAATTTTAATTTTTTTTAAATTTCATATAAATTTTTCAATTTAAACTATATTTTTTGTATATTTTTTTGTTTTACATTAAACTTGAGTTTAATATTAATTTAATTTGATAAAAAACAGTTTTTGCATGCATATTTCTTAATTTTATGATGCGCGAAACATCCAATGATTTTTTTCCCTTTTTAGTAATGTGTACAATTTAAAAATAAAATCTGAAAATAATTTATGGATTCACAAGTTCTATTTTTGTATAAAATATAACTGAAGAATTGTTAATTTTGATATAAAACAAAAAAATTATATATATATATATATATATATATATATACCGGGTGGCCATAATTAAACTGACAGTGCTCACAGTGTTCTGTAGCGCACTATTTGCGAGAATGACGCCACATTTTGTAGGAAGATTAAACAGGACGGGGGACGAAGGATTCCGCGAAAAAATAAATTAGTTCCAAAAGTCACCGCTAGGGGAATATTTGGCGCTCTGTAATAGAAAATAGAGTGTTAACAAATGCAAATTAATACGGAATAAAATTACCTTTTATTATGCACATTTTCTTATTTAGTTCAAGTGCAATATGGCAACACTTTTAAAAAAGTGTAAAATCTACATAAACACCGATAAAGTCTCGTGATCTGCAATATCACGTACGCTGAGCAGAAGAAGAAGTTCTTTATTCAAATTTCACGTTACATCCATTGACACAGTGCCAGCTGCTTGGGTTTTAAAAGGCAATGTGTTGCGTTTCGAATCAATCGGATTGAAAGTTTATGTGCAATGCTCCTTCTTTAGTCGAGCGTGCGTTACTGGTCAAATTCTTTTACCTCAACCAGTGCAACACGTCAGCCGCTCTTCGTGCTTTTAGAACGCACAAAAAAATGCGTAAATGTAACGGTCCTGTGTCAGTTAATGGGCTAAAAGCAATGGTTGCCACGTTTGAGAAAACAGGTTCTCTGAAGGTTCTGTCAGGCAGAGGACGAAAACCTGTACCACAGGATACAATCGAAGCAGTTGCCACGGCGATTGTCGACAGTGGACCAGACAATATTGCTGCCACCTCGAGCGCTCGTGGATTAGCTCGGAATATGGATATGCCTTACAGTACGGTATGGAAAATCTTACGAACGATTATCAACTTCTATCCGTACAAGATCAGCCGTGTACAGGAGTTACTGTACCCCGACCATGATAAGCGATTGACTTTTGCTCTCACCTTAATTGCCAGAATGGAGGTGGATGATGCTTGGCCGTGGAAACCCTTATGGGGAGACGGGGCCCACTTTTACCTGCATGGAACTGTGAATACCCAGAACTGCCGAATTTGGGATGACAAATCACCACATGCAGTCACAGAAATTCCCTTACATTCACCAAAGGTAACTGTTTGGTGTGGGTTCACAGCGGAATTTATCGTAGGTCCATTCTTCTATGAGAACATTACTCCGACAGGACCGGAAACCTGTTCTGTTACCGGAGAGAAATATCGCCACATGTTGAACAGCTTTGAAATTCCGGCACTTCAGCAAAGACAATGCCTGGGGGAAATCATTTTCATGCAAGATGGAGCCCCTCCACACGTTGCTGTACGGGTGCAACAGCTGCTACGACAGAAATTCACAACAGAAAGAGTCATTAGCCCCTACTTTCCAACTGCATGGCCACCTCGGTCGCCTGATCTTACCCCATGCGACTTCTGGCTATGGGGTTACCTTAAGTCCAAGGTCTATCAAGGAGTGGTCCAGGACCTGGCTACGTTGAAGGATAACATATCAAGGACTGTACGGGAGATTCCTGCAGACATGTTACTTTCTGCTGTTGTGCATACTGTGCACAGAATGCAATATGTGGTCCACAACAACGGCAGCCACATTGAACCTCATTTGAATGCAAAATAAAAGGTAATTTCCGTATTGATTTGCATTTGTTAACACTCTATTTTCTATTACACAGCGCCAAATATTCCCCTAGCGGTGACTTTTGGAACTAATTTATTTTTTCGCGGAATCCTTCGTCCCCCGTCTTGTTTAATCTTCCTACAAAATGTGGCGTCATTCTCGCAAATAGATCGCGCTACAGAACACTGTGAGCACTGTCAGTTTAATTATGGCCACCCGGTATATATATATAT
Source organism: Dolomedes plantarius (assembly GCA_907164885.2). NCBI lineage: Eukaryota > Metazoa > Arthropoda > Arachnida > Araneae > Dolomedidae > Dolomedes > Dolomedes plantarius. The sequence goes on along the minus strand of OU015498.1, from coordinate 128,382,490 downwards.
ATATATATATATATATATATATATATATATATATATATATATATATATATATATATATATATATATATATATATATATTATTGGGGTTTCAGTAGCTCGAATTTGATCATGTTTAAGGTCATTTCAGTGTAGTCAAAGGTACTGTGTCCCCTTAGCATAAATAAAAATATTAAATGTCATATAAACATAAAAAGTGTAAAACATGCTTTTTAATTAAATAAAAATATTTAATATAAATAAAAATAAAGAAATGTCATTATAAAAAGTGTAAAACATGTTTTTTATTAAATAAAAATATTTAATATAAATAAAAAATATTTAATATTTTTATTTATATAAAAATATAAATAAAAATATTAAATATATGTCATTATAAAAAGTTTAAAACATGTTTTAATTAATTAATTTAGTATGATATAAAATGACTTCAGACTACCCGCGACCCCTCCAATTTTCTTCACGACTCCTCTGTGGGTGACGACCCACAGTTTGCGTCCCACTGATTTAGACCATCAATGATGTATACAGGAAGTAAAAATAGTTTGTAAAATTGAATACTTATAATTTCATAATGATGCAAAGTATCAATGAAAGTCGTTCAGACACTATACTCTCGATCATTGGAGCTAATTAAGGCACGGGTGAACAATACAAAACAATAATTACAAGATAAAAAGAACTATTTATATACCATGTTTTTAAATTTTCTGTTGAATCATATAAACTTGACAATTATATGTATTAATGACTACTTTTTTAAAAAATTTTTTGATGAATTATCCCATCAACTTGAAAGAAAATGAAGTTAAATGGAAGTTAACTTGCATATAACTTTTCGTTCCCGTTTCGGCCAATAGATTGCTGCACCAGTCTACAAAACAAAATTAACTGAAAATAACTGAAAATTAATTTAATTCTGCTTAAAGATGGCTAAAAGTATTAAATTAATGCAATGTCATCGTGTTCTGAGCTATTCTAAAAGTTTCAAATGTCTATCTAGTCGGGAAGTTAGTTAAAATCGATTGCAAGATTTGTACTTGACAGACAAACACACAAACACACAAACAAGAAAGCAAATTAATAAAAACTTGGTAAAAATAACATGAATGATATATACAGGAAGGAAAAATATTTTGTAAAATTGAATACTTATAATTTCATAATGATGCAAAGTATCATTGAAAGTTGTTCAGACATTATACTCTCGATCATTGGAGCTAATTAAGGCACGGGTGAGAAATAAAAACGAAAAATTACGGTTAATCAAAAAAAAATGCCATGTACACCAAATTAAATTAATTATTCAAAGGTTTTAAATTGACTATTACGGCGGTTTGTGGATTTTAATTTCTCGATCTCTGATACTTCCTCACTAAGTGTTACACTTTGCACTCTTACTTCATTTCCCTTATCCTCCACCTTTTTCTGTCTCAAACTCTCAATATCTCCCACTTTTTCATCACTTGCACTCTTACTTCATTTCCCTTATCCTCCACCTTTTTCTGTCTCAAACTCTCAATATCTCCCACTTTTTCATCACTTGCTACACTATCAATTTGTAATTCATATCTTTGAACGTCTCTCATAATTTGTATGTTTTTCTTCCGAAATTTCCATCGCTTTTCTGACTGCATCCCTAAAATTTTTTGTTTAATCGGCCAATCTCTAATTTTATGTCATCGTTCACCGCTTGTAAAAGTTTCATTAACATTAACTTCGCTGTTGCGCTTTGTCCCTGATATTGGCTACCAAAATAATCAAGCATAACTTCCTCAGTTTCTCGTGCTAAATGAGAAATAGTTTGTTTGGGCTTTCGCTTTATATTTTCAATTTTTTGTTGCTTCGCATAGAATGTATTCATGTTTTCCAACGTGAAACCTGTCATTGTTTTACCTGTTGTCTTTTCGCTAACTGCTACAGTATTAATCATTGCATCATATTTTTGATCATCACCGTTTATAATTCCCTTAATTTCCATTGCCATGTCGATCGCCTCTTGAAACGTTAGCGGCGGAAATGTCATTAACTCCTTTCTTGTATCTTGACGTATTGTTTTTACAAATTTATCTAACATTACTCGGTCTACCGACGATGATTGTACTTGCGCAGCGCCTAAATATGTGGTTGCTACACCTCTAATGTGCTTCGCCACGTGCTCGACTTTTTGACCTGGTTTGTGTATTATTTTCTTAAATGCCGCATGTTTTAATAATTCCTTCACTGTTAGTGCCATTTTCTAATCTTAAAAATATTTCTATATTCAATATTGTATCCAAACTTATCCTTCCTACTCATTAAATACCCTATTCGTTCACTCTCCTCTGCTATATTCACTCTTATTAACGCCCGTTGCAATTTTTTTATTTTGCGTACCTATTTTTATATTACACTATCGCAACATCTCTAAAATTTCACTTTGCTACTAACTTAACACCCTTCAATATACTATGTAATAACTAACGTTTCTTTCCCTCTATCATTATATTCTTACACACTCTTTATGACTTTCCCTCCTAATATTTCAACAATTCAACTTATTATTCAATTCATAGTAATCATTCCTACATTCTACACTCATAACACTTAAATACTCGTATCAACCCAAACTTCAAAATTTTATCTTTCATTAAAATTTTAGCGATTGTAACCACATTTCGCGCATCTGACTATCGATAATCATCTTTTATTTAAATTACCTCTACTCTCAATTTTTTATGGAATTATCTTATTTTAATTTGCTCAATTTACGATGTCTTTGCAACACATTCGCGACACAATTCTACCTATCTCTGAATTTATCATCACAATTAATTTCACACACTTCATATAACTGATAATTCGTTTACACATTCTAACTCAATATTTAAAAATTCAATATTATCAAATAAACTCAATATTAACTCAAACTATCAAATATTAACTCAAATATTATCAAATATTCAATACCACATTTCTAATCATTCAAAATACCTCTTTCAATGCAACAAATCAATTCATCAATTAAACCAGAGTTCCGCAACACCTCCTTTAAAGTTTCGTCAGCACGGCGCCAAATGTGACGGTGAGAATTATTAAATTAATTGATTGGGTTATTAGATATTAAATATCTACTATTAATTATGATTATGATTTTAAATTCATTGCTTCAGATTGTGGTTAGTACATTGATTAATTGTTGTGATTCCCAAATGATGGAAACAACTCTGGTTTACACTGACAAATTAATTTATTGAATATTAAAACACATAAATAATACCATACAAGTTACTAAATATTTCCTCCTTCATTTACACATACTCACAACTTCTTTACTACTAAATTAATTATCTACGACTCATATATTTAATTCATTCACTTATTATGATAACATTTTCTAAACATAATCACTCATATAACCATGTTCCATTACTACCAATATTTACTAATATATATAAGCATAACATCATTTTAATTAAATTGTTTTTTTATGAATTATCGGTCATCTCCTTAACATCTTATACTCAATAACATCATCATCGCGCTCTATATTAGTTATTAAGGCTACACACTGAGAAGCAATGACAGTAATATAAAAAGGAAACGCAAAAAGTCGGTACCTCGAAATATGACTGTTGGATCACTATGATGGGCGGCTGGCACTCGTAATGACGAACTTCGTAGTATTATCATCGCACGGAACTAGGGCACTTTCTTCGTCTGGTATAAGGCTCCGTCAATCATGGCAGACACTCTACACGGGACACTGGGGCACGCTCATCATCGGTTCTCTGACTCCTTCACTCCTTGCAGACTCTCGGCACGGGACACTGGGCGCTCTCTTCCTAGGTATTTGGGCTCCTTTGCATGGGCCACGACTTATATTATATCATCGGGGTTTTTTTGTACATATTCATAGGATTGACACTACTTCTATCTCCAAAACTTCTAAATAACTCTCCCCATAGGTATATGTGCCTTCCTTTCTTATTTCATATTATTTTCTCTTATTAATGCTGACTCCATCTCTTACAATTTCCATTTGTCATATTATTACCATGCCATCGCCATTCGTCTGTGGCTGCCTCCTCTCAATCCCCTTTTCACCAATGCGCATCGAGAGCGGGATTTATAAAATTCTCCCACTAATTTAACTTTTTCCCCTGCTTCGGCTTCAAGTAGGGTGACCTGTTTTATAGCCATCATAAATTTAGTGTTCCCTTTCTTCTTTTCTTCTATTCGTGCAACTCACTCTCTTGAACTTTTATCTTATACTTCTCGCTACAAGCACAATCTATATTTTTAGTTCCGCTATATTGCTGGCTTTCTCCCCTTCTCTATTTATTGCCCGTCATTTGCCTTGTTTCTTTCTTACATTTAGCAATTATTTTACTTCGTACCGTAATTTTCAATTCTCCTGCCCCTGGCCTTGACAATACTGTCATGTCCCTATGACAATCGGTCATTTAAAGAAACAAAAAACAATGCCTAAAACCCGAAAAAGAACACGGGTAAAAGAAGAAAAAGAACACGGGTATTCAGTACACAAAATCAATTCATGTAAGTCATTTAAATACACAGTAAGGAATTATTGTTCATTGGATTACATTCATCACCATATCTATAACTTTAATACTTCCCTAAATTGCTCAAGAATGGTTATAAAAATTTCACTTTATCTTTTACCAACTAACTTATACTTTCTGTAACACCACCTTATCTACGATGTCGACCCAGAAGTATTGGCAACTGTCTGATTAAAACAAAGATAGCAAAAAAAACTGAATACAAAGAACCTGGGACAAAGTACCTGAATACAACGTACTAGGGCATATAGATACACTTTTCTCTCTTCTGGTGTGCCATAAGTTGGAAACTTCCACTGATTCCTAAATCCTTTTCAAATGAAAAATACCTTTATCAATGCTTTGCCTCTGTTCTAAGTCTTGAAACAGAAGTTTTTACATTTTTAGGACTCATTTCAGTGAATATCACTATTTTCAGTTTGTATGTTTTTTGGTTGTTTGTACTATTTCAATTTAAATTCTGCACTGAGGATGGCCAATGAGTATTAAATTAAACAATCATTAGCTTTTTGCTTTTCTTTATTTTGTTCAAATTTGTATAGACTAACGTTCTTTCTGGATAATATTTGTTTTACTTACTGTTGCACAAGATTATACTCGTACTTAACACACTTAATTAATAATTGTCATCATTCTACTACATGGCGCGCACTATCGTCCTATATATACTTGATCAATATTTAGCGTTACTTCAATATCTATCAATATCCGAGTTATCATTAATTACTTAGGACAATGTAGTATGACTTACGACAAATTGGGAAATAACAGACATTACCTCCGTTTGATAATACGTCGGGCACTGTTGCACATCATACATCTGGCAGTAGTATCGTGGCCTTTGACATCTCAAGGGTGGGACCGCAGGGCTTAAGTTGATTGCTCGGGCCTCATCTCGGGTTGACACTCAACTCTTTTCATCGATCTCTTCTACTTTAAATGGCACTTTCATCTCTCATCTCCGATCTTCCATCGTCTTTGACATTTCACTTTCATCTCTCATCTCCTATCTTTCATCGTTGAAATGATGCGCCTTCGAATAGATGGATATATCGTACAAATTATTAAAAAGAATAAGTTAATTCGAAGGCTGTATCATTACATGAATACGGTTACTTTTGAAGCGATGGAGACGAGGCGGCAGGTGTTTTGAAAGGCGAGGTGGTCCGAGGCTGTATTGTTGAGGAAGGAGCGGTCAGCGGGGAAAATGAGATCACCAGACGAAGATAAGAGAGATGTCTCCAAGGATGACAGAATACCACAAAGGACGCTTGTTTCCAATTTTACGAGGCGGCATTCGATGGCAGCGTGGGATATGGTGTACGAACGCCATAAATGGAAACCGCAAACGTAGTGGGTGGTTTTCGGCTTTTAGTACTCTCAACATTAGAGGGGCGTCGGAGAAACAGGGGAAGTCTTATAAGCAAATAAAAATTGAGCTAGGCTAGAATTGATCTGAAGAAATAAAAAAAGGGGGTAGCCAAGGACAGAGGAGGAGCTTCAAAATAAATATAAATTGAGAACTTTGAAAAATAAAGTAATCTTCTCTCTCTCCTCTGCATCATCCAGACCTAGACTCTGGAAGGCTCCGCTGTTGGCTGGAGCTCTGTTTTTCGATCCTGTTTTGGGATATCTCAGGAAGAGATATTTTGATTTTTGGCGTATCGGGAAGGAATTTGCAATTCCCCCGTTGCCTATAGAGAGAGAGGTAAGCTCCGTTAGTTTATGCGAAAATAAATTGGTGTGTGTGTGTGTGCGTGGAGAAGCAGCGCTGCCGTGTGTGACGGTGAAAGTTGTGGGTAATTAGTAATTTTATTTATACTTTAATATTTATCTTTTAATAAGTCAATGATTTGCTGAATATAATTAATTTGTACATTTCATTGCATTGTGTTTCCCAAATGAAGGAAACAACTCTGGTTTTATATGACCAATTAATTTATTGATTAACATAAATGATATGATATAATACATTCCTACAAAACAGGTCATACTTCATCTAAACATACATTTAATTCATTCACTACAAAATCATTATTCGAATTAATTCATTATACGAATTATCATTTATTTTTCGCTAACTTCCATTATCTGATTACTTCACTACCGCGCTCTATATTATTAAGTTAATGAAGGCTACGCTATGAGAAGCAATGACGGTATAATATGAAGAGGAAATAAAGGGACCGTACCTTTACAGATGATAATTGGCTCGTCGTTGTGGACATCGGGCACGGAGCTATAACGGACTTCGTTTCATACACACATCACTGGTACTGGATACACACACGGTAGAGTACAGGGCTCCTTTAGTCATTCTAGGCACTGGATACACACATGGTAGATTACAGGGCTCCTTTAGTCATTCTAGGCACTGGATACACACACGGTAGAGTACAGGGCTCCTTTAGTCATTCTAGGCACTGGATACACACACGGTAGAGTACAGGGCTCCTTTAGTCAATCTAGGCGCACGGCATTGGGCAATGGGGCGCATTCGTCTTACAGCTCTGCTGGCATCGGTCACGGCTTATATCATCATCATCGGGCGCACTACGTACATTTTACTAGCTAGGTTGCTACTACTTCTGACTCTAACTTCTAACTCTCTCTGTGTCCTGTCTGTCTTTTTGCTTCCTCATATTATTTCATATTATTTTTCTCTAATTTATGCCGGCTCCGCCTCTTCTCCATTCCATTGGCCATATTATTATATGTCATCACAATTCGTCCGTGGCTGCCTTTTCTGCATCCCCTTTTCACCAATACGCAATGAGGGCGGGATTTATAAAATTCTCCTTTTTTTTCCCATGCTCCGACATCATGAAACACGTGTTCTGTTTTATAGCCCTCATAAATTTTCAGTCTTCCTTTCTTCTTTTCTTCTCTTCGTTGCCATTCATTCTACAGCACTTTTATCTTCTAGTTTTATCTTTAGTAGCTTAGATTTATTGTTGGCCATTTGCTTCTTAGCCCTGCTTCTTTCTTACATTTCGCAATCATGTTACTTTGTCCCGTACTTTTCGATTTTGCTGCCCCTGGCCGTGACATTATTGTCATATCCCTATGACACCTTGGTAAACATCCTAGCCGAGAAAAGCGACTATCACCGAGCCGACATCTGAAGGAACACGACCAGTGCCCCGGGCTAATGCAAACCTATGTGAGTCGAATGATTTTGATATTTTTGAAACGGATCAGTGTCTTGGTTAGGAGTGATTTTAAATCTTGTACGAATAGGTTAAAGAGATTAGTGAGTAGGGGTAGATGGTTAAAATAATTTTGTGCTCCCTTACCTTACATGGTCATCAAGAGTGATAATTTTAGAAACTTGTTTTTTTGTTCTGAATATTAGTGATATACATGTGAAGAAGTATTATGTTACGAAGGTTCTTTTTTAAGTAAAATGTAAAAAAAATTTATAAATGTGTAAATAAATTAAGTTTAGTTTAAATTTAGTTTAAAAATTCTGTCTTATTGATTGCTTCCATAACTTCTTATTTATGTTCGTTAATCGCTAATTACGTCCTGTACCACGGGTTATTATAAAATAATTCTAAAAAACACAACGCAACCCAAATACCCCTTTGAAAATTAATTGTACTACCCAAATAACTCACACCCGATAATTAATTTTGGATGAGCGACACGACAATCGTCTTTGACATCTCAAGGGTGGAACCGCAGGGCTTAAGTTGATTGCTGGGGCCTCGTTTCGGGTTGACGCTCCACTCTGATATATGTCAAAGCAGACTCGTTTCAACAGCCGTCCTTCGCTACGCCGAACTTTCCGACTGACGCCGCTAGAATTCGTCTCATGTAGTAACACCAGCCTCATTCCATCTCTATCAACGGTCAATTCATTTCTATATCTAAGCAGACTTGTTTTAACAGCCGTCCTTGGCTACGCCGAACTCTCTGACCAACTTCGCTTATATTTGTTTCATGTAATAACACCAGCCTCATTCCATCTCTGTCAACGGTCAAATCATTTCTATCTCTATTTAAACAGACTCATTTCAACAGCCGTCCTTCACTACGCTGAACTCTCTGACCAACTTCGCTTATATTCTTTTCTTGTAATAACACCAGCCTCATTCCATCTCTGTCAACGGTCAAATCATTTCTATCTCTATTTAAACAGACTCGTTTCAACAGCCGTCCTTCGCTACGCCGAACTATCTGACCAACTTCGCTTATATTTGTTTTATGTAATAACACTAGCCTCATTCCATCTCTGTCAACGGTCAAATCATTTCTATCTCTATCTAAACAGACTCCTTCTCTCCTCTTTTACTCAATATTGCTTCTCTTACTTAATTTTTCGTTCCGCCCACTCTGAAATCTCATTGGTGTCTCCAGTCCATTTTTACAACATCCACACGGCATCATTCGCTTGGGTTTTTAATTATAAATTCTTATGTGACCATTCCTAGTTAAGGGGCGAAGCTATCTTCCTGACCCCTTGTTTCATCGTTCCCACGGATGGGTATCCTCCTCTTCTTGTGAGGTCCACTTTTATAATCCCCAATAAATTTTGCCTCCCTGACTGGCAACACTTTTATATCTTCTTTTATCTTCTTCCCCCTTCTCTGCCTTTTACGTTCTAAGCCCCCTTTCCAGCGATTCGTTTATTGCCTAAAATTGCTCTTCACTATTCTTTACAATCATATCTTCCAATTAACTTGCCTTCTATACCTATTTCTTTTTGCGCTTTCACGATGTCACGAAACTCTGCGGCACAACACCAGTTTTAATTCTATTCCATTGATTCTCTACTATTGTCTTTCTCCCTACTATTTTCCCCTACCTTTGTCTTTCCCCCTATATCTATCAATGTCTTTCCCCCGATTTCCAACATAACATGTTAGAAATGGACTTTAGATATCAGCACAACATATTGCAAATTTGGACTTTAAATGTCAGTACAATTGGACTTTAAATATCAGCACGACAGGACGAAAAAATGCAACATCGAACGGCTGGAGGAGGTGGGTCGACTTTGTGGGTTATTTTGTGACAGTGTCAATGTGTCAACCATGTCACCTTTTGGTATTTAGGTTATGTTCTCATATCTCTAGGAAATATCACTACACAAAAGTTATATTGCTCCACAATCCAACCAACATATTGACAATAAAAATTAATTACCTATGGTAGTTGGTTGTATAAGGTGTTAGCCTTCAGCACACAAAGTTTCCGAAGTTTGAGTGCATAGATTGACAACAGCTCTGAACAATACACTGGCCAGCGAAGACAAATGGTGCGCAGAAGCTTCGGACACTGGTCACTAGGTGTCTCTGTATGTTAGACAATCTGTTGGCGCTGTTCTTTGCCTACCCGTTATCGCGGGCGCGGCGCAAGATCCGAAATACGAAAAAATTACTATGTGTCACAAAGTTAATCCTGCAGTCACAAAGTAAACCCCCCCCCTCTTACGGTCGGTCGGTCGGTCTGTATGTGTGTGTTTGTTTGTTTGTTTAAAGTAAACTACATATCTAAAGCTGAAAAAGATCATCTACTTGCGGGAGATGGTTGGTTGGTTGGTTGCGGTTTAATGTCGCAAGGTCCAGAGAGGACATGCTGCGCCAAACACATGGTAAACCCGAAAAAACATTATATAAGTGATCATTTTAAAACCACAATCGAGTGCGTTGATAAGAAGGTAAAAACAGGGACATATACGAGTAAAAGATGAAAACAGTAGACATGTATAGAGGGTGATAAAATCAACTATGTATGAATTGTGATAGAAAGTGTGATAAAACCACTAAAATTTATACATAGGCAATGAATGGATAAAAAATAATATTAGATTAACGAAAGAAAACCAGCACATCGTAACTGGAAAACAGCAGGATGAAGTGTTTCACCCACAAGATCACTTAATGTAAGCGAAGTTGAGCCAAAGTATTTAAGATAATAATTACAAGATAAAAAGAACTTTTTATATACCATGTTTTTAAATTTCCTATTAAATCATATAAACTTGACAGTTCTATGTATAAATAAATGCTTTTTAAAATTTTTTGATGAATTATCCCATCAACTTGAAAGAAAATGAAGTTAATTGGAAGTTAACTTGCGTTTACCTTTTCGCTCCCGTCCAGGTCGATAGATGGCTGCACCAGTTTACAAAACAAAATTAACTGAAAAAGAATTCAATCCTGCTTAAAGATGGCTAAAAGTATTAAAATAATGCATTTTCATCGTGTTCTGAGCTATTCTAAAAGTTTCAAGTGTCTAGCTAATCGGAGTTAGTTAAAAATCGATTGCAAGATTTGTACCGGACAAACACATACACAAACAAACAAACAAACAAGAAAGCGAGTTAATAAAAACGTGGTAAAAATTGGCTACTTGCGAGAGAACTACCAAGCCAGACAAAATAGCTTGGTCTACGAATGGTAAAAAACGGCCTGTGTTAATAGTTGGAAGTTCTAGAGTAAATTCCTCTAGATTTTGCAACTTGAAAGTGAAATCATTTCCATAATTTGAATCAAATTTGAACGCTCGACAAAGTTCTTAAAACTGCAATAAATATCTTTAAAGAATTGCATATTTCATGCGTTTAATTTCATGTACTCAAATACAGATAACTCTCCTATAACACGGTAGATAGGTTCCTAGAAAACGCCGTGCTGTGTGAAACCGTGTTATATGAGACCCAGAGACAGTTCAAATAAAAGGGGGGGGGGGGGTTACGTTCTGAAAACTTATTAAAAGCAAACATTTCTCAAAATTCCATATAAGCAACTTAATTTTTATTAAAAATATAAATGTATGTATAACACAAAACGAAAAGAAAATTTTAAAAATATTTTCATTTAATGCGACCTTAATTTAATAAATTTCTTCCTCATCACTGCTCAGTACAATCAAACGAGAACGTTTTTCCAATTGAACAATATCACTTTCAGAACCTTTTTCTTCATTTAGATTTGTTGCCTTCTTTCCTCATTACAAAATCTGTAATTTTGGTTTATTTGCTAGTTCTTACAAGGTCATTGTAGATTCACGGTACGGAGATAGACAATTTTTCAGCTCTCTTTTGAATTTTCGGCTTCTTTCAGCGGAAGGGTCTGCATTCAGGAAAAATGATTCAAGATTTTCAGCTAAGCTTAGGCCTTCTTGTAATTTTATAAAGTTATAAATGAATAAATTTTAATTTATTTATACATTTCCATGTACAGCCACTATAGTTCATTATTCCTTCCCGTCATTATTTGAAGGTAATTTAGTTTTTAAATGTGTTAAACAAAAGTCATGTTATCTAGTGCTATAGAAGTACAGTGTTGTACAAAGGTTTACGTAATTTTTTTATCGTGTTAGAGTGAAACCGTCTTACAGGATGTAGTGTTACACGAGGGTTCCCGTAATTTATCTTATCGAGTTAGAGCGAAACCGTGTTGTAAGATGTCGTGCTGTAGGAGGGCTACCTGTATACCTTAAAAAACTTGACCCATAACCTAGGCATTATCTTTCAATAAATAATCTAAAGATTTTAAACATGGAAATTACTTGAGAAGTACAACATCATAATTTCTTCTCCAGAGACTAGTTGAAAATTTATTTTATTATGTTTATATTTTACTTTGTCTGTCCATCTCAAAAGCACAAATTGTGCATCACGTATATAAAATTACCAACGTATGCTCAGTAGCAGTGTTAGAAAATGATGTTGATTTAATTATCGATAACAGCGAGGTACAGGAAATTAAACATATCTCCATCATAGTAATCAAAATAACGACATTTTAATCATATTTTTGGACTTTAATACAAAAGAAGAACTACAAATTTTTAGATGGAAAAATCCGTTTTCTAACATAAGCTTACTAAAAAGTATGTAATGAGAAATTTACTAAAAGGAAGTTGAATCTTTACGAAACTGAATTTATCAAACACGTTTTTTTTATTATTATTAAGATTCTGTTGAAATATGCATAAATCACGAGGTACATTTAAATACACAATCGTTTAGACTTTATACAGCTCCGTGTTTATAAAAGACATAATATTGATCTTTGAATAAATTCTCAGCAACTTTAAATACATACATTTTTAAACATGCATTGGATTTGCAGTAATAAGCTATTTTTACGATAAAATACAAATGTAGGGGTAAATTGCTTGCAGAGAATTTTACATAATACCGCTTAAACATAAGTAAAGTAGAAAAGTCGTAAGTGAGAGTCGTCTGTTTACAGCTTTCCGAAAAGTAAATAAGTTCGCTTTATTTTTAAAACAGAGTAATTGCTTCAAATCTTATCTGATATTTTGTATTGTAAAATAATACGAACAGACTTGTTTATCCGTAGAACAACTTGTTTAGAAACAAAAGAGCAATGCATGGATTTTATGATAACCTGTTACTCGAAACATGAATAGGAAATTTGTATTTCGAATTGATGCAAAGTCTAGAGAGAAATGTTTAATTTTTAGTTCTACTATCTTAAAAATCGTTAAATATCTTGAAAACTCAAAGGGTCCCTGCAAATACATCACTGACTCGTTCGTGTAGAGCGGACAAACTGCATTCTCTTGTGATATAAACGAAACTGGATTTAAGCATAAAAATCCTGAGTATTACTTAAAAAAAAGATAAATAACATAGCCCAAAAGATTTCCAGAGAAATGAAGTTTTGAATGAAAAAAATTACCAAGCATAGAAAAAGATAATTGATATAAGGACTCAAACTAAGTCAATATGATTTATTAAAACTTAAGTCGCCGTTGAAGAGTGTTTCAGCAGCATCATGCAGATACCGAAACATTTAAAAGTAGCTATAGTTCCTAAGCCTCATATATTTCGTATCACTGTAACAAAAGATAATACAGTGAATATCGTAGGAGGCATAGAAAAGGATTTTCTTGCAGTATTATCAAATGCATTGAAGTTTCGCTACACCATTTTGTATCCTTCAGATAGGGGATGGGGTGTTCTTCAGAAAAATGGAACATGGTCAGGTGTCATTGGAATGGTGGCAACTGGCCAAGCAGACATTGGTATAGGAAGAATCCAAATAACGGAACAAAGAAAGAAAGTTGTGGACTACAGTTACCCGTACACGATGGATGACCTAACGTTTGCCACTGCAACCCCAATTCCTCATTCTGAAGCTTTATCATTTATATCGCCATTTAATTATCTTGTCTGGTTCACTCTGTTTGTACACATCATCACAATGCCTATCGTCCTGAGGCTTATCCTCAATCATCGCTATTCTTTCTGTCAAGCAATTTTAAAACTGTTGGGATATCTTTTAGGACAATCTTCGAATTTCAAAACTGAAACTCTAAGAGAAAGAACTGTGATTATGCCTTGGCTTTTCGGATTGATGATGATTTCCATTGCTTATTCAAGCGTTCTCTTGTCCTTCATGACAATTCCCACCGCCATTGCAAGTATCAAAGATGTATCACAACTGACAACAGCAGTTGCTGATGGGAAAATAAAATGCTTCACCTTTGCCGGAGCAGCTTACACGAACTCTTTAATAAATAGTAACCAAAAAGATCTAATCATGATGGGAAATAATATGATTGACAACGGTCGTTTAATAGATGCAGACGTAAATGTCGTTGCAGCAGCTCTTAGCGACCGCAAATCAGCTATCATTGCACCGAGACACTTCCTTACAACAAGCTCACTCAACGAAACTTTAATTTCAAAGGATGCATTTTTTCCTCTAACAAGAGCTATAGTCCTGTCGAAGAATTTTTGTTGTAAGACGAAGTTAGATGTATTCATCAACAGAATCGTAGCTGCAGGAATCTATCAGAAAATCATAAACGATCAGTCGTATAATGATAGGCCTTTGGATGACTCTCTGACAGCTGATTCGTCAAGATCATTAACTCTTCTCCACTTGTCGGGGGTTTTCCAACTACTGATGTGGGGTTACGCATTAAGTATTTTAAGTTTTATAATGGAAGTTACTTATTTTAAAATAAATTTAACTAATGCGTGGATGAAAAAGATAAAACGTTAATAAACAAAGAAACAGAGATTGAAAACCAGAGAAATGATGAAAATAAGAAGTTCATTTACTTTAATACTGCAAAGAAAAGGTCTTGGTAGTAGCGAAAAATGCTAACATATTTTATTTTGTTTACACAAAATATGTTTCTTGTCTTGCCTTTGAAGCTTGGAGAACAAGCAAAATTTTCGACTTACAGAATTTAGGGTTAAAGAAGATACTTTAACAAGAACTTTGCCAGAACTGATTTCAAGATCTATTTATTTTCTTTAAATCTTTTTAAAAAAGAGAGAAATTCCAAGACCTCACTTTAAATTTTAAAAATAGTAATCCACAGAAACGAGATTAAACTTTTGATTGCAAAAACGAATGGTGTTGATTAACAAAGAAAATTCAGATACGTTATTCAGATCCATAAACTCTACTGCACGTTACGCTGTTTCGGCTTAACAAACTTTTGTCACATCTTTCCTTCACGAAGAATAATTTCAGTATTCCTGAAAAATACACAATGGCCTACTCATACATAGGCAAAATATTTAATTATATTTTCTGAGACTTCAGGATAAAAAGGTCAACAGTTGTACTTTGGGGGCTTAGGGCAACAAAACTAATTTAACATATCTCTCACTTTATACTTTGTTTTCGTAATTTTTATGGAAATCATCTATGGTAAGTATTTAACACTTATATAATTTTAAGATTTGAAAAAAATGCATACTGATATTTCCCTCGGTTCTTCTCTTTAATTGAAGAAAAAGCAAGTTTTGTGTAAATGCATTACATATGTATTCGTGTAAGGAATTCTGTCAATGCTGTACAACAGTGGTGGGCAAACTGTGGGTCGCGACCCACAAGACAGATCACCAAAAAAATTGGTGGGGTCGCAGATAGTTTGATATAAATTTACATACCACTGAATTATTTAATTAAAAAATATAGTTGAAATTATCTATAATTACATATTTTTAATTTTCTGTGTGGATATATTTTATATGCTAAAATAAATATAAATATATATATATATGATATGATACCGTTAAATGAATTGTCAAACGGCCTTACAATAGTCACCAAACATAATTTGACATAGTTTCCAAGACTTACGTAGTCTATATATATAAAACAGTTCCGTAACAGACTGACTGACTGACAGACAACGCACAGACTAAACCGCTGGACCCAAAGGGCTGAAATTTTTCATGGCGATTCTTCTTATAGTGTTGGGGCGCACTAAGAAAGATTTTTGAAAAATTCTTCTTAGATTTTTTTAAATTAAATTTTTAAGCTGTTTTAGTAACTTTTTTTAAGTTTGCATTTAAAATAATAATTTTAGGGTTATAAAATTTATATCACGAGAAAGATCATAAAAATTCCTTTAAAATGAAATCTTTTTCGAATCTTTACCTCCATTTTCGGATTTTTGGTCAATTTTTAAAGACTAATTTTCTGAATTTAATTTATTAAATGCTGATCACGTGATTTTTTTTTGGTACTTTAAATTAATTTATCGTCACGTGCATAACAACGAAATAGACAAAAAAAATTTCTTGCTAATGCGGCAGACGATTGGAACTTATCCAAAAAAATATTAAAAAACAGTAAAAGATATGTTACTTAAAAGTGTACTATATTAACTATAAAATATTCTTTAGTATGTTCTATTAGATTTAATTTGAGTATTTTCTTCTACATTATTTTGTCCATAAAAATATATGTTACTATTTTCTTATAAATACATTTTTTCATTTTTTTTACATCATTTGCATACATTGATCGCTGCATTTATTATAAATATAATTATACATATTTTTGGCATTAATTGCATACATTGACCGTTGTATTTAATTTGAATGTACGCAATTGCGAAGTACGGGTTTTTAGCTAGTGCCTCATAAACACAGCAGTTTGTCAACATTTGCTCACTTCTTTTTCCTATTTTTTGGTCAGAATTTTCCTTTTATTTTTAAGGAATTTTGCTACTACCAAAAAATTTTCATTTGGATCGAATGAATTTTTAAGTGTGTCGCGAGGGTCGAAAAAATGTTGCGCATCACTATTGTACACAATAAACTCAAACCAGTATTATGATGTTTGTAATATGAAGAACAGATTTTGATACTACATGAAAGACATCTGACTCAATAAAATAGAACAATTATTTTGCTTCACAAATTTATTGAACACTAAATGGAATAAATGGAGAAAATTTGGGGGTAAATATCACTTTTACCAAGATATTAACATGAAGGTATGCGGGATTTTAAACTGTGTTTGGCTTACAAAAAATAAATAAAATAAAATTGAATAAAATTACTTGCAACGTTCAATCGATAAAACACCCGTTTAAGAATAAATATTTACGTATAAACATTTTGTATTATGGCTTTACTTTGTAAAACTCCTTCTATTAAATGGGTTTACGGAAAATTCAGTTTAACTAAATAAATTTCAGCAGAAAAATATCACATTTACGAAAAAAAATCATTTTAAAAAATTCCAAACTTCTCACAAAATATGCCCTTCGCTTACGAGAATTTTGTGGGAAAAAAATCGTTTTACTTGAGGGGAAATAGGTTCAAAATTATATAGAATACAGGTTAAGTATAGACAATAAATTTAAACAGTAAAGTTTATTTATTCCATATAAATAAAAAATATTTGTAGCATGCTTTCATCAGGTCAGCTTATAGGGTTTGCTAAATAATAACTCGCTTAAAATACAAGAACAACTGAAAACCAAAAACTGTGAACTCGACTTTAAACCAGCAATTTTGAGGGCTTTCCAATTTTAAACGGAAATTAAGGGGACTTGTAACGTTTTTAAGACTTGCGCAAATTAACTCACCAATTTTATGGGATTTCCAATTTTAAACGGAAACTAAGAGGACTTGTAACTATTTTAAGACCTGCACGAATTAACCCAGTAATTTTAAGGGCTTTCCAATTTTAAACGGAAACTAAGAGGACTTGTAACTATTTTAAGACCTGCACGAATTAACCCAGTAATTTTAAGGGCTTTCCAATTTTAAACGAAAATTAAGAGAACTTGTAACGATCTTAAGACTTGCTTTCTAAAATACAAAACAAGTGAATGCGAAAATAAATGACAATATAATGAACAGTATTGATAAAACAACAAAAGAAAACAACAAAAGATTTAAAAACTGTATAATTTGATAAATTATTTTAAAGTATTATAGGTAAAGTTGTGTAATCACATTGTCTGAGGAAATACCA
Source organism: Dolomedes plantarius (assembly GCA_907164885.2). Lineage (NCBI taxonomy): Eukaryota > Metazoa > Arthropoda > Arachnida > Araneae > Dolomedidae > Dolomedes > Dolomedes plantarius. Next base: position 128,364,705 of record OU015498.1, on the reverse strand, counting down.
AAATCCAAAAATTAAATTATGCTCTTTATTATTCCATTTCATCTGTTTTAGGTTAGAGGTTATTCTTTCCTCTCAAATAATTGCTTTTCTAAGAAGTCAAATTGCCTTATAGCATTCATTTTAATAATTTAATACTAATTTTTCCTTTTTTTACACCTTTCAATATTACAGCAATCATTCAAACTCCAGACTGGAAAATTCTTACGACACATTTAACATCATATTCATTGTTTACAAAATTCCAATTAAATATTGATTCTCTCATTTGCAATAACATAATATTCAATTACCACTACATTTATACTTTAATCCAGGTTATTTAAATATTCAGCCACATTCAATTAATACTCAATTCAATTCAATTTTCAATTAATATTTTATTTGTTTTCTCATTCATATTACATACAGAAAATAAGTAAAAGAATAAGGATAATACTATTAACTTGTACTTCTCCAGAAGTTAAATATCATATAAGGTGCTGAAATCTCGGAGGACTCTGATCTTACTTTGAAGAGATTCTTCGTAAAATTCAGAGATCTAATTGTACTAACCATATTGAATTCACTCACCTTAGTATTAACCTATAGAGAACATGTGTCCAAGGATTGTATGTAAAGATTAATTCATTACGTATTAATTGTATTCTGTAATAGAGAAAGAAATTTTATATCTTGGGGCAATTTTCTTTCTTAAATAATGAAAATAATATTTTAAAATTTAAATGACTCGGAGAAAATTCTGGTATAATGTGTTTTAAACGCTCATAAATTTCTTTGGTGGACGAAATTTATAAAATGAATCCTGTTGCAAAGTGCGGAAAAGTTCAGGCTATCTGAAAATACCATTTTTATTGAATGATCAGCATTTATGTAACTGAAAATAGTAAACACATTTTCTCCGTAGGTTAACATTGAGGTGAGCGAATCCAATAGAGTTAGTACACAGCAGCCTTAACTGCACTTCTAATGCTTTAAATATCGTAAAACGTCACTTGTTTATTTCCATTTTATATCTTTACACAAAAATAAAATTTTAATTTCGCATCAGTGAGAAATAATGAATCGAAATGTAGTATGAACCCAAAATTTACAAACTTTCAGTGTTTTCCTTCAAATTTCAACGATGTAAAATTTTTTTAAATATACAAAATAAAAAATACATGTATAGCATAATAATATATAACAACGAAATTTTATCTTTTTCTTATAAGTAAATGACTTGCATGTTATTCTACACTTGAAATCAACTTAATAAACATTTCAAATTAATATACTATAGATGTTTTGAAGGAAATGCATTTATCCAAGTGAAATTTGTAAATTAATATCATAATGTTACATTTAAATAATATTTTCGTCTTTGTCAAAATTAATAATGTTAATTACTTATTCAACACTTTACAAGACAGCACGCCAAACTCAAAATTTAGAAAAGAAGCTGATCTTTCAAGTAAAGTTTTGATTCATTGTAACTTTTATTTCATTTTATCGTGTTCAAACGCCGTCTGAAGTTAAAAATCTAATTATTGACCTGTCCATATGTGTTCGGATGTTTAAACAAATTCCCTGTTGTCGCATTTTAAACACTTTGCGGTTTACATCATGTTTCTATTTGTTTCTATTCTACGTTTTGCAGAACGTTCACAAATTTTTTCGACAAATATCTGACAACATGTGTTTCTGCTTTATCAAAGGTTGTTTTGGAATTGAACACATATATTCTTACACTGTCAGATATTTCACAAAGAAATATTTTTAAGCTTTCGAATCCAATTAATTATAAGCTGTTACATGAGGCAGTTAAATCATAAGAACACATGTTTTTATACGAGTGTCTCTCCCTCTTTAAATTCATTCCTCTCTCAATATAATTTTTCCATTTTTCCCTCCAGAACATCTGAATTTTACACATTCATATTTAAAAGTACAATGAAAGCATATGAAGGAGAGATGTAAGACATGAAATAATTAATTTATATGTGTTGTATATTAACATCTGAAGATGATAACAATTTAATTAAACGTCTAAAAGCAAAAAGATACATAATTAAAACATTTTAAAAACAAACGAAAATTAAAAGTCATTTATTAAATACAACAAATTAAATATAACAAATTAATCCATAATGAAGGACAAAAATATTTTTAATAGTTGATATTAATAACAGCGTATTCTCCCCAAAACAAACATGTTGGGAAACAAGTTCCAAAATCAATTAATATTTAATTAGGAGAATAACAGGCCCATTCGATACGAAGATGGTTGTAAAAGAAAACAGAATTATGTGCACAAGAGAAACAAAAACCACTGATATAAGTGGTTCAGGAAATAAATATCCTTCTTTGGGAATGCATTTTCCCAGGAGGAAGTCATGGATGTAACAAGGGTGTTTTTTACGCATATGTTTACGCAAGAATGTTGATAGCTAAATAACTTCTTTCGCGTCCTTAAGTGCTTCATGTTGCTGAACATATTAGACGCGTGAAGAAGAAAATGAGGCATCGCCATAAACGGCTGGATTACATTCCTTTTTTGAAAATATGCAAAAATACAGAATAGTTAGTGTTTTACTATTAGGCAATACTCTAGACCACTGTGTGCAAACAGTCTTGACCCTCAGAGGGTTCGGGGGGAAATTTTGAACGGTCGCGGATAGTTTCAAGTAGATTTATATCATATTGCATTTTTCTAATTAAAAATATCCTTTAAATTTTCTATTTTTTCATTTATATTCTAATTTATATTTTCATGTATAAAAAACCGATAATATGGTATAGTGGTTAGCGTCATAAGCTTGCACGTAAAGGGCTTGGGTTCATATCCCGAAAATGGCTTGGTCGTTACTGTATTGTCCTCTAATAGGAAGCAATGCAGACTCACCTAAAGGGTAATCACATAATAAAGTAGCTAGCAAGACATTGCGGTGAATAACAAAAGGCGAATGCCCCATGACAAGTGCCTCTGCATTAAGAAATTTTACATATATATATATATATATATATATATACAGTGGAATCTCGATCGACTGTTTTCGGATCCATCATTTTGCCGTATGTGTCGTTCATTTTATCCAGTCCCAACGATCCTATTGCTTTCTTATGTTTCCGCATCTATCGTTTTCCCGCATTTATCGTTTATTTCAATCGGTCCCTTGAAAAACGATAGATCGAGATTCCACTGTATATATATATATATATATATATATATATATATATATATATATATATATATATATATATATATATATATATATATATATATATATATATAATGTGATATATTTTTAAAGTGGTAATGTTACGATAAAAGCTCCATCAGCTAAAGGTTATGCTAACATTGCTTCTTAGTTATGTAGGAGACAGTGGATTTTCAAAATTGGTAGCTTTAAAAAAAAAACAATGATCAAGACTTTACCCGGATGATAATACGAGAGCAGCGCTGTCAAATTTTATTATATTACTTGAGGTCCAGCTTCCCATTAATTTTTATCATTCATTTTTCTCGTTAATCTTTTTTCTATTTTAATTTTATATATAATAAGTTTATAAATTTCTCTGTTTTAATATGAAGCTTATAATTTTGAAATCAAGCTCTTTATTAATTTTGAATGGGCGCGGTGGTCCAGTTGGCAAGAGTAGCGGGCCAGTGATCTCAACGTCCCTGGTTCGATGCTCGTCGCTGCAAATCCACCGCCGTGTTAACCAATGGTGGCCGGGGCACGTAAAATAGGTCGTGGCTGCAATGTCCTCCAAGTTCTCAAATTTACCTCTGGAGTTGCGGTGTCAAGTGTTCCGGTCTCGTCACTTGACTCGGTTCAAAATTATGGGACCGGTCATTTAGCCAAGTCGGACTTCGACCTATGTGGTGGTAATTCAAAACAAGAACCGGCCCTTTCAGCCCAATAGTCTATTAGAACCTGGTGAATGGAACCTCCAACCAGGGGGCATTAGCAACAACAACATTAATTTTGATTTTTTTTAAATGTTTATCTATATGAAATACCAATCAATATATATATATATATATATATATATATATATATATATATATATATATATTACTGATTGAAAAAGTACCCGGAATGGTGGCATAAAACAAAAGTTATCAATTTATTGGTCCAAATTTATTGCATTACTTTCAAAGTAACTTCCTCCGGCTACAATGCACTTCTGCCAACGTTTTTTTTTCAATCATCAAAACATGCCTTAAAGTCGTTTTTGTGAAACCCCCTCAGAGATCCTAGAGAATTTTCTTTTATCGAATTAATGGACTCAAAACGGTGACCACGAAGAGGCAGTTTCAACCATGGAAATGATAAAAAGCTATATCAGGTGAATACGGAGCTTGTGGAGCAGCATTTGTAGAATGTTTGGTTAAAAATTCATGAATAATTGTCGGACAGTGAGAAAGCGCATTAGCGTGGTGCAAAACCCATGAGTTTTCTCGCCTAATTTCAGACCGCTTTAGATGAATTGCTTCACAAACACGGCGCAAAACACTCAAATAATATTTATTGACTGTCTGGTCAGTTGGTAGCAATTCATAATGCACACTTTTCGATCTTGTTCGTAATGCACACTTTTAGGTCCTTTCGAGCACCATTCACTTAATTGTTGAGCTGTTTCTGTATGATAAGCGTGTATCCAAGTTTCATCACTGGTAAAAATGCGTTTTAGCAGGGAATCGCCTTAAGAAAGCATCTCTCGGGCTACTTTAACACGTTGTTGTTTTTGGAACAAATTCAAAGTTCTAGGAACAAGTCGAGAAGCGACGCGTCGCAACCCTAAATGATCTTTTAAAATTGCTTGACAGGAACCAAATGATATAGGAACTTGTTTAATAAAGTATCTTGTTGTCAAACGACAATCACCAAGCAACAATTCTCTGACCTTACCGATATCTTGATCATTAATCGAAGTGGATGGTCTACCAGATCGCGGATCATCCAAGACAGATTCTCTACCATCTTTAAACTTTTTATACCAATCAAATACAGTTGTTTTTGATAAATAGTCGTCTTTAAAAGTGTTTTGCAACATTTCAAATGCTTTTGTAGCAGAAATTTCATTGCGAAAACAAAATTTAATGCATGTTATTTTTTCAAAAACATTGGCCTTTTCGGAAAATTGACACAGTGAAAATTCTTATCGCATTAAAAACAAATTTATTTTCAGACGATCAAATGAAATAAATTAATGCCTTACATTTGACTATTGCCAGATGTTTATAGAAGTCGTAAAAATGTTTGATAAAAGTTTGCAGGCCATATCTACTACAGATGTATTTTAAATGAACCATTCCGGATACTTTTTGATCACAGTAGTATATCAATATTTAAGTCTTAGTCACATGAGATTTGCCAAAAACAAATGCAGAAGGGAAGCGAGACTTTTTTTTTTTGTTATTAAGCAAATTAAACAAATATCTAAAATCTTCAGTTTATTGATTTTAAAAATTGTTTGTCAAAATTTTATTGTTTTTTTTTTTTTTGTTTTGTTTTGTTTTGTTGGGGAGGGGGGTTCATTTTCCTAAACAAATTTCATTGGGGTAAAAGGATTTTTTTATTTAACGATAGTGGGTCGCGGTCGAAAACTGTTTGCGCACCACTCCTCTACACCGTGAATAGTCAACAGGTCAATAACGAGGGGTGTTTTCGCTTAACCCTTCGCTGGGAACATGATTCTTTTCCCGATTAGTGGGAACATCTGCCTGGTAAGCAGATATAGATGAAATAGCTCTTTCCCAGGTATTCCTAACTAGGAATTCAGAGGATATTTTTGGTTTTATTACATTTCATGGTACCCAATATCGTCAAACCATTTCCCCTTAATTCTTGACCAGCTTCTACTGAACAGAACCAATTATCACAGGTTATATGACGGTTCGTTTTGTAGAGGCATTAGTTAGTCGAACGAGTGATTGGTTGGGATTTTTAATTTTTGCTCTCATTAATCTAATTTTTACCTGAACCTTAGAAGGCGTCACGAATCACCTTTCCACACTGAACACAAGATGTTGGCTGAAGCATCTGTAGACTTGCAGTACCCAAGGTCGAAGGTTGGGGGGGGGGGGCAGCGTCGAATAAAGAAACCATAGCTGCCTGAGAGACAGATGTTCCCATCGAAGGATTAATCACCTCCACTCTAAAATTTTATATTATTTAAGTCCACTCATCTATATATAACAAGCTTATTCATATTCTTTTTGTTTCGATCGAATATTTATGGAGCTTTATTTTGACAGCTGTCAAGATATTGAATAAAGTAAATACTTAACGAAAAAACAAGGCATGCACAGTAAAACGGTTATACTCGCAATTAAAATAGCTAACTCAATTTATTGCATGTCTTCATTTTTTTTCAAAACGAATTTCGATGCTGTTTTTATGTATATTGATACTCAAGTTTAAATTTTTTTCTATTTCTTTGGGGGAAATTTTAAACTCCTAAACTTTCAGTCGATGTCAGACATTTTTTAGAGTTTGAAATTATATTGCAGAGATATTTTAGAGCATGACAGTCAATAGAAACAGTTCACAGTAGAGGTTGCCCATTTCTACTCTACAGATAAGATTAAAAATTAACACTGCAATTAATGTATAATTATTTGGAAAATAACTTGATCCGTTTGGTTTTCTAAAATAATATCAAAAATTTATCTTCTTTGATATTATTTTAGAATTTTTTTCTGATTTAACACTTTCGATTTTTATTTTCAGTTAATCACTTCTATTCTTCAATTATGAAACACTTGCGAGAAATCTTTAACCCAGTACAAATCACCTGATGGCAGAACAGCGACTGGTTATAGTCAACAAAGAAATGATGTTTCCAAACTACTTCAAATGTCCATAAGATCATCTTTCTTCAAATAAACTGGTTTCCATAAAGAAACAATGATCTGACTTTGAGATAAAAGATTTTCTATACCTTTCATATTTTTCTGATTCGTTTTTTGAATATAACTATGTAAATGAAGATGGGATTTCAGTGGTTGTATTATAAATGTGCGTAGATATATTATAACATGGTGATCTGAATTTTAAGGACCCAGTACTTAGATCGTCACTATTAAATAGTAGGAATTGAAATTTGTCAAATTAGAAAGTAATTATTCTAAGTTACCGCGTAAAAAAAAAAAAAGTGCTTTTCTGTTAGTCGGGCGCATTTGGCGTTCGCCCAAAAAGCATCACCATTGGCGAAAATGACAAGTCACTAACCTGACAATCGTCTGTAAACGGTTAAATGTATAATAGATAAGTTGAATTTTGTAGAAGCAACGTCACACAAGAGAGATGGAGAAGCGAATATGAATCATGCGGGAGAACTTGATTAAGTTTAGAGACTCGGCTAAATAACCTCAGAAACAGCAAATTCATGTGAATTAAAATTGGAAACTAATTAGAAACCACAAACACTACTTGCTTTCTTTACAATCGCACAAAGGTTGTTCGATCGTAGTGAAGCACCTTATGCCAATATATAAAACACTGAGGAACGGCACGCCGCCATTTGCAATAGCACTTAGCTGAATTTAAGTGGCGATAACAAAACTAAAGGATCCTTCTGAAGATATTTTAAAGGACATTATAGATTTTGGTAAGCTAAATATTTACTTAATGAATAAAATGTATGTTTACTTATACGGTTTATTCATTCACGCTTACGAATGAGAGTTACATTAATGAATATAACTAAAATTAAATAATTCAACAAAGCAAGATATTCATAAGCAGGAAGAATGTAGACAAAAATAAACAGTGACCCTACAGTGACATCTGCTACAGTGACCTAACTCTTAGGGTATAAAATGGCTGCTATTTGACTATAACCGTCACTCACTGGATTAGGGTGAGTGCGCCTTTTTGCATTTCTGTCTTTTCATTTGTGTTCTTTACGATTGTATGTGTACTTGCATTTATGGTGCGTTGAGCCCTAAGTGCAGGATGTTTACTTCCTGTTGAATTATTTACATTATTTGTTACAGTAAATGAACTAATAAACACTTGAAAATGTAATTTGTGAACCATATTTGTCAATTGAACACTTGCGCCCAGCTAACGGAAAAGCATTAAATAATCCTTCACCGAAACTTTAGCCACAGAAAAACGTCCCATTCCTTTTAAAGAAAACAAATGTTTAGAAATTAACAAAATCTTGTTTTTATATTTCATCATCTGTGTTAATCTTCTTTTTAACACTAGGCAAGTTCAAAAGGTTTCAGTAACAGATTACTACGCTACATACAGTGTAAATACCATGATATCTAGAAGACAACATTTCAACTACATTCTTCTCAAAAAATATTTTCTAGTCACATTAGTGGGGTAAAAAATATCATCAGTCTTTTATCCTAGTTTTCTAAAACGCAAATATGTCTTTATCAAATTCAGATACAAACGTAGAAATAAATTATTAAATAAACACGATACCCATATGATGAAAATGTCAAGGTTCGGAACGTACATGGGGTCATTACTGAATTCTAATCTATTTTTGGAGAAATGAAAAATCAGCATTTTTATTTTGCACATGTCATGATGATATGTAAAAAATATTGATATCGTAATGATACTCCTTAAATAAATTAAGTTGAAACATCATGAAAGTTATGAGGAACATTAAGAAATACCATTTTTTAGAGTTAACAGATAAAGACATGTGTAATAAAACTCCGGAAAACGAAATACATTACGTATATACATTATTTGACATTTATTCTCAGATATTAATAATTTAAAAGTCTTGGAAGCAACAATTGTTGATCGTTTCGCCTTCGATGTCGGAAGCATCAAATTAAAACTTTACACTACAAGATCCAATGAACACCACAGAAGTTAACTCCTGACAATTACATTTTTAAAACAATCACTCTAAAATGGACAGGAAGTCCGTGGAATCTATTCTAAAACGTCTTATATGTCACTCTCAATCGTCATTATCCCAGCAGGCATCGGCGGGTATTTTTGGCCACTGCGAAGTCAGGGGCTTTCGGCCCTTTGGGAGCTCTGGTTCCAAGCGTCTCCAACGGGATGGTGGCCATACAATATGAGATGCCTTTGCTAAAATGAGACCCATGGCAACCTTAAAATAAATAACAGAAAATTTAAATATAAATGTCCTTTTAATATCAAGAATGGATAAGCAAACAACACACACACAGGAAAGAAAATGACATACACAGGAAGGAGAAATGATACTTTAAAGAAATATCATTTAAAAAAAATATTCGAGTAGTCTCTTCTAACGAAACTACCGTGGGTTATTAACGTAGGATTACTTATCGCTGCTTACCTCTTTTGTATGTATATACGTATCTATGTATATTTGTATGTATGTATATATACACATATATGTATGTCAAAATTTTTACGCAACTTGGTACTTTTACGCAAATTTTTTACGCAACTTGGGTTTGGCACGCTGCCAAAATTATAACTCGCGAGGACGGACGGATGGACAGTTTTAGCGCCTGAAATTTTCCTTTCCGGAGGACCGTTATGGAGAAACGTAATACTACGTTAAAAAGTGTCATGTACGGAAAGAATTTAGTTATAACACTTAAGTAACGCAATTGAGCGTGACAGAATGCTTTCTATCGATATATCACACTTATCAGTACAGACCATATAATTTAAAAAGTTAATATAAATATGAAAAGAAACACTCACATTCTTTAAGGCAAACTAAATACGAATAAGATGTTTTCTATTCAAATTACGAGATTTTCGTTATACGTTTCTAAAAATGCTGCATTTCGAAAAAGTTCACTTTAGTTGGTATTTTCTAGTTAGAAGTCGAAACAAGAAAGATCTCATTACGAGAATTGCCTACAACAATTCTTCCAGTCGTTTGTTGATTCAGTCTGTAGATTTATGAATATCAATCTACATTTGAACAAAGTTGCTCAAAATGGCTCAAAGAACGAGCTTACTGGCATTTAAATCTCTCCGGCGTCTCTATGACTAATTTATAGCAAAGACCACAAACTACAGAACGAAAAATTGAGCGTAGCTCTAAGAAATAATTCCAGTGAATTGGAAGAAATATCAGACAAGAATAAACAGGTTCCAGCGGTTGAATTATGCTACATATTTTTAAGTAAAAAAGATAGATCGGATTATTTTATAGTGTAGATAATACAGTGTACATAAATGAACCCAACTTTGCAGGGATATGGAAAGAAAACTAAACAAAATATAAACTTGCTGTTCATCGGAAATCAAAAATAACAGTTAAAAGTTTAAATTCGACACAGTTACAGAGGCTGTTCGCACATTTTTTAGACGATTTTAGTAAGCGGTAATAAAAAATCGTTTGCTGCAAAAGAAATAATTACAATTGTACTATGTTTTTAAAGGTCAAAATTATCGTCTGCGGCTTGAAAGTTTTGTTTTTATTCAAAATGGCGTTTTTAACAAAGCAGTGGTTCGAAGGCTACAATTATGCTCTTTCCGAAGAGAAATATGCATACTCCGTTATCCAAAAACGATGTGAGAGTCATGGTTTTGTGATATCTAAAGTGTCGATAGGTAATATCGTCAACAAGAAAGGAATAAACGTCAAATTGGAGCCTTAAGTGGGACAAAAATTCAAAACAAGTATCCAAGGAAAAAACGGACATCTTCGACTATTTCAAAGGTACATTCTTTAATGTTAAAAGAAAATCCCCCTAGTCAAAGGACAGTTGCAAAATCATTAAAACGCTCGGTGTCCACTGTAAACAAAATGATAAACGTTGATTTAAATCTTAAGAAAGCGAAATAACGCAATGTGCATCGTCTTCTTCCAAATCATATCGCTGAACGCAGGACACGCTGCAGAATTCTATATGAGAAACACTTATCCAAAGAAAAATGGAAAACAATTGTCACAATAGATGAATCATGGGTGTATTTAAATGATTGCAACAAAAAAGAGCCATTTATTATCATAAAAGGGGAGAAAAAAATTTAAGTACATGGTTCAAAGAATCGAAAGAAAGTTTTTCTAAGGGATTCATGATTGTTGCTGGTTTTTCTTATAATGGCAAGATAAAAATAAAGAGAGTGGAAAAAAATGTCAAGATTAACTCCAAATACTATCAGGAACATATTTTATCGCCAATTTTTCTGAATGAAATACCATCGCTTTACCCACAGTGCCATCAATCTGTGAGACTCCATCAGGACAAAGCTAGCAGTCACACATCAAAACCCACTGTAAATTTCCTAAAAGAAATGGAACAAAAAACTGGTATCAAGGCCATACCCTTCACTGATATCCCTACTAAATCTCCCGATGCATCACCCATGGATTTTTGTGCTTTCGGACTTTTAAAATCTGCATTATCCAAACGTCGTCCCAAAACCCTTACAGGACTCTGGAAATCTGTTCAGGAGGAATGGGATAGAATACCTCTTCTGACACTTCAAAAGGCATTATTATCCTGGAAATTGCGGTGTCGAAAGATAGTTCAGAATAAGGGATGTCAAATAGAACATTTAAAACACAAGAATTTTATGTAATTTAGTTTTGTGAATACAATATACATCGTCTAAAAAATGTGTGAACAGCCTCTGTATAAGTGTTCAATGTGAGCCCCTTTAGTAGAACGAAGGATATCGAGGTGGTACGATAACTCATCCCACACACTTTTTAGCATGTCTTGTGTGACGGCTTGAAAGGCTGCAGATATGCGTGCCTTAAGTTCATCAACGTCATTTGGTAGCGGTGGGACAAACACCTGATGTTTGATGTAGTTCCAGAAAAAAAAAGGTTCTACTTTGTTTAGCTTTTTTCAATATCCCTACAAAATTGGTACTTACTATATACAGCAAACCATGAGAGCTACTTTCTAAAAAACTGCATAAGTGAGTTCCAAGATTTTATCATCAAAAACGATACTTATAAAAATAGTAACTGAATCTTACAATTATTATAAATGGATTATAAGTTCAGTGGAAAGAATCTTCAGACAAAATAACAACAATCGTTTACTGTTTAAATAATTTTTTCATCTGAAAAAAAATAAGGATACAGTCATCTTAAGTTTGCATACAATTTCCCTATTCCATACTTAAAAGGTTAAAAACACAAGGATGTTATAACACTTATTCTACAAAGGAACTCAGAATCTCGAAAAAGCACCTTGGTATATTCAATTTCATGCGATAAAAAGAAATCATTACCTCGTATCATTACTATAACCGTGTACCAAACAATGGCTCACAGAATAAAATTTCTTAACTGTACAGCGTTACTATATCCTATTTCTGTAGCAAATACTGATATATTAAATTCATTGATACCTACATGAGAAACTTTTGAGATTTTTAAGTCTTTTCGCGTAATTGTGCTTTTAATATTAAAATTAGGTAGTACAAATATATACGTTCCCAAGAAGCACAAGTACGTCGACCAACCCTACAGCCCGACTTCAGTAGGTCGGTCAAACGACGGCGTCAGAATCCCTCTTGAAACCGACTGGAGGCCAACGGTCGTTTTCCGATTCTATACCGACGACAGTTCGCCGAGTCGAATCTTCTCTTCTACAGAAAGAAGTTCTTTTTCTTAAGATTTTTAAAACGGTAACTTTTATTCATTCGTTTTTGTCTTCTTTGGAAATACTTTTATACTTAGAAAGTCAGTGCAAATAATAATATACGAGATTATAGATATTACCCATTTTTTTCTTAAATTCTAATGCAGAAACCTGTGGACAAAGTCCATGCGTATACAGAAAAATAGGGGAAAATACAAAACTGTAAAGGAGAACAAAATGGGGAATACATAAACAAGAAAAGCAAGTAAGATAAAATTCACTTGCGACCACAGGCATCTCTTTAATATCTATACAGAGAACGCCCAGTTAGGGCATAGCAGGACTATTACCTATTATTGGAAAATTTAATAGGTTTAAAATAGTATTTATACACTCTGTCACAAAAAATATATATACGCACCCAGAAGAAATCGAGCTACTATCACGAACTTGGCAGGAATGTAGTCTGGTAAGAGATATGCAAAATGATTAAAATTTCGACGCCAATGAGACAAGGGTAAGCACGCTATGCGCATATGAGATGCGCAGCTGAGAGAGTTTAAACGCATGATTGCTCGTGCCATAGGGTTATTCAAACAAATCTGTCGACTTGGATGGACGGTATTGTGACTAGAGATGCCTCTGAGACGTAACAGGCAACAGTACGGACAATTGTCGGACTTTGAGAGGGGGCGTATAGTAGGTTGGTCGAACAGGCGTATCAGCCGCCACCTAGACCGGAGCGATATGGTAGTTGCTCGGTGTTGGCAACAATGGATCACGGAAGGGATAGTCTGGCAACAATGGATGACGGAAGGGATAGTCTACCGGCGCGGACGGTCAGGGCGTCCCAGGAACACAAATGCGCGCGAGGATCGCGCAATCCTAATAGCGGCCACGTCCGTACCAACAACGTCGCTAGAATCGGTTCCACGCCATTTACCACCTTCCAGACATCCGGTGGTATCAAGGGAAACTATTCGGAGACGACTGGCCGACGCAGGTATAAGTAGCCGACGCCCATTAAGACGCCTACCACTGACCCCACATCATAGGCAGTCTCGACTGGATATTTGCCGACCTCGGGCAATCTGGAGTGTGACCGACTGGTTGGTTGGTTGGTTGAATGGAGTTTATTGGCACTGGGTCCTCATGGGACATATTGTGCCAGACAGTGGGTAGATGGCGAAAAATACTAAAAAAGACTAGGATAAAGATTAGAATAATAATATAAGCGGAAAAACAAAGGCAAGAACAGAAACCAGCAACACAACAGAGTAGAAAAGTAAAAAAGATAAAATTTTAAAAAATTAAACCAGAATGAAAGCAACGAAGCACAACAGGAACAAAAACAAAACTAAATATGGGGATATAACCCAATACGTTTTAAATAATTAAAAATGTTCTGATGGGGAGGAGAGCTCAGCAAATCCTTCATATTTATTATATTAAACTGAAAAAAATGGCGTCGTGGGTGATTAAAATCTGGGCAATCAATGAGAATGTGGTTTACAGTCATGAAGGTCTTGCAGTTCTGACAAAAAGGGGCTGGCTCTGCAAGTAGTAGGTGCCGGTGCGTAAAACGAGTATGACCAATTCGGAGTCTAGTTATTATAACATCATGCCTTCTTGAAGTAAGTGGGGGCCAGTATTCAATGTTGTGCTTGATCGAATTTAATTTATTTGAGTTAAGGATATCCCAGGAACTCTGCCACTTAAGATGAATGAGATAATTTAAATATTTCTTAGCATCACAGTAAGGGATGGGAAAATCAAGGATGTTGCTGGCAAACTTAGCTGCTTTGTCAGCGAGTTCGTTTCCACTAATCCCCACGTGAGATGGGATCCAACAAAATAAAATTGAGAAGCCATCAGAAGAGAGATTGTCCAATAACGAAAGAATTCTAAAAATAAGAGGGTGACTATGTTGATGAGGGTAAGACAAAGACTGTAGAGCACTCAAGGAGTCTGTATAAAAGATGTATTTTCTTCTAGGTTTTTCATATATATGTTCGAGAGCTTTAAATATAGCTATTAGCTAAGCGGAATATATAGAGGAAGTATTGTGTAGTTTGTAGCTATAAGAAATGTCCTCAGCGACAAAAGCGCGGCCTACGTAGTTAATTGACTTGGACCCATCTGTAAAAATTGGACTATAGGTGCAAAAGCATTGTCTGTGATGCATAAATATTTGTTGATAAATGATATCTGCAGTGGAGTCTTTGTCATAAAAATTAAAAGGATTTAAAAATTGAAATCCTGGGGTATTCCAAGGCGAAAAATTATAGTCAGCTACCATTATGTCTATATTGCTAAAATCCAGATTTGTTAAAATTTGTTGGGTCCGTGAATGAAAAGGTTGAATGAAAGAAGACCGACACTGGTATAAGCGAGTGAGGTAAGGGCTGACAGTATAATTATGCATAGGATGGTTAGCATGAGATAAAATTCTAAAATAATAGTGTAGAGACAATGTTTCGCGTCTTAGATTTAATGGAGCCTCACAGCAGTCAACATACAGGCTCTCCACTGGAGAGGTTCTAAAGGCTCCCGAGCATAGTCTTAGAGTTGTATGGTGAATGGTATTCAACTTCCGCCGAACAGAGTTACGAGCCGAACCATATACAGTGCAACCGTAATCCAGTTTGGACCGTATAACAGCATGATAAATTTTTAAAAGAGTAGAACGGTCTGCCCCCCCCAGGTGGAATTGGAAAGGACCTTCAATATATTCATTGCTCTTTCGCATTTTCTACGTAAGTAAAGGACATGCGGTAAGAAGGTTAGCTTTCTATCAAGTATAACACCCAAAAATTTGATTTCCTCAATAACGTTAATAATATGACCATTAAACTGGATTTCCGGCTCAGGGTGCATACCCCTCTTCCTACAGCAGTGTACGCAACTAGTTTTCTGGCTGGAAACATTAAAACCATTGTCATCTGCCCATTTTACAATTTTGTTAACTGCTGTCTGGAGTTGCCTATTTATAAAGCGCATGTCATTACCTTCACAGGAAATGTTCAAGTCGCCTACATATAAGCTTCCTTTTACGGGGGGAGGTATCACTTTTATTACGTCGTCAACTGAAATGATAAAAATAGTAACACTTAAAACGCTGCCCTGGGGCACCCTCTCTTCCTGAATGAAGTCGTCAGAAAAAGTATTGCCTATACGAACATTAAAATTACGAAGCGATAAGAAATTACTAATAAAAATAGGCAGGTTTCCCCTCAAGTCGAGCTTGACGAAAGCGTTGCGGATTTTGCTCTCCAGATCAGTCATGTTATCTATAGTACACCTACGACGGCGAAAACCACTTTGAAATTCAGAAAGGCAGCTATTCTCTTCCAAATAATATATGAGGCGCGTATTTATCATTTTTTCCAATATTTTGCACAGGCAGTTTGTAAGAGCGACTGGTCGGTAATTTAGAGGGTTCGTGGATTGTTTCCCAGGTTTGAGGATCGGAATGATAATAGCAGTTATCCAAGAAGACGGGAATAAATATTCTTACCAAATTCTGTTACATAAAATCAGGATATTAGATATAGATGAATAAGACAGGTTCTTCAGCATACAGTACGAGATGTTATCGGGGCCAGAGGCAGATTTATGAGTATTTTGAAGGGCTTTCTTAAGTTCATGATAAGTAAAATCACTATTGTACGATAACTGAGTATTAGTGTGAAAATTAATTGGTTTTTTCTCTGCTATTGCATTTATTCTATTGAACGAAGGAGTGTAACTAGCGGGCGATGATACATTTGCGAGAGAAGAAGCAATGGTATTTGCAATATCTTTTACTCAGGTTATGGTTTGGTTATTATGATGCAGAATATGGATTTGGTTATTGGGGTAAATGCCGGAGCAACACCTGACTTTACTCCATAATTGTTTACTGGAGATGCTAAAGGAGATGCTATTTACGTATTTCTGCCATGAATCCCTCTGGCTGCGCCATAGCGTACGCCTGAAGGTTGATTTAGATTTTTTGTATATTATAAAGTTCTCCGTGGTAGGGTACCGTCTAAAGTTATTAAAAGCTTCCCTCTTTAATTTATAAGTTTCTTTGCAGTCTTGGTTCCACCATGGCTTTGATTGTTTTCGTGGACGAGAAGAGGTTTTGCGAATTGCGGAATCAGCAGCGGAAATTATAGTATTAGTAATTTGTTGAACAGCTTCATGAATGGTATTATTCACGACCTTGGCCCTGGTGATGTTAGCGAGGTTGCGGAAAGTAATCCAATCGGCGGACTCTAGTACATAACGAGAAATCCGCACGTTGGTAGTAGTACGAGCAGTGTGAGACAGGATAATTGGAAAGTGGTCACTATTATACAAATATGAATCGACAGAAAAGGTCGAGAAAGAAAAGATTTGTGGGGAACTGATTGCAAGGTCCAGGGAGTGATAAGTGCGAGTGGGCTGGTGGAAATAAGTAATTTCTTCATTATTATAGAGACAAAGACCATGGTCGGAAATAAGCTGTTCAATTTGACCTCCACGATGATTCATGTTAGTACTACCCCAAAGTGGGCTATGACCATTGAAGTCACCAATGATAATGAAGAGATGTAGAAGCTGGTTAATAAGATTATTTAATGATTGTTGGCTGATGTTATTATTTGGTGGAAGATAAATATTGCATATGGTAACGGCGGAATGAATATGAATTTGTACCACAACGGCCTGTAAATCAGACTGCAGGTTTATAGGAAAAATGGGATAGTCAAAAGAGGTCAAAAGAGCCACATCGCCGGAAGCTTTGTCTCCATTGGTGTGGTCTTTTCTATGGTATTGTATCTCCGTAATTTAGCACTGATGCCATCACGGAGGAAAGTTTCCTGCAGAGCAATACACACCGGTTTATATTTATTAACCAAATCACGGAGATCGGAGACGTGATGTTTAAAGCCATGACAGTTCTAAGACAAAAAAGCAATAATGGAAAAGAAGAACAAAAAAAAAGAAGAAATTAAGGAGGAGCAGTACACTGCCGATCAGCCTCCGAATCAGACGAGACGTCAGTCAGCAAGTCCTACTCAGCGGAAACATACATTTTTAAAGAATCGTCCATTTGGAGGAAGTTTTGGGTTTGATTTGGGGGAGGATTTTTTAAAAAATCAGTTCAAGTTAGTGTTTTCTTAGTAACATTAGGTTGCGATTTTGCACATGGAAATTTTGACGGTAACGTTATTTATCTTTCTCATTGTGGAAACTGTAGTTTTACTATTTTTAGTATCTGTAGTTTTACTATTTTTAGTATCTGTAATCTTACTTTTTCTATTCATATTACCAGAATTGGTTTGCTGAGAACTGTCCACGGACACTGAATCCCGGAGGGGTATATTTTTAGGTTTAATTGGTGTTTTAGTGGGTTTCGATTCATGTAGAGTACGCGTCTTATTTTCATCATTCAGAAAAGATTCAGTTTGAGTGCATATAGACTTCATGATAGGTTAGAGATTACAGCTGCCGAATATGGAGTGCCATTTTTAGGTATGCGTGATTTCACAAGATTTCGTGCTTCGACGAAACTCATTCCTTTTTCGTATTTGAGTCGCTGGACTTCTTTCACCATCTGCCAAGAAGGACATGAACGTGAAAAGGAAGGGTGCTGTCCTTTACAGTTAACGCAGCAGGGAATTTCCTTGTTGCAGTTGTCACTGTCGTGTCCGACTTCTGCGCAGAGAGCACAGGTAGTGGAACCCCGACAGGACAATTTGGAGTGGCCGAAACGTTGACAGTTAAAGCATCGGAGTGGATTTGGGATATACGGTCTTACAGGGCAGCGTAGATAACCAGCATTTATATGAGATGGTAATGTGGGTGTACTAAAAGTTAAGATTATAAGCTTCGTTGGAAAGATATTACCATCCCGGCGGGTGGTAATCCTCCGTACCACGCAAACCAACTGTTCCTGCAAGTTCTCTAAAATTTCAGATTCCGGAGTATATTGTAAGTCAGGTTCTGATTCAACCCCTTTCGAGAAATTTAGTGTCCTGTGAGCTGAGACAACTACAGGTAAATTACCAAGGGACTTCATTTTTGAAAGAATTGAGGCCTGACTAGTTGTGGTGACTTCAACAAGTTCACCAGAACGTAATTTTTTTACTGATTTTGTATCGCCTATTGTGCTTTGTAAACATTTCTGAATAAGGAAGGAAGATATATTATTAAAATTATTTTCTATGAGTTTTATCATAAAGAATCTGGCTCGGGAATTAGAAATTTCCGCTATATTCTCTAAAGAATGTTCCGCGCGATCCGCCCAAGAAGCAGAAAACGAATTACCATTTTCTGCCGCCATCATGATATGAGAAAACCCCGGATTGCTTCCAGTTCGATCGGGGCCCCCGCCAGACCCCATCGTTCCACACTTTTCTAACGTGACCAGTGTAACCGCCGGATTCTTCGCAACTAAATGACAGACGCCGGGAGGTAACGTGCACCTGGTGCACAGTCCCCGACAGAATCAAGGAGGATTTCTTTACCACGCGGCGTCTGCCATAAAGATACACGCAACCAAGGGCCTCTACCTCTGGGACATTTTAAGGAAAACGAACCACAACCATTACCACCATGTCACGCCACTCCTCTCCGCAAACACAACCCCAACAGGGTCCGTTCCCGAGCCCAAGCGGTGTCCCTCACGGGTGTGGCACATGACCCAGTAACGTCAAGCTTGGGTGGGTGGAGATCGGTTTTGTTTCCATGAAGGCTCCGAAGGGGACACATAGCACAAAACCATTTTTTGATCATTTTATTACTTTTTCCTTTTTTTGGTTTTTATATTTTTCTAAAGTAGAAAAGGCAAACAAAAAAAAATAGGGCTTAAGAAAGAAAACAGCAACAAAACATGTTAATGGAAATTCCAGTTGGAAAGGAAGAAAAGCCCGGAAAAGAGAAAACAAAAGAAACAGGACAGGAGAAGCGAAAGAGAGATGGATCGCTATGGGATACTAGGGACGCGACACCCACATTTACCAAAGAAAGTAAACCCCACGGAGAGAGAAAAAGACACTAGGGTACCTCGGGGATGTGAAGCCCGAGTTTACCTAAAGAAAGTAAACCCACTGAGGGGATAACCGACTGGAGGCGTGTGATCTTCAGCGATGAATCCCGATTTAGTCTCAATGCTGATGGCCAGAGCATACGCGTGTGGAGGCGGCCAGGCCCCCGGTCCGATCCGGCATTTGTTGTCGAGAGGCATACGGCGATTACATAAGCTGTGACTGTGTAGAGAGCGATTTGTTGGGACACACGATCACCTCTGTCGTCCTTCATCGCACTTCGACGGCACGCAGTTACGTGGACGAGATTTTAACGCCAGTTTTACTGCCTATGCTATCAAGTCGCCCAGATTCCATTTTTCAGCAAGACAACGCTCGTCCACATACTGCGCGACTCTCCCAACAGTCTTCAACGGTATGACATACTCCCATGGCCTGCCATGTCACGAGACCTCTCTCCAATGGAGCCCGTCTGGGACGTGCTTGGAAGGCAACTGCAGCTGTCCCGAAATACTGGTGAATTAACTGCCCAGTTGCAAAGATTTTGGCATGATCTTCCGCAGGAGGTCATAGGTGACCTCAATGATTCGATGCCACGTCGTGTTTGGGCTACGATTTACTACTTACTAATTTGCAACCTTTTTCATGCCATGTCTTCTTAATAAAACGGTCTGTTCTTCTGAATTTTTAATCATTTGCTTATCTCCTCATACATTACATACATGTTAAGTTTCGTTATAGTAGCTCGTTTCCTTTTGGGTGCATATATTTTTTGTGACAGAGTGCATTTTAATGTGATTGTTTAATAAGTTTTTTTAGCTTGCCAATTTTGTTTCGAAAAAAAAAACATAACTTGTGGCATTAGAAATCACTTATCGTTACTGTCTACCGTCGTCGTCGGTCCAGTTACGCATAGCGTCGTTGGTCCACCGTCGCCACTAGTGTAGGGCCCATGTTTAGGGTCGTGGACATGACGTCGTCGGATAACCTCCGTAAACCGTTGTCGGTCTCACGAAGTTGCGTTACTAGGGATAATATTTCTCAATTCATCAGAAAAAAAATGAAGTAAGGTTAACATCCTATTTGAAGATAACAGAATTTCTGCAATATATATTTTTTAATAACTTAAAATGGAGTCAAGTTGAAAACTTACTGGTCCGAAAAAGTTGCTATCCATACTCTGTGCGACATGGTCACCTTCTACCCAGCAATGGCCGGCTGGCACAATGACATATTTATTCTTTTTCAGAGGCCTAGAGGGAAAAAAACAGCATTTTTTTTCACTTTAAAGAATAAAAAAAATTGGCTCAGTCAAGCAGCAATTTAAAAATTTTGAAATAAGAAGTAACTTAAAATAAAAGAAGTTATAAGAATAAATACAACAAACTAAAGCAATGAGAACTGACAAGAATGCAATCCAGATTTTGGTGTCATAAAAATATTTATGAATGGTGCATAAATCGATGAAATTACAGTCTAAGAATTTTTCCTATTAGATCGCCTCTAATTTCTCCAGAATGAAATAAACGAAATTAAAAATATTAGATCATACGAGGGTCGTTTGATAAATGCGTGCAAAATCCAAGAAATAGCGTCACTGCCCTGACATAGTTGGCAATTGCACATTTAGCCATCTTCAAAGACATGTCAAATTGTAAACAGATTTGACGCTTAACCTGGGATTGACAGCAAACTGACGACACAAACTAAATCCAGTCTTGATAAATATTTTGGCGAATCTGTATCTAATTTTTTAGAAAAATTAAAGTTAATTAAAACTCCTTAATTTAGAAACCAATCCCCCAAAAAACTTTTTATTTATTTAATATAATATATATATATATATATATATATATATATATATATATATATATATATATATATATATATATAATAGAGAGAGAGAGAGAGAGAGATAGATAGATAGATAGATAGATAGATATATAGATAGATATATAGATATACAGGGTGTAACGAAACTCTTGGGCAAAACTTTAAGGGGTGATAGTACACATCAAGACAAACAATATTATATAGGAAACTTAGGGTCCGAAATTTCAAATGATCATAAAAAACGGGAAACTTTGTCGATTCGTTTGCTGTTTTCGCTTAAATTATTCTTTATGTCAAGATTTTCTGGAAAATAAATTTTAAAGATAAAGTTAAAAAAATGCCGATAGAGGGCGCTTTAGACTTTGGAGTAACAAACAACTATTTTTTACTGTTATTTTTTGTATCAGATTAAATGCTTTCAAAAGCTTAGACTTAAACTTAAATTTTGAGCTCAAAATCTGAATCGTTGGGGGTGGTTATGTCGCGAAAACTCAACAGTGCTCAGGAGGTGAAATTTGAACCCCCCTCCTCCCCTGTACGCAGTTCAGTTATTCACGATTTTGGATGCTCGGTCGTAGACCAGGCAGCAACTATTACCCACTAAACGTAAAATAAACGAGAGAGGGATGACAAAAATGTGTGGGCCGGAATTATCCACGATCATTTGATCGGGCCATATCTTCTGCCAAGGCGCCTGGACGGCGGAACGTATCTGGTATTCCTACAAGAGGTGCTTCCAGTTCTGCTGCAAAGTGTTCCAGCCAACATAAAGGCTCGTATGTGGTTCCAACATGATGGAGCGCCTGCACATTTCAGCGCAAATGTGAGAAGTGCATTGGATACAGCATATCCAGGGCGATGGATTGGACGGGGTGGTCCGGTAAATTGGCCGGCACGCTCGCCTGACCTCTCCTGTCTAGACTTCTTCCTCTGCGGCCATATGAAGAGTCTTGCTTACGCAAGTCCTGCCGACTCCAACGAGGAACTGGTTGCCAGAATTGCCGTCGTAGCAGGCGATATCCGGGAGATGCCCGGGGTATTTGCTAATGTTCGAAAGTCCCTCCGCCGGCGGTGTGAGGCCTGCATCCTTGCTGGTGGGCGCTCTTTCGAGCAGTTTTTGTGATTCCACAAGAAAATCATGCGTGTACCATTTTCTACGTGTCATCATTCATTCTACCTTCATTCATGCGCACGACGTGCGTACATCAAATTGTTTTTTTTTATTTCGAGAGGAGAAATTGCTCATGTCTAGTATTATGAATAATTTTTTAAATTTTGTCATCCCTCTCTAGTTTATTTTACGACTAGGAGGTAGTAGATGCTGCCTGGTCTACCACACTAAGTCCTACGACACCAAGATCGGGAATAACTGAACTCTGTTCAGGAGGGAGGGAGTTTCAAATTTCAACTCCTGAACACAATTCCGTTTGCGCTACTTAACCACCCCCAACGAATCAGATTTTGAGCTCAAAATTTAAGTTTAAGGCTAAGCTTTTGAAAGCATTTAATGCGATAAAAAAAATAACGGTAAAAAATAGTTGTTCGTTACTCCAAAGTCTAAAGCGCCCTCTATCGACATTTTTTTAACTTTATCTTTAAATTTATTTTTCAAGAAAAAACTGACAAAAAGAATAATTTTAGCTAAAACCGCTAACGAATTGACTCATTTTTCCGTTTTTTATAATCATTTGAAATGTCGGACCCTAAACTTTAATGGCGTCTATCTCCTTTGGAAGACGTTTGGGACTCTTAAGTTTCTTATATAATATTGTTTGTCTTGATGTGTACTATCACCCCTTAAAGTTTTGCCCAAGAGTTTCGTTACACCCTGTATAGATAGATAGATAGATATAACTAGCTGAATATCCGTGCTTCGCTACGGAGTACATTCAAATTAAATACAACGGTCAATGTATGCAATTAATTTGTATATTTAATATCCATAAAACATACTAATTTGAATTAAATTCTTAACATAATTCCAGCTAAATTAGTCTAGTCGTTAAATTTTATCTTTTACCGTATTTATTTCGTTGTTATGCACGTGACGATAAATTAATTTAAAATATCACAAAAAGAAAAGAAACCACGTGATCAGCATTTAATAAATTAAATTCTAAAAATTAATCTTTAAAAATTCTCCAAAACTCAGAAAATGGAGGTAAAGATTCGAAAAAGATTTCATTTTAAAGGAATTTTTATGATCTTTCTCGTGATATAAAATTTATAACTCTCGGATTATTATTTGAAATGCAAACTTAAAAAAAGTTACAAAAACAGCTTCAAAATTTAATTTAAAAAAATTTTGAAGAATTTTACAAACGTCTTTCTTAGTGCACCCCTACACTATAAGAAGAATCGCCATGCAAAATTTCAGCCCTTTAGATCCAGCGGTTTGCTCTGTGCGTTATCTGTCAGTTAGTCAGTCACTGAACTGTTTTATATATATAGAGATGAAAAATATTAGAAAATTAGAATTATCATTCTTTTAATATATGATTATCAGGAAATTCCGATATTTTAAAAATCCAACTTATATTCAACTTTATTTTAATTATATTCAACTCTAATTTAATTAGCAGGAAACATCCACCACAACCACTTGAAAACTTTTTTTTCTTCTGAAAAATAGAGATATAAAACAGAAAAATGCTCGTTGAAATGCACAAACAATGCACAAATAGTGTACTAGGCGTCAATGGAGTTATTTAATAAGAATCAGAAAGACAACATTACATTGAAATTGTTCCGTTCATAAACAAACACCCTCCCGCGCGCCTCGAAAGAAGAGTGTTGGGTTGCCATAATTGGAGAGGTTTCCGCAGTAAAATATCACCATCCTCTTTGGCGTACTGGTCCCGATTTGATATCACAGCCGAAGATTTAAAAGTGGTTTGTTGAATTTCGTTGCGACCAAATCTGTCTTACGGTCTAGTGACACTGAATCCAGAGCATTATGTAGCGTCAGCGTTTTAAATTTTAACCACAGAGCTCAATTCGTTGACCGCGTGATACGTCAAAACCATCACAGGTCATGCCAATAGTGTCGAAGCCAACTAGTAACGCAACGCAACGCAACACTCCGGATGCAATGTGAACGGGCCTTTATTTCGTGAAGATAATAAAAAAGCTTGAAAATCGTTGGACCAAATGCATCGACCTTTAAGAAGTTTTATGTAGCAGAAAAATAAAAAAAATTTAAGAAAAGTTCATTATTTTTCCCTGACTTTCACTGACCCTAGTAATGCTAGAGTGGTAATGAGTGTTGTAAAATGATGACATTTTCCAATTGCGCAGTTAGCCAACGTACACTGAATACAGACCGGAGGATTATCGGTGTACCACACACAATAACGGGTTCAACAGCAAAAATCATATTGTCCGAAATAATAACTGGTATTGTAAAGAAAAGAACATATTTTCTCAGGGGGAAAAAAAGAAAATCTAAGCAAATTTTATAATTATCATAATTAAACGCTATTTGAAAATCACAAAAAGTTCCAGTGACCAGAATTAAAACACCCGTACTCTGACCTCCCTGTACATCGAAGTACTCAGTGTAAAGGCTATAAATTTTGTACACATACTATACAAGACATGGGAAACGGATTACGCGAGAAAAAAAATTAGTTCAAGGAACACCGATAGGAGGGGCTGTACAACAGAAAATATAAAAAAAGACAAAAATAATATTTAACGAGAAAAAACACATGTGGGCTCGAGGTAGCCTTGTGGTAGCGCTGTGGCTTTTGGTGTTGAGGGTGCTCGGATCAAATCCCAACAAGCGCCCATTAAATACTTCCGTGTCTAGGCCTGATATGAGCACGTGAAATCAATAGACAGGAGAGTTCCTCTATGAAGTCAGAGAGGGTGGGAGAGGCTCTCCCACCCAGAGGCGATCCCCCAGTTGTCGCCTCTGGGGGTGCTCGGGCAAAATAGAGGTGGCAACTAGCCAAGACGGGTTTCGACGCTTTTCGTGCTACATGAACCGGAGCCACACACTTCAGCCCGAAGCCTATATGGACCTGGTCTGGAACTATCAGCCTTGACACTCTGCATTTCAGTCGACTAGTTACGATGCGCAGTCGAACAAGCTGTCCAGACTGCAGATTTTACATCTTCAATAAGGGAACCATATTGAGCAGCATTCCCTGCGTCGATAAAGTCCTTGTCACCTGAATGTTTGGTACGTTCAAATAAAATGCGATTTTGTCTTTTTCAGCATATGTCCAGTTGTACATCACCAGCTGTCGGCAATTTCCGAAACTAATTTTTTTTTCTCTCCCTTTATCAGTTTCCCCATGTCTTGAATAGTATGTATGCAAAATTTGAAGCGTATATACTGAGTAGTTCAATATATAGAGAAATCGGATTAGGGGTGTTTTAATTCTGGTTACCCGGTAGTTATTTTAAAACTTCTAAATGGTTTAGACTCTACGGAATAAATTAAATAGTCATCTTTTTCCTTACTTTTGCCTTAAATTTTTCGAGACTTTCTCGTATATTAGTAAATATAGATAATCGGGTATCCAGGTTATTTCTCATCCTGTAGTCCATTGGTAGAAAATGTGAAAAGTTTCATTTAAGCTCCCGAAGTGCCAATAATAGTTAAATAATCTTATTAGGACAATATGTGTTCCTTGCTTATAAAATTGGTCACAAAATTTGAAAATAACGTGTAAATATGTTATCAATAATAAAAAACTTCATATACAGGGTGGTCATAAAAAAAAACTTTGCCGATATATGGACCTCTAGCAGCCGTTCAGTTCAACCGATTGAGATGAGATTTCAGATATAGTTATTCAGAGGTATGAGCTCGGGATTTTATGAACGGCAACCAAGTGGCGTTCACGGTTACGGTTATAGGTACAGAAACTCAAAATTTTCAAATGGCAACGTCCACTTTTTCCCGCCGCAAAATGCTCAGCGCATGCGATAATCCTAAAGATCGTTGGAACGGTACGTGAATCACAAAAAACGAACGCGTTATGCACGCACAAAAAACAGCTCTGCGAACGGCCAACAAAAGCATGATCGGGGCGTACGGAGGAAATTTGCATATGGCAGAGTTAAGAAACCAATCACTGATGACAACACAGATCAGAAAAAAACTTTTATTTGGATTACACATTTTCCACATAGGTGCCATCATCGTGTTTTTGTTGGCCGTTCGCAGAGCTGTTTTTTGTACGTGCATAACGCGTCCGTTTTTTGTGATACACGTACCGTTCCAACGTTCTTCGGGGTTTTCGCATACGCTGAGCATTTTGCGACGTGAAAAAGTGGGCGTTGCCTATTCGAAATTTTGGAGTTTCTGTACCTATAACCGTAACCGTGTGCGCCACTTTGTTGCCGTTCACAGAATCCCGAGCTCATACCTCTGAATAACTATATCTGGAATCTCATTTCGATCGGTTGAAAGGAACGGCCGCTAGAGGTCCATATATCGGCAAAGCGTTTTTACGAACACCCTGTGTATATATATATATATATATATATATACACTACCCTACAATAATGGACCGGACACCATAGGATTTGCATAAAATCCGACTGCATGTCGGATTTTATGCAAATCAAGTGCTCGCACGTGACCTGCTCAGGTTAAATACGATACGCAAAGAGGGAACGTCGTTAGTTCTGAGTGGTACTGAGACAATATGTCTAAACGAAAGGAACTTAGTGGCTTTGAAAGAGGTGTTACAGTTGGTTGTCACATTAGTGGTAAGTCTAGTCGCGCAATTGCGGTAGAATTATCACAGCCACGGTCAACTGTTGGTGATGTCGTGAAGAAGTGGAAGACTATGACAGTTGGGATCCGACCTGCACACGTTCGTGGTCCCCGTAAACTGACCGAACGGGATCGGCGTGTCCTGAAGCGTGAGGTTTGTAAGACCGTAAGAAACCACTTATGAACAGTGAGTTTCAACAGGCAGCAGGCACTGGGGAAAAACTGCACGCGCTCAATATCCTCGGATGTGTTCCGCACACAAAACCAAACATCACGCCATCCAACAAAATCGGAAGACTCGATTCGTGTTTGCAACGTCGCAACTGGACTGTGGACCACTGGAAAACTGTTTTATGGAGCGACGAGTCACGCTACACTCTCTTCCAGTTGGATGGGCGTGCTTGGGTTTGTCGAATGTCAGGCAAACTTCTGTTACCCGAGTGCATCGTTCCAACTCTCAAGTTCGGAGGTAGTAGTGTACTTGTTTGGGGGTGTTTTTCGTGGTATGACCTGGGACCTTTGCGTGTTGTTCCTGGTAAATTGAAAGCCGACTCCTACATGAACATTTTGGACAATCAAGTTCTTCCTACGCTCTGGAAATTTTATGGAATGGACGAATGTTACTTCCAGGACGACAACGCTCCATGTCATGTTGTAGCCTCGGTCAAGCAGTGGTATCAAGATATGTATGTAAAATGTCTTCCCTGGCCTGCTCAGAGTCCAGACCTAAACCCCATATATTATCTGTGGGACGAGTAGACCGACGCTTACGAACAAGGGAATCACGTCCAAAATCTACAGCTGAGCTGGCGACATTCTTGCAGCAGGAATGGACACAGATACCCATATATGTGTATCAAAACCTTGTTGAAATTATGTCCAGAAGAGTTACTATGTAATTGCAGCAAGTGGGGGCCTATCCCCCTATTAAAGCATGTATTATTTCATTTATACCATCACATCTTGCTGTCCTGTCCATTAGTGTATGGTAGTGTAAATATACTATGTATATACTATGTATATACACTCTGTCACGAAAAAATATATACACCCAGAAGAAATCGAGCTACTATCACAAAACTTGGCAGGAATGTAGTCTGGTAAGAGATATGCAAATGATTAAAATTTCGACGCCAATGAGACAAGGGTAAGCGTGCTATGCGCATATGAGATGCGCAGCTGGGAGAGTTTAAAAGCATGATTGCTCGTGCCATAGGGTTATTCAAACAAATCTGTCGACTTGGATGGACGGTATAGTGACTAGAGATGACTCTGAGACGTAACAGGCGAGAGTACGAACAATTGTTGGATTTTGAGATGGGGCGTATAGTAGTCCTCAGAGAAGAAGGTTGGTTGAACACGCGTATCGGCCGCCACCTCGGTCGGAGCAATATAGCAGTTGCTCGGTGTTGGCAACAATGGATCATGGAAGGAATAGTCTACCGTCGCGGAGGGTCAGGGAGTCCCAGGAACACAAATGCGCGCGAGGATCGCGCAATCAAAAGAGCGACCACGTCCGCACCAACAGCGTCGCTAGAATCGGCTCGGGGCCATTTATCACCTTCCAGACATCCGGTAGTATCAAGGAAAACCATTCGGAGACAACTGACCGACGCAGGTATAAGGAGCCGACATCCATAAGACGCCTACCACTGACCCCACATCATAGGCAGTCTCGATTGGATTTTTACAAACCTCGGGCAAGCTGGAAAGTAACCGACTGGAGGCGTGTGATCTTCAGCGGTGAATCCCGATTTAGTCTCAATGCTGATGACCAGAGCATACGCGTGTGGAGGCGGCCAGGACACCGGTCCGATCCGGTATTTGTTGTCGACAGGCATACGGCGATTACACAAGCTGTGACAGTGTGGGGAGCGATTTGTTGGGACACAAGATCACCTCTAGTCGTTCTTCAACGCACTTTGACGGCACGCAGTTACGTGGACGAGATTTTAACACCAGTTGTACTTTCTATGATATCAAGTCGCCCAGGTGCCATTTATTAGGAAGACAACGCTCGTCCATATACTGCACGACTCTCCCAACGTCTTCAAGGATATGACGTACTCCCATGGCCTGCCAGGTCACCAGATCTCTCGCCAATAGAGCACGTCTGGGACGTGCTTGGAAGGCAACTGTAGCCGTCCCGGAATCCTGGTGAATTAACTGCTCAGTTGCAAAGATTATGGCATGATATTCCGCAGGAGGTCAAGGGTGACCTCACCAATTCGACGGCACGCCGTGTTTCGGCTTGTATAGCTACCAGAGGTGGATTTACTACTTACTGATTAGTAACCCTTTTCATGCCATATCTTCTTAATAAAATTATCTGTTCTTCTGAATTTGTAATCATTTGCCTATGTTCTCAGACACTACATACATGTTAACTTTCGTGATAGTAGCTCGTTTCCTTCTGGGTGCATATATTTTTTGGTGACAGAGTGTATATATACTTGAAACAAGCGTGAGTAGATTAAAGGTATGGAAGGTATGGACACAAACTTCAAACATTAATTAGTAAAATATAGTTTATAAATATCAAAACAAAAATCATCATATATAACCCACATGAAATATTATTCTAACATTTTCCAATAACTCTTTGAAATTGCGTAGGACATTACAGTCTAAAATATTTTAACACGCATGTAAACAAACGAACAGGAAAACACAAGAATACCAAATATTACAGAAGTATAGATGATTAATGTTTTAAAGTATACCATAAATATAACACACCATAGCATAATAAGTAGTTTGCCATCAACAACCATGTTAGGTAACTAATATAACGTTTTCGTAGGTTATTTTTCCCCAATAGTGCAGTACATATCTATTACCGATATATTATTAACCTATATCTAAACGACTCAAATGATTGGATCAGCAATTAGCAAGACGAGGCAATTTGCATATAAAACCTAGCCAGATAAAAAGTAATTATCTAACAATTACTTTGTATAAATTTTTGCAAAACGATGTTTTAAGTATAATTTATTCTCCCTTTATTCTAAATTACTATATTTTTCTGCTTCAAATATTGACAAAGGAACATCTAAGTATATATTTCTTTCAGGCAGACAAATCAATTACAAATATATTTCTCTTCATTATATAAACATTAATAGAAAAAATTTTTTAACAGAATAAAGCTGGAATAATTCACAATAAAAATTGGATTAATCACTGTAATGATCCAATTCAAAAATTGATATACATTATAAAATTAATTATAAAACACATTTCAATGATTAAAGGAATTCGAATCTCAATACCGGTTTCAAAAGTCTTATAATGATTACATAATTAACTTTCTTAGTTTTTATTCAGTTTATAAAATAGCAGTGTTGTACTCTTTGACAAATTAAATATAATACAAACTTCAGAAGTTATTACTTGAATGAGTCAAAAATCATTACGTGAGAATATCATGGTAAAACAGTCGTTGTCCGGTGTTCGATTTCCCGGTCATCCAAATTAATTTCATGAAAGGATGCAAGTGAGAGTTTGTGGCAGATACTGACTTGTTAACTGAAATAGCTGATTCAGTAAAATCTATACATTTAAGTTGCTAAGCCGACTTTTAGGGCAGTCCGTGAGAGAAAACTACTGCATCCATTTACTTGGTCTTAAACGAAAGATTGCAATCTGTAGATGTGTCAAATTTGGTTTTTGTAACCGCAATTTCTGTTAATTAGCGAAATTTACAATTAAGAATTAATTTCTGCGCGTGCTCAGTGGCATGTTTAAATCTGACTTTAGAAACTCGCTGTTTCTGCGCATGCTCAGTGACATGTTTTAATGATAAACACGTTTATTCCGAGGAGTCTCTCTAGAACTTTCTCTGCAATTTTTATGTTTATGATAATTATGTTTGGGAAATATAAGATTAAACCTCATAGAAATTGTTTATTTCGCGCTGATTAATTAGCGATAATTTACAATTTAAAAGAATTGCTTTCTGAGCATGCTCAATGATATTTTTAAATCTGGCGTTAGATACTCACTAAGCCCGAAGCCGCTTAAACACATTAATTTGTTTCTTTGCGCATTATTACGATTTTTCTTTGCGCATTATTACGATTTTCAACATTTGGCAATGATGTGTTGAGTATAATTTGTGTATTAGTGCATTTATTGGTTAATTCCCGACGGTGCCTCTTGTAGTATTTCACTGCAATGGAACCGCCATCTTCGTTACGTCCCGTCGGCAATTTATCGATGGGAGACGTAACCAAGATGGCGGTTCCATCGCAGAGGGAAACATGAAATAATATAAATGACAACATGCAGAACTTTCATTGAAAAATTATCCAAAAATAAAAAAATGAAGTTAAATGAGGGCAGTCGATTTTTTTTGTCGCCCAAGCAGAACGAGTGTTTTTGGAACGGGAAAGTCCGGAAGTCACAAAAATACGCATTTTTTAAACTGTACAAGTACAGTAAAGCACAAAACACACACAAATACAAAATATAAAAGCTGAAAAATAATGAGAAATTTGTTATGTGTGGGTGGACTGCCGCCCCCCAACCCCCCCGCTAAAAAAAGTCAGTATATTGCAAATAATTCATTTAAATAAATATAAAATGCATCTTGGTTAAATATATCAGAAAATAAAAAAATTAAAGTTCTGCATGTTGTCATTTATATTATTTCATGTTAAAATTAAAAAAAAAAAAAAAAACACTTACCGTTTATTCACTTTCGGTTTAGCTTCTTTTACGTTTTGTTGATTTTTCGATGTTTTTGGATACCCCCAATTCGTCTGTAATCCAAGAACAAAGCGTTTTTTTACCCAGAAATAAGTTAATTTTAAAACCGTAATTAAATCCAATTTACTCGCTTCGGACCGGGAACCACATCTAAAGGATCTTTTAACGCAATGTTCAGATCTTTCCTCTCAGTTATAGTCATTTGCGAATTACAATTGAGACAATAATAAATATTAGCTATTAACTCAACATAAATACAATAATCTATAATAGTTCTCTTACCCGCATTTTGTAAATCCCGAAAAAAATCCAAATCAACCCTCCCATTCGTAAAAGAAGCCATACCTCGCAAATAAAAGTACGTCCGAGCGGTGGAACTGCAATCCCGAAAAGAACATTCAACGGTTTAATTTTTTGAAACAAGCGCGTTATATAAATCCAGATAAAACTGGTGTAGGAGTAAATCACAAGATCTGATTGGCAGCTAATTATTCAAATCGGAAGCAATAAATGGTTAACTTAAACGTATTTTTCAAACACAAACCACATTTGGCATTTTATCGTCAACTTGGCAAAAATCTAAAAAACATCGCCAAAAAAATATCGCCATCTTATTCAAATCGGGAGCAATAAATGGTTACCTTAAAAGCATTTAACAAACACAAACCACATTTGGCGTTTCATCGCCAAATTGGCAAAAATCTAAAAAACTTATCGCCAAGCTGCGTCACCGTGTATTAGGAATGAGCCCATGTATTTACTATCTAGCCGTCATGTTTTAACGGGTATCAACTAGTATTTTTATTAATTTTCGCAGGTAAAGCCTCTATTTACAATGGATGATTCATTAACTTATCCCCATATCAACGGAATAGCTTATAAAATTCAGCGTTTTAAATACCTTGATCATTATCAATCGTTACACACTTTTTAGTAAATATTATATGAGCAATACAGTTAATGTAGTAATAGAACATTTTAACATTTCTATATATCAGTCAAGAAAACTGATCGATTTAGAAACATGTCATAAAAAAAAAAAGAAATTCGGGTATAATGATACTATAATCTCTTCATTAGTATGGTGAAACCACGATTTTACATTTTCCTGTTTCAGGCGTTATTTTCTATAGGGCTCGACAAATATCCTATACCAATAACATGTTCCTATCAGACCACAAAAATACGTGCTATGCAAACCGTAAACGAAAGTCGTTAAAGCGAGTAGGATTGCAAATTTGATCTGCAGAGGGATGAGCGGAATTCCCTGAGGGTTGATCAGAATGGAGTAGTTATTACTCCTTTCTCAATGGTCGAGGAGAAAATATCACCTGTTTCCGGAGGCAGAACTGCTTCTGAAGTAATAGAGTAACAGATATTTTCGGCTCTATCACATGCGCCTTTTGCCCCGACCGATACCTCCGAAAGCTGCGTTGTTTACAGGGGCAAGTTGCGCGAAGCTAGATACGTCTGATATGGACTTTAAGGAACAATGTTGATTCACCCACTGTGTGTTTTCATACAGAAGTAGCCAACAAATCTCGACGTGTACATGAATGATTGCCTTCAGGATAAGTTCCTGTACAAATAATAATGTTCCTGTGCAAATAATAATAATTATTATTATTATCATATGTTTCACCGCCGGGTGATATGTTTAATCTATTCTACGTGCAAAGCGTCTCTATTTTGAGTTACGAAGCAAAATGATTGCGAAGTAGCATTTCTCTCTCAAATGTTTGAAATGATGAATGAACTAGATTCTTCTTTTCTTCTCGTGCAAATATTTTGAAATGGCTCTCAGCCTGTAATTTTACATACAGCATGTTGGAAAAAAAATGCGGGGAAAATGGGTGAAACGGGTGATCATGACGAACAGGTGTGAAGTTACGTAACAATAAGCTACTTGCTTCAAGCTAAGCCTCTGAGAACAGCAGCTTCTACACAGTGCATAATTCTGAAGCAGCAATACAAACAGTCGACTAATTCAGAGATTGAGTTATGATACGGAAAAAAAACTTCAAAAATTTCACAGTATGAGAAACAGGAAAACATCTTAATTGAATAGTCCAGACAGGCTTATGCTGCAACGTCCCAACAAATGGATCGATTGCAAAAGAAAACAAGTGAGAAATTTCGACCCGGCTTTATTTGGAAGAACACACAATAAAGCCAGTACCTCAGGGAACAAACAATCCCTAAATTAACGGAATTTTCATCGAACGACACAAACTGAAATTACAGAGCCTATGCTTTGTAATTTCATCAATAGATGAAAACTTTTCAATCGCTGAAACATTTATTTTCAGAATACACGAGGAATATACCCGAGGAAATGTGACTAAATAGTTATATTCAGTCAAATTAAAGTTATATACCTCTAAAATATAATTATAAAAATAGGATATTGAATGCAATCTATCCTATTGAAATAATTAATTTTCAAACAATTTCCTAATATGCCTTTAGGTATCAGAAAACAAACGTTAAATAAATACGCATTTCCAAACTAGAAATATAACACTCTCTACATTCACATTTCTTTATTTATAAAGCAGCAGAAAATAAAATAATTCACAGGAATTGAAATTTTTCTCTAAAACACTCCTCAAAAGTAGCTAGTTAAGCACATTTAAATCCTTTTTAAGTGGCAAGACTTAGTTTTTGGCCTCGGGATAATTTCTAGTAATAAAATACTTTTAACAAGCTATGATTATATTCTACCTTTAAGTAATTTATAAACAAGTATTTAACAAACTACGAAACGTAATAAGACATTTACAAATGGCAAACTCCGAGTGTGTTCTTTGAGTTTTAATTACAGTCTAGTAAAAAAATAAAATCTCCCTTAATAATTCTGAAATGAATAATAAATTCTTCCGAGTTCTGAATAATGGATCTTTTTCATGACAGAAAATTCTTTAAAGACTAAACTAAATTTCGAACTTTTTTTCCTAATTCAATCCTATTTAAAAACGAAAAATAGAGTATTTATTCTGATCCCAGTGGGTTACTCATATTTAATGCATAATAAATTTAAGCGTAAGGGAACTTAAACAAATTTAGTTAGAGTAACAGATAAGACCGCGAAAAATTTGAAGAAAATCGATTTAGGACAGTCGGTGGATTTGCTTTATCCTCTCATACTTTTTTGGCCTGTACATCCATTTTAATATTTATCCGTTCGTTTTTCTTTTCGTTGACGCTAAAACTTTCTGAATTTACCCGATTGTATCTAATAGATTTCTCCAACGAACACGTACTACTTTAACGACTAGATTCAAACCTCCAGGACCGGGGTTTAGATCCAGATCTCGAAACATAGAATCCGGTGTTATATAAGGGTGGCCAAATGAGACTTTTGTTTTAGCGCGCAATGGTTAAATTATTTGCTTTTGCGCCAGTAGGTGTTGCGAATCGAATGAATCGAGTGGAATGTGTGGGTGGAGGTCAACGCCCTCACCGATACCACGTGACCCCGTTTCCCCGGGAGAACGCTGTAAAACTTTGTTGTGCATGTCTTCACTTATCTTGCTAGGTTTTGATACGTATGGAGCACATCTTGGCAGTGCTCTCTACGTTTCACTAATTTCAGTCTAATTTAATTGTTATATGTTTTTAAGTGTGGTGTTAAAATAAATTTATAAAACGACAATCATGGACTCTTCGGGTTATTTAGCACCTTACACATTTAGTACTCTAGGATATGCATTTCATTTGCTTCAGATGACGTTGTATGACACGAAACAAAGCTGCTATCGTCGGAAAGTGCCACTGTGCTGTTTCAACGTGTTTAAGCAAGGTTACTAAGTACGGTCGTGACATGGGTTCGACCAAACAGGCCTAGTGAGCTGTTATTTTGACGGCAAAGTGTGTTAATGAAATCAAAAATTATCGTCATATGAGGGATGTCTATAGGCATGAGTGTCTGCCAAATTGTACGGTGTTCAGATGGTTTAGGAAATTTGGAAAAGGACGTGTGAGGATGCCGAGACCTGTTCAAGCCGACTTGGCCATCACTATGGAATTCATTGCTGCCGTGGACAATATTTGCTGCGGGGCTTTCGTTGGCAGGTCCCATCCCCCCCTATAATCTCAATCTGTCATCCTGCAACTACCACATCTTCGACCCACTGAAAGGCTTTCGAAGGTCGACGTTTTGCTAACGATATAGAGGTACGTGGCATCGTTCAAAACTGGTTCCGCAGACAACAACGGACATTCTTCGCTCAGAGTATTCAAAACCCAGTAAGCGCTGTGACACTTCATTGACCCGATAAGACGACTGTGTGTAGCAAATATGTAGCGAATACGTAGCCCATGTCACTATTACTTCCTGTATGTTCCCATATTCTAACCAATAAACCATAACAGGAAAAAACAAAAGTCTCACTTTCATTTGGACCGAACTGTCTCGGCGACGTAAGAAACAATTAAATCTCGCAAGTCCCATCGCACACCATGGCTATTTTCATATAACTGAGGAATATGTTATTCAGAGGACAGTTTGAATTGTGGGCTACATTTAAAAGAAAGTAAATTGAAAAATAAAGATAACAATAAATTTTAAATATAATAAACTGACACTTAAATAAATGTTTTATAATTTAACAAATTATAAAGAAATGGGCACCTATGTGTCAAGGAAGAAAATAAAACTAATACCATACCTTTTTCGAAAGTAATCACTGTGGTAAATTCGAACGTTCTACGTCAGATATAGTAGTCGATTCCAGTTAATCGGACCATATCGGGACGCGATCATTTTGGTGCTAATAACCTGCTGGTCCGATTACACGAACATGCCGTATTAGGCTTATGCAATAGGATTTGTTTCGGTTCTTTTGGATTCGGTCCGAATAAGCGGCTAGTCTGATTAACCGGTGGTCCAATTAACCGAATTCTACTGTATATTAAACTTTGTAAAACATAATAGTTATCAAACACGTGGTGATGGCCTGGAAACTGAAAATGTTAATATAAAACATTAACTGTATCGCGATAATTCTGATAACTAGGACTTTCGCGATTAGTTTAAATTGAAATTAAAAGGAAAAACATTTGTTTTGAAACAAGGTAGAGAAAAATACATTGATTTGAAATCGTTTTATATCTCAGCGGATAGTCCGCACAAAACCCCAGACGTAGTTTAGAAGAAAAAAAAATCATACATTGCAATCACAAACACGTTAACTCTTCAAATTTTATTATATGCATCATAAAATTATACTACATAAAACGAAATATTTTTGTAAGCTATATACGCATTTTTCAAAAGAATCCCTGTAAAGATTTTATCCAGCTTTTTAAATTAAATTGAACTCCCGATGTTCCGTAAGCAGATTATTTGTTTAGCGGATTATCCGTTCTTCAAAAAAAAAAGATCAGAAGAAAATACAAGTTGTAAAGAAGAAAGCCTAACAAATAAAGCGATTGATGAAAAAAAAATGAATGAATAAAACAGACTTTCAGACATCCTTCCGGATAACTTGTATCTTTAAACACAGGAATGTAAGAGACTTTAATATAGTAATATAACTGTCATTGCCATTACAGGAATTCAATGTATTTCAAATTCCCGTTAATTCGAATATTCTTGGTCCCTTCCATTTGTAACCAAACGCAAGTTCACAATATGTTCGTTTTCGAAATGGCCTAACCGTCTACGGCAGCGATTCCTAACCGGTATGCAAAGGCACTTTTAGGCTCGGTGCACGCGAGCGATCAAGTGTCGTTGCGGCACCGCAGTTGCGATCAGGCAGTACATTGAGTTGAACTAACCGACTCACACGGACGACGAATGCGAGATTTTCTTGGGGGAATAAACAATATATATATATATATATATATATATATATATATATATATATATATATGTGTGTGTGTGTATTAGTAGGGCCCACTTAAAATGAATATTAAGTTGAATTAATTAATCTCACACTCGTCAGATTGTGACACAAAACGATGAACTCGCTCCTGAGGATGAATTAGCTATCTTAACGCCCTCGATTGTTATGACGTGCTCACATAGAATCTGTCAGCGTCAGAGATACCGTTGACGCTGATTGATTAAATGGATCAATGATTAGTATATGATTGGTTAAAAATTTTAAAGCTGACGGATTCTATGTGAACAGGCCCTTAGGCTTGATATCGAACGTCTGTGCTCTAAGCACCGTTTGTAATCCATCGCAAGCCTCACATTAGTAAAACAAAACTCTTTTTAGCGATTTCCGTTGTAGTCCTCTAGTGTAGCACTATCCTGAATCCCATGGCTATTTTTGAAACTGTATTAATATATCCTATTCTAGTGCTTGTTACACATAACTTTCAATAAATGAATAAAATAAGCAATGGAGTCAGTATTTGTTTGAACTTAAATTTAACATATTCCTGTAATACACTGAAGTGCCACTGAATTAGGGATACCTACCTAGTAACGAGTTGGGCCTCCTCTGGCCTTGATAACGGCTGCCACACGACGAAGCATAGATTCAACAAGTTTCTGGAAACGTTCCACGGGAATGGCTTGCCAAATATTGGCTAAAGCTGTCCATAATTCAGTAAGGTTCTTTGGTGCTGTGTGATGGCCTTTCACGCCTTGTTCCAAAACATCCCAAAGATGCTAGATTAAGATCCCAAAGATTAAGTCTGGGCTTCTAGGTGGCCAATTCATGACAGAGAAATCAGAGGAATGCTCATCCAACCAGCCAGTAGCCAACCGGGACTTGTGAGAGGTACAGTTGTCTTGCTGGAGAACTCCATTACCGTGCGGATAGCAGAACAGCACAAACGAATGGAGGTGATCACCCAGCAACTCTACGTACCGAATTGCATTGAGGGAGGTTGGTACACGCACCAAAGATCCCAAACTGTGCCACGAAAAAACACCCCAGACCATGATTGAGCCACCATGACCTTGTACAGTTCCAGCCAGGCATGCAGGATCCATGGCTTCATGAGCCTGATGCCATATTCTCAGCCTCCCGTCGGCGTTAAGTAGTCGGAATCGAGACTCATGCTACTCGTTTCCAGTCCTCTACACTCCAGTCTCTGTGCTCTCTTGCCCAGGCAAGACGTGCAGCCCGATGGCGAGTATAGAGCAATGGTACTCTCGTAGGTCGACGGCTCCCGAAACCCATACGGTGAAGCGAGCGTTGCACAGTCCGTTTACTGACCGCACGACTGGCACCGTCATTAAACTGGGTGGTAATTCGAGCTAATGTTTGGCTTCGCTGGCTACGTACAATACGCCTGAGCCGTCTCTCACCACGCACTGTCAAGGCTAATTGTCCTTTGCAGTTTGCCCGAAAGCTAGATTTTTTTTCCACCATCCATGTATTCTTGGTATATTCTTGACACTGTCGACCTTGAAAATCCTAGCTGTCTGACGATTTCGGAAATTGAATGACCCATGCGTCGCGCACCTACGATTTGTCCGCGATCGAAGGCGTCTAAATCAGGCAGTTTACCCATACTGGCAATTCCAACAACTAATTCAGAACAACCACAGTACGCGCTATATATGCAGTTACCACAGCGCCCTCACTTGCGCATACATGATGCGCAGCGCTACACAATTTGCATAGGCTTTGCTATCCCTAATTCAGTGGCACTTCAGTGTATATTCCACTTTAATTTAACACAGGGTGTCCGGGCTTAAAGTATCCAAAAAGTTATAACTTATTTTTACGGAACTAAAGATTAGAATTTAAAGAAATTTATTTGAATAGAAAGAACATCTCTCCAAGTTTTAATATCAATCATAGATTTCGATCATAGTATCATAGATTTCGATGTGTGCACCTTTTGTAGCACGACTAACGTCTAAATGGTAATCCAGTTCTCTCCAAGGGTTTCGTATAGCATATCAGGAGTGATTAGACTTTTTTTGCTTGGAGATTCATTAAATCCGTTGTGTATAAACAAAAAATTGAAACTGTGGATGAGTTGAAGAAGCGTATCATTCAAGCAATTCGTATAATAACTCCTGATATGCTACGAAACACTTGGAGAGAACTGGATTACCATTTCACTTATTCTAGATCTTATTCTACTTATTCTAGAGTCTAAATGGCAATCCAGTTCCAGTTTCCAGTCCAGTTTGTAGCACGAGAAATGTCTAAATTTTAGACGTTTCTCGTGCTATAAAAGGCGCACACGTCGAAATCTATGATACCATGATTGAAATCCATGATTAATATTAAAACTTGGAGAGATGCTCTTTCTATTTAAATAAATTTATTTAATTGTAATGTGTAGTTCCGTAAAAATAAGTCATAACTTTTGGATACTTTTAGTCTGAACACCCTGTATTTAAAAAATTGAAAAACCAAAATTCTAACAAGGGTGCCCCAAGTTTCTAATCTCATTCCAAAGGGTGTCGCAAACATAAAAAGGATGGGAATCCCTGGTCTACGGAATGATTTTGATTTAATACTTTTACACCTTCGGAAGAAAACTGGCCAGTAAGGGTATGCTTAACAGTAAGCTGAGTCATGACTTCAATCTTTAAGAATACAGCTATAATACTTTTTTTCTGTCCTTATAATATTTTATGAACTGTATAACACTCACAAAACTGTGACTGCCTCGAAGAAATAAAAACATGAAAACATCAGGAAATATATCTCTTTTTAAACGCATTCCAGTAAATATCCTCTGCGGTTTCCTATTGTTAAACTGAATGAAAACATCGCTTAGGGAATATGTTCCTATCAAAATTTCATACTCTATACCATCTCAGAAATAATACTCGCGTCTTCACACAAAAGATTCGACAATAATACAACTTTAACGATAAAATCGGGGAACGCGAGAAAGAAAGAAAGAAAGAGAGAGAATTCAAAATAGATTGAAAATTGATTCTTTTTAAACTCCGTGATAAGATTCTGTACTTCGTTTTCCATTTTCGTTGTTATTGAAAGTAAGAGACATCTTTTCACAGATTTAATCATTTCCGCTTTTCCCTCTTAAGACTGAATATTGCCTGAGCTATTCCAATTTTTATTTTTTATTTTTTTTTTAGTTTAAAGGACTTATGTTAAGTACTTCTGTATCTTAGATTTAGAAAAAAAAAAGAGACTTTGAAAATGAGGTCTCGAAGATAATAAATCTAACATAAAAGATTTTTTCTTTTTCATAGCTTGTAATGCAAATTTCTCGATGGGTAAAACAGTGATTTTAAATTCTGGAACCATGTTTTAGTTATGCCTAAACGCAAAAAGATGTTAACAATGTGTTTCTGTTTGCATGTCCATGTTAATTATAATTTAATAACTATAAGCAAGCATCTGCATATCATGATGAAAATTCCGAAGCTTCCTTTTTTTCTTGTTTATAATAAGAGTCATAACATTTATAATCACAGCGCACGTTGGACGTGGCTGATACATAATTACAATTAATGGCTCGGATAGCACAAGCTAAGCAGAAATATTTTGAGACCGAATGTGTAGCAACATCACGTATACAGCAGCCCCGATGAATAAAGAAGTTTTTGTCTCTTAGATAATCTAAAATCAATCTAAGATCGACAGGAGTTCAATAATCGTGCCCGATACTTTTTGCACGAAGTCCACAAAAATGCTGTGTGATAACTTTTGAAAAATACAGACTAGTAAAGATATCTCTATCTAAGCATTATGAGGTATTGCCTAACTTTTTGCTAACTAATAAGTGTTTTTTTGTTTTGCTTTTTTAATGGCCTTTCCCGCCGTGAATTATATAATATTTTTTGCAATAACCTCACACCGATTTCACACGGATGCGCATTAAAGCAGAAAACAGAGTACGCAAACTTTCGTAAAGATAATCAATGTAATAGGAACGCGGGCATCGAGCTGAAATAAGGGTAGAGAGAGCATTGGCAACCCTTGGCCAAGCAACACATGAAGTCACGTGACTTCGGGACTCCCCTACGCGCAGCAATTCCGGCGCATCTTTCCTTCCATAGGTTTTACATTGTACGCTTAGTGGGAATACATTCGAAAGTTACGTTTGCTTTAGATTTTAAGCTTAAAATGGTAAATTCCTGCTGTGCCTATGGATGCAATGCAAAATACGTCAAAGGTGGAGACACTGCGTTTCACCTGTAAGTCTTTTGCTTTGATTTTAATGTATATTTTTGGTAAAACAAAGAATAATTTGACATATGTAGTCATGACGTTTTGCAATAAAAATGGATTTTCTGCCCTTGTAAATAATGTATTGTGTTGAAATATTTTTTTAAGTATATTATTTTACATAGGTATACGTACATTAAAAAATTTTGCCTCTCAAAAGGGTTAAAATTGCATTAAGAATAAAATGAACTTCAGCAATTAGCAATATGCGTACTTTCTACCTTGGCGATAAATATTTACGCCAAGGAAACGAAATGCATGCTTGTTTACCGCCATGCACATATTCTTTTATCTAGTACATGTTGTTTTTTGTTTTACCATATAACGCTATGGGATTATTTATAACATTTAGAAAATTTATTTCTATATTTATAATTGCCATTATATCCCGCTGAGAAATATTCTTCCATAGTTATCAAAATAAATGTAAAATATTAATAACATACGTCCGTGAAAAGGAGTTTTGGTGAAAAATGTTGTAGATTCATTTATTTTGTTACACTATCTTTTTAATTTTTGTATATATAAATTAAAAAATACATATTCGTGAAAATTATTAAAAAAAATTGAATAATTAGGACACAATATATATATAAAAAATCTGTATAAAAAACAGAGCTGTTAAAATATTATGTAAAAATATAATTTTGCGTTTATGAAACTCCTTAAATTAACCTATAATAAGTGTAATAAAAATGTAGTACAGCGTCATTAATTCACGTAACGCAAATTAAAACTTTGTTAAAAACACATAATTGTAGAATTTTTCCACATTTATGCTGTTTTTAAACAAAGTTTTAATTTCCGTTATCTACTTTTAACACTAGTTTGTTTTGTTCTTTTATATATCATTTACTTAGTTTTCATGTGATTAACAGATTTATTACAATATTATCTAATCCCTATCTCATTTATTAGTTTTCCGAAAAATGAAGAAAGTTGTGGGAAACACAGCTGAAAAGAGAAAATTTCAAAGCAACAAATGTTTCGAAATTATGTTCTAAGCATTTTAAGCCGGAGTGTTTCGATAGAGCTAAATTTGGAGGAACTTGGCTTAAAGCAGATGCAGTGCCTACAATTTTCTCTTTTCCATCGCATCTGCAAAAGCAGACAATTGAGTATGCATACAATTGAGTAGACAGACAATTGAGTATGCATACAATTGAGTAGGCAGACAATTGAGTATATATAAATTAGTATGCAAATGAAGTTCCAACGTTGAAAATTAACTTTGTCTGACATACATTTCCTCATATACCAATTTTCCTTTATTCATGTTTTTAATTTGGTTCATTTCAGTTTTCCCTAATTATTTTTCATTTTAATTTTATCAATGTATGGTATGGTATGAATATTATCAATGTATGGTAATGTAACTATAATGCATAGGTTTATGATAGCTGCATTAAAATTCAATGAATAAAATTGATATATTTGTCAAAATCTTTATAATTATTTCATATTTCCCGAACTTCATATTTTTTGATAATTGGGAATATCAGAGATTTAGAACCTACAATTCATTTTGAAGCATTAATATCAAGTATCCACAATCTTTAACTATAAAATTAATGCTTTTTTTTCAAAATGTTGCTGATGATTTGATTAATTGAATAGGAATCAATTAAAAACGTATTGAAACGAAAATTAATATCGAATGTCTTAAGAAATTTAGAGTACTTTAAAGCCACTAGCGC
This sequence comes from Dolomedes plantarius, assembly GCA_907164885.2. NCBI lineage: Eukaryota > Metazoa > Arthropoda > Arachnida > Araneae > Dolomedidae > Dolomedes > Dolomedes plantarius. The sequence continues at coordinate 128,321,065 of OU015498.1, read as the reverse complement.
GTGAAAAGAAATATTTTATAACGCCAAATGATGCGATAACAAGCCAAATCTGGGATAGCTCACCCGAAGTCACGTGATAGATCCCTTACTTGCTTTTTTCGGCTGCTTTCAATAGCAATGCGCTGTCTACGTATATTACAGGTCTATGAACGCGGGTTGTTGAAAATTATAAAGGTGAGTTTTTGTTTTGTTCTCCCCCCACCCCCACCCGTGGAGCACCCTGGATGATTTTATGTGCTACAGATTTGCCGATTCTCCTGGGCTTTTGTTTTAATGGCCTGAAATGCCTAATTTAAACCGTCCTTTTGAGGATTTCAAACGCACGATTGTTCTTCAGTGAAATGTTGGAGGTCTCCCTCAAGAAAAGTGCAACCAGTTCATGACTACTTCAATTCTGCCCATCTTTTTCGTTTTAATTTAGTTAACTCCCCTTATTGTTCTTTGAGTAATTCAAGACAAGTTTTCAACGCCAATGATCTGAACAGGAACATAGCACTTAAGGTCTTTAACGAACAAGTGCAGAGAGAACACGTAAACCACGGGCTTATGACCAAATGGTCGGCATTTGTCTATATATTTGGAAGGCTTTGCTACAGATTTACCCAAAATCGGACCGAGTCTCTGAAGGACTGTGGTCATATAAGACGTCGTACAAGCGGTCAAAAACCGAAGCGAATATAAATTACCAATATATTTATTATTTAATATGATATATATTTATTATACAATAGACAGCATTGTAGCCCTCGTGGAGTATCTCTAACAGTTAGCTGTTTAGTTAGTTTAAACTAGCTATGGTCATCTTTTCCAACGAGGGCTGAGCTTGAGAAGTTGAGTTTGATACACTAGATTGGAAGCTAAAACTCATTTTTTAGTAGTACATATAATTTCTCTTGTATTCAAGTCTTTCATTCGATTTAATATGGACTTTATTTTTGCTCTAGCTACCAAATCCTGAAAGTTTGGAATTTTAGATCAGACTGCGCTATTTAACCAAACAAAACAAAATCCATGTAAACTTACTTTTCAATACAAATACTTAAAAAAAATACAGAAACCATTTAGTTTTCAGTTAGCAATTAACGTTCATCGTTCATCCAGGTCTAAAACTTAGGAAGTACCAAAAATCTATTATCACGGTAAAAGATTCAAATAAGCAAATCTTAAGAATCAAAATTGCATAATCCAAATAAACCACATGCAACTCACCAATCAAAGTTTCAATAAATAATTTAATCGACTGTCATTACAAATCAGCAAAATTTTCACAAATTGTTGTAATAATACAAACTTATATATCAGGTTGTAACGAAAGTTTCCCGCCACCGCAAATATCGTCTTCGCAAACAGTTCGCGTTGGCGTGTTTAATCATATTTTGTCAAAAGATTTTTGGCCTTCGAAAGAAAGAGACTTTCTTTGGAACACTGTGTTGTGAAATTTGTAAAAATTATTTTCGTTATCATTAAGTGCAAGGTGTCTTAAATGGAACTATCACGCTACCAGATTAGAACCATCGTTTATTTCCAGTTCTGTTGCAAAAAGTCAGCTACAGAATGTCACCGAATTATGTGTACAGCTTTAGGTACTACTGTTGTATCATATGGAGCTGTTAAGTTTTGGTACCGAAAGTTCAAAAACAAGGACTAGGACATTCAAGAAGGAGAGCGCTCTGGCCGGCCTACTGATGTTGATTAAGCCCCGTCGGCAGCGTTGCAAAGCGCAATTTGACTAACAGAAAGATCATGCTTTGTATGTGGTGGGATTGCCGTGGTATTATCCACAAAGAATATCTGGAAAAAGGTAAAACCATCGACAGTAAGGTGTACAGTGAGATACTAGTCCGTGTTGACGCTGCTATCAAGGAAAAACGTCGAAATGTGCGAGTTCCGGCGCAAGAAGGTACTGTTCCATCAAGATAATGCAAGACCACATGTGCCTGCATTCTGTACGGACTCGAATGGGATCTTTTGCCACACCCACCATATAGCCCCGACATCGCTCCTTCGGACATCTACCTTTTTCCACACCTGCAGCTACATCTTGATGGTGCTATCTGCCATTCTGCATAGGACGTCCGAAATCAGGTTGACATGTTTTTGGACTCGCGGCCACCAAGTTTCTGGGCCGAAGGCTTTGAAAAACTACCAAAACGTTGGCAGAAAATCATAGATTTAGGTGGTGATTACTACCCGCACTAAAGGTACTGCTTTCATGTTTTTTTCTAACTTTATTAAGAACGTTTTTTGGCGGAAAACTTTCGTTGCAACCTAATATACAGGGTGTCCATAATTAAAGTCCCACTTTGAAAAGGCTGCAAAAAAAGAACCACTGGTCAGAATGACTTCAAATCCGAACTGAATATACTGGAAGAAGGGGGAAACGATTTGGCATAATAAAAAAAAAGTGTTCCAAAATGTTACAGCGCCATCTATTGATACATTTTGGAACTTTTTATATTATGCCAAATCGTTTCCCCCTTCTTCCAGTATATTCAGTTCAAATTTGAAGTCATTCTGACAAGTGGTTCTTTTTTTGCAGCCTTTTGAAAGTGGGAATTTAATTATGGACACCCTGTATATATGTATGTATGTATGTATATATATATATATATATATATATATATATATATATATATATATATATATGTGTGTGTGTGTGTGTGTGTGTGTGTGTGTGTGTGTGTGTGTGTGTGTGTGTGTGTGTATGTATGTATATACAGGGTGGCCCATAATGATTGGGACAAACTTTAAGAGGAGGTAGGGCATGTCAAAAAGATTCAAAATTGCATAGCAACCCATGGTCGCAAACGTCATGGGAAAGTGATATCGGAAGTACAAGAAATGACGGAATGCAAGACAAAGATTATCAGAAATATTTATTGCTCATAAATATTACATATGCTGTGGTATATGATACCATTTCAAAAGGTTACAAAAGATGCTCAAGTTTCCACCATTACAAGAGATGCAAGCGTTACAGCCACGGACCATGGATTGGCGGACACATTCGAAAACACCTGGATTCGCTTGGACTTGGTTGCCTGGCCCCCACGCTCTCCGGATTTAAGCAGCCTGGATTTCTTTCTTTGGAGTGCACTTAAAAGTGCTGTGTATAAAACACCTATCGAGTCTGAAATGGATCTGGTTGCAAGAATTGTTTCCGCTGCTGCAGATATCCAAACATATCCAGGTGTTTTCGAACGTGCCCGCCGGTTCACGGTCCGTCGCTGTAACGCTTGCATGTCTTGTAATGGTGGAAACTTTTGAGCCTCTTTTGTAACCATTTGAAATGGTATAATCTACCACGGTATATGTAATATTTATGAGCAATAAATATTTCTGATAATCTCTGTCTTGTATTCCTTCATTTCTTGTACCCCTGATACCACTTTCCCATGATGTTTACAACCATGGGTTGCTATGCAATTTTGAATCCTTTTGACATGCCCTACCTCCCCTTAAAATTCGTCCCAATCATTATGGGACGATGTATATATGTATATATGTATTCATGTATATATATAAAGAAGAAAAAAAATTCACACCAGACCAAGACATAAAATTCTGCAGAAAACAAAAATTTTCAAATCCCTTACTCCTCATTGGAAGGTGAAAAACCATGACTTTAGAACAGTAAATAGCAACATGAGATTTAAATTTTACACTTGAAAATTCTTTATCTTATTCGTCATACCATTTCATTTCTTTGTTTTCTACGGGTTGCTTACTTAACATACAGAAACAGCTTTTATATACGAGAAAAGAGGCCAGTATGAAAGAGTAAGCCAGTATGCATTTTGTACCATTCAGTGGCAGTATGCTAAACAGCAAAATGTTAATACATAACTTATGACATAAAAAAAGAAACGGCTAAACTTTTAGATGTCATCTATTTTCAATACTTGTACACCGTGTCACTGAATTTTTTTGTTTAAAAAATATGAAGACATGGCATATAAATTATTGGGAATTTGTCCTCATCATTGTCCGGTTTCATAGAGAACGCGAATAAAAGACACGATTGTTGCATTTTTGACTTACTTTATCGTTTCACCTTCTTTAGCAATGACACGCTTTATCAACTTTTGATCAGGGTCTCGTGGACATCTGTAAATAAGAAAAGGGGAAAAGTCAGAATAACATGATAAAAAAAAATCAAGTAAAATAAATTCCTTTAAAGAATATAAAATAGCTAAATGTTAATGACAAAAATTGGAAGAGTAATAGAAAAACAAAATAAAAATTGTCATTTTTGCGACTTGCTCTAATTCAGTTTATATTATTTGTAATTTGTGACCTTGGTCATTTCTTCGCATCTGAGGATGCTGAAATAAGGTTTCCCGTTATATTTCCCTTTACATAATTTTATAATTTAAATTTGACTTTAGTTGCAATTAGCATGACTGCTAACAAACTCAGTACACCGTTTATTAAATACAGTAAAAATTAATCTGAAATAAAATCTTTCAGTTTCGTAATTTGGCGAAAGCAGTTAAAAAGAAATTTGAAGTGTTGAATATATTTTCAACGTAGTAAGAGCATAGCACAAGCATACAAAGATTAGTGACATTCGTCTAGAATAGCGGGCGGCAACAGGTGGACCGCGGTCCGTATCCGGACCACGGAAGGTAGAAACTTGGACCGCCAAATATTGTTAAATAACCTACTTACCTATTCAATTTAATTAATATTTTTATATAACTAGTTTTAGTAGGTAAATATACAGCTGTTGCTATGCTGTGCTGTGTAGCACAAGAGAATGTGGGCGAGAGGGAGAGTACTGGCCGGCATGTTTCGACACGTCGTCAGTTATTAGGTAGTTGCGTTGCGATCTTGTGAGGAGCATTCGTTCATTTGTGTTATAATTTGTCATGTACTAAAACGTTTCATACCGACATTAATATGGATCCTAAAAAGCGAAAAGTTGACAGGGAAAATAGGAAGTTTCTGACTGAGTGGACTGAACAATATTGTTTTACGCTGTCTGATAGGCCTAAACCGGTTCCAGTTTGCCTCATATGCAACAAAACTGTCGCTATTGTTAAAAGTGCCAATTTAAAGCGGCAGTACGGAACAATTCATCAGCATTTCCACAAAAACTTTCCTCAAGGCAGTGAAGCTCGTAAAGAAAAACTCCAAGCATATCTAACTTCTTACAAAAAAAGCACGGTCTTACTAGTTCGCTGCATGAGCAAGAAAAATCAGCAGAAGCAGCATTGCGTGTGTGCTGGACGCTTAATAAACTACAGAAGCCATTTTCAGACTCTGAGATAGTAAAAGAATGCATGTTGGAAGTGGACACGGCACTTTTTGAAGAGAAAAAGGATATTGTCGCCGCAATTCAAGGTACTCTATTGTCGGCAAAAAGTAATACAAGAAGAACCGAAATTTTAGCTGCTGACAACAAAAGTAGTTTGCTCGAACTTCTGCAGAAGGCACCTTGCTTCACCATAGCACTTGATGAATCATGTGACATTGTTGATGATGAACAAAAGTCTATTTTCGTGAGATTTTTTGACATAGAAAGTAAAGCGTTCATGGAAGAATTGCTAGCAATATTGCCGTTTAAAGGTAATACTCGCGGAGAAGATTTATTGAAGACTTTTGATGAATTCATAACAAAATCAAATATTAGTTATGATAAAATGGGGTCCCTTTCAAGTTACGGAGCCCTAACGATGATTGGCAAAGAAAAAGGATTAAGAAAGAGAATCAGGGATAAGAATGCAGCCCTAATATCTTATCAGTGCATAATTCACCAGACAGTCCTTCGTGGGAAACTTAGTGCTACTCTGAAAGAAGTAATGGACAGCTTGGTCAAGTGGATCAATTTTATGAGGTCTCGTTCTGCTCTTCAGCACCTGCAGTTGAAGGAGTTTCTTTCTGAATGTGATTCGGCGTATTCTTACTGCAACACAACAATGTTCGTTGGCTAAGTAAAGGTCAAGTAATTGAACGTTTCTGGCAAATAAAAGAACAAGTAACCTTCTTGCAAAACTTGGATACACAGGAAGCAAGGAATCACCTAGAGTTCATAACAAATGAGCACAATATGCTAGCTGTGGCTTTCCTGAATGACATTCTGAAATATTTAAATGTGCTCAACACCGAGTTACAAGGAAATGGAAAATTAATATGTGATCTGATACAAAGTGTGTCTGCTTTCCGTCGCAAGCTGGATATATTTGAAAAAGATATTGCAAGTCAAGAATTTATTCATTTCCCAACAATTCTTAAATATAAAAAGAAGAACTCTGAAGAAGACATTGCAGTATTTTTAAGGTTCATATCAGATCTTGGGAAGGAACTTGCTGCAAGATTCCAAGACTTTGCAGAGATAGGGAAGCTGTCTCAATTCCTTAAATCGCCTTATGAAGTTGCTGCAGCGGCAGAATGGACTAACGTGGCTACGAAGTTATTCAGTCTTTCAGAGCCTTTACTTCAAATGGAGAAAATTGACTAGCAAGAAGATATTTCCTTGCAAATGTATAAAACTGCAACCACTGAAGAATTTTGGGGTAAGAATGTTTCAGAAAAATATGAAAATTGCAAAAAACTAGCTATCAACCTGGTTACTATGTTTGGCTGCATATGTATATGAATCATCTTTTTAAAAGATGATTTTTTTTAAGAATAAATATCGTTCGAGATTAACGGACGCACACCTTGAAGACACACTTCGCATTAGCTTTTCCCCGCGTGAACCAAACTATAAAAAACTGGCTCAAGACCGCAGGTGTAATTTCTCGCATTAATTTTTAAGGATACCTACCTATTCTGTTTTATATAATTACTTAAATGAGTCAAAATAAAAATTTAAAACTAGTAAGTATTATGAGTTCTTTTTCTGGACCTCGATAAAAATTTTTAATAGTATCCGGACCCCACTTAAAATTACTTGCCGACCCCTGATCTAGAATATCTTTGTAGACAGTATTTTGTCTCAGCCATTCGTAAGGATAATACTAAAAGTTATTCAACTTTAAACAGATACCCAAAATAAACACTTTTTCATAATAAAATAAATAATTATTTATATATATATATTTATTTATAACAGTTCCGTAACTGACTGACTCACTGACATACAGACCAAACCGCTGGACCTAAAGAGCTGAAATTTTGCATAGCGATTCTTCTTATAGTGTAGGGTGCACTAAGAAAGATTTTTGAAAAATTCTTCATAGATTTTTTTAAATTAAATTTTTAAGCTGTTTTAGTAACATTTTTAAAGTTTGCATTTAAAATAATAATTTGAGGGTTATAAAATTTATATCACGAGAAAGATCATAAAAATTCCTTTAAAATGAAATCTTTTTCGAATCTTTACCTCCATTTTCTGATTTTTGGTGAATTTTTAAAGATTAATTTTTAGAATTTAATTTATTAAATGCTGATCACGTGATTTCTTTTTCTGATACTTTAAATAAATTTATCGTCACGTCATAACAACGAAATAGACAAAAAGTATTTTTCTTTTCTTGCTAATGCGGAAGATGATTGGACATTATCTAAAAAAATAAAATACAGTAAAAATATGTTCCTCAAACTGTACTATATTAACTGTACTATATTCTTTAGTATGTCCTATTAAATTTAATTTGAATATTTTCTTCTGCATTATTTTGTCTATAAAATATCCCTTACGATTTTTTATAAATGTTTTTGTTACATCAATTGTATACATTGATCGTCATATATATATATATATATATATATATATATAGGCATTAATTGCATGCATTCACCGTTGTATTTAATTTGAATGTACTCCGTAGCGAAGTGCGGGTTTTCAGCTAGTTAGTACATAAAGATTATTCCATTCGTAAAGTAACGTCATTCTTTCTCTAAACTATATACGAACAATTGTTAATTAACACGCATTATTATATAAATTTTTTAGCAGTATTCAAAATGAAAAGAAATAAAACTTTCTTTTCAAGTTGTTTAAACTTAAGAATGAGTACAGAACATATATCCAAAACGTGATCCTTACCCGACATACATACGAGGATTATCCAGCAGAACGCTTATCTTAATATCAGGTTAAGTTTTAATAAGTAATCATATACAAAAATTTTGTCACTTTAGATTTTTTATGGTGTCATATTGGTCCCTGGCAAATAAACTGCATTAAGATAGAACTAAGCACTTTAATTTGTTATTATAAAGCCAGAATCTGGTTGCCTTCCTTTTTTTTTTTAACTCAGGGATGAAAGTAATTTCTATATGGTCAGAGAATTTTTAAAAATCCTTAACTGAAGAATAACTTAGCAATAAAATATGTTATGTATTTTTATAATCCTATATCCGACAATTTTCAAAGAATTTCAACATCCATCAAATATTTTGACATCGTTTTTATCCTGTGGGGCTATACATGCAAGCCAATCGGTTAATTATCGCAATTTTCTCAATGTTATTGAAAACAGAAAAATACAATATCAGCATGTTGGTATGATGTTTTATAAAAAGGGAGGCAGATGAGAAGAAAAGGCTTAAATTCGGAAAATTTTGAACTTGTCCAAAATGTACCATAAATATATGTAGTATAAATACAGTCATCCCTTGATTAACACGGTACTTGAATTGCACGGAAACTCGAATAACGCGGTAGTAAATTGAGACAACCCTTGAATAACACAGTACTCGAATTACACGGAAACTCAAAATGCGACAACCTTCGAGAAGCACTGAAAAAAAATGGAGAAATTCCCTATTAACACAGTTGACGTAGTTATGGTTTTTCATGCAAATTTGTTTTGCGTATTAAATTTCAATTGGCTTAATAATTTGTTAGTTACATGCCGATTGAAAACTATATTCTAGACTGCATATAATTTTTATAAAGAGAATCGATAAAATCTTTCGTATGATTGAATAAATAGTATTGAAAACGTAATAATATTGAATAACTAGTATTTATTGAAAACTAATCTTTTTTTTAAATTTCGCAATTGTCCTTAAAAGTAAAATTTTGGAACCGAATGCTCATTTTTATATGAAGCTAAACTCTCAAATTGCACGGCTTTGAATAACTTGGAACCAATAAACCGCGTTATTCAAGGGCTGACTGTATCTATATTAGTATGATGTCTGCATTATGACCTCAACTGAAAAATCCTATGCCCATTCTTCTAGGTACATATAACCGATTTAACTTCTGAATTACGGTAATTACTTCAGAACCCTTTTCACTGTATACATTTAATCCTAAACCAGAAGCTTTTTTAAAGGAGGCTATTTTTCCCCTATATCACAGATATCTAGAACAGAGAAGTTTCAATGTACTACCTATATCACGTGTTCCTTTAAAATTTATATTTTCCCGCACATTTTGTTTCAATCAATAAACAATGTTTTCGGCAGCGTACATATACACAAAGAAGACATGGCTTTATACATAAAGCTCAGCTGTATCAATATGTTTTTACATTTAAAGTAGTTATATATGTTTCTGACAACCCTTTTATACAGAGTGAAGCCAAAAGACGTATAAATCTTGACAATCTCTTCCTTTTCCGGAACGAAAATTGCTATGCAAAATGCAATTTATAAAAAGGGGGAATGTATTCAAAACACTGCATTTGCTTTCAGTTTTTCCTAAGGCATGCGCATATGTTTACTTACATTTTCCTCCTGTTCATCCTCTCTCTTTCTCACAGATATATATGAACACACACACACAATGCATATATACATACATAACAACCCTCCAGAATCAAGCCAGGTATAGGAAATTCATAGACATAAAAAAACTCTCCTAATGTCAGCATTGTCGTAAACTTTTCTTTTCCAATCTTCTTAAAGCTTGTAAAAGTTTTATTTCTTAAGATGTTTGCTGCAAGTTTTCAATCGTCGACGAACGTAGTGATGATGTCTGAACGAAGCTAATCATACAAACAGGAATAGCAAATGAATGCGATGGGAAGATTAGAACAAACCAAAACTTTATAGATTTCTACTGAAAGGAAATTGCATTTTACAATTGCTATTATTTTTAACAATGCATATACAGGGTGCGGCAGAGAGAACGTTCTGATTTGGAACGTCAATAACAAAAATACAAAGCAAGATAGAGAAAGAAATCTTTTATACCTGAGAAAAATAAAAAAAATAATTATTTATTTAATATTAATTATTATTTTAGTATTTTTTTATTTTATTTAGTTGTTGATTTATTTATTTATACCCTCGGAACGTTCTTTCTGCCGCACCCTGTACTTTTAAACAGTATATGCATTGTTAAAAAATCAGATGATGTAAATACCGCTAAAGAAGGTAAGGGGAAAAAGTATAAAAAGTCAATTTACTATTTTTAAAAATAATATAACTTATTCATTTTATAAAATAATTCAATATAAAATTTGCTTTGAAGCTGTTTTTTCTTTTCAAGGAGGTGCAGTTAGTAATAACACAGATGGCAAGATTGAAAAATATTAAAAATAATTTTAGTTACATTTCAATCAAATAAAATGATAAGCGTAATAAACCTAGAATAATCTATACAAATTTTTCAAGTTCAAGAATTTTGTTCCATGGGTATAAACGGACAGTCGAACCAACAAAGATCTGAACCCTGCAAAGACTTCATTTGATGAATCTTCATCTGATTAAACTGCGGTGGGAGGAAGCATGAGAGCTTGCGCACGTAGCTGATGAACGTAAACAAAGAAATAAAAAGTTATCGTTCAGCAGAATAAAGTACGGCGATGTTAAGGCTGCTGTGTACTAACCCTATTGGATTCACTCACCTTAATGATGATGGTGGACCTTTCAAAGCGATTTTTGAAATTTTTACCTCAGAGATATGAAATTTTGCATTTACATTCATTAAAGTATAACAATATTAAACCCCTTATAAAATTTATAAATATTTTTTTCAAAAAGTTTTATAATTAAAAATTTGAAATTAAATTACCTTTTTTTAAATGCTCCTTGCTACTATTTTTAACTTTCCCCCTTACAATTTTTAACTTTCCCCCTTAATTTTGCATTTATATTGCTTATAAATACATTTAGAACAAAGTTATGTATTTTTTTGCACTTTCGTTGAATAGTTTATTTTTAGGAAATATTTTTATGCTTGTACTCTGAATTTTCGTGAAATTTTTGTACTTTTCTACACTTAAGTTAAACTTTGATAACCTGAATGACCTCGAATCCTAAAATGGATAGATAACTTTATTTTCATGTATTACAGGAGTCTTTATTATAAATTTCATAAAATTTCGTCAAAAATTATGACGCGAGGAGCATTTTAAATACTTGAAAATCTGAAAATTTCTCATTTTGAGAAAAAGACATTTAAAAGATGTTTTTTCACCTACCTTTAATACTTACATTTCCAAAGCCACCAAGTTTGCATTTTACTTTTCACTACATATCTTAAATGTGTTTCATTCCAATATTTAAATATTTTTAAAATATTAATACACTCCCCAAAAAAATTCTAATTTTTACTCGATTTTCGGTAATTTGAAAGACCACATCCCCTTAACCTATAGAGAAAATTTGTCTACTATTTACAGCTACATAAACGCAGGTAATTCAATAAAAATGGTATTTTCAGATAGCCTGAACTTTTCTAAACTTTGCAACAGGATTCATTTTATAAATTTCGTCCACCAAAGGAATTTATGTGCGATTAAAACACACTATACCAGTTTTTTTTCAGGAATAATTTAAATTTAAAAATATATTTGCATTATTTTTTAACAAAAACTGTTCCAAGGTGTAAAATTTCTTTCTCTAATACGGAGCACAATTTTTAAAAAATCTTAAAAAATTTAAACTCATTTAGTATTAGGTCTACGATTATATAATTTTAGGCTATGAAAAAAAATATACGCCGGGATTTTGGGGGTGGTGGGGGGTGGGGGAATTTCCCCCCCAATGGGGACCCTCAGGATCCAATGGGGATCCCCAATGAGATTCCCCAATGGGGAATCTCAGACTCCCCAGAGGGAGTCTGAGACAATGGGAGCCGCCATTGTTCCAGACTCCCTCTGTTTTCCTCGAAATTAATTTTTCCCACTCAAAGAATAAAAAGAATGTTGCATGACTAATAGTGCTGAAGATATTTTGTGAGTGCACACCTTCCCTTCATTTAATTTACTACAAATTATTCAAGCGTCTCACCTTTTATCTAGTTTTACAATCTATTACTGAAGTATCTAAAGATCAACACAACGTGAGACTTTTATTGCAAATTACTTTAGAGATATAAATAAAGGACTAAATTGTAATCCAGTTCTCTCCAAGTGTTTCGTAGCATATCAGGCGTAATTAGACTTTTTTGGTTGGGGATTCATTTAATCCATTGTGTATAAACAAAAAATTGAAACTGTGGATGAGTTAAGAAGTGTATATTTAAGCAATTCGAGTAATAACTCCTGATATGCTACGAAACACTTGGAGAGAACTGGGTTACCATTTAAACGTTTGTTGTGCTACAAAAGGTGTGCAAATCGAAATCTATGATACTATGATCGAAGTCTATGATTGGTATTAAAACTTGGTGAGAAGTTTTTTCTATTTAAATAATATTATTTTTTCTAATAGGTAGTTCCGTAAAAATAACTCATGACTTTCGAATACCTTTAGCCACACACACACACACACACTATATATATATATATATATATATATATATACAGAGGCTGTTCGCACATTTGTTAGACGATTTTGGTAAGCGGTAATAAAATACCGTTTGCTGCAAAAGAAATAATTGCAATTGTACTATGTTTTTAATTATGGTCGAAATTATGGTCTACGGCTTGAAAGTTTTGTTTTTATTCAAAATGGCGTTTTTAACAAAGCAGTGGTTCGAAGGCTACATTTATGCTCTTTCCGAAGAGAAATATGCATACTCCGTTATCCAAAAACGATGTGAGAGTCATGGTTTTGTGATATCTAAAGCGTCGATAGGTAATATCGTCAACAAGAAAGGAAACAAAAACGTCAAATTGGAGCCTCAAGTGGGACAAAAATTCCAAACAAGTATCCAAGGAAAAAACGGACATCTTCGACTATTGCAAAGGTACGTTGTTTAATGTTAAAAGAAAATCCCCCTAGTCAAAGGACAGTTGCAAAATCATTAAAATGCTCGGTGTCCACTGTAAACAAAATGATAAACGTTGATTTAAATCTTAAGAAAGCGAAAAACCGCAATGTGCATCGTCTTCTTCTAAATCATATCGCTGAACACAGGACACGCTGCAGAATTCTATATGAGAAAAACTTATCCAAAGAAAAATGGAAAACAATTGTCACAATAGATGAATCATGGGTGTATTTAAATGATTGCAACAAAAAAAGAGCCATTTATTATCATAAAAGGGGAGAAAAATATTTAAGTACATGGTTCAAAGAATCGAAAGAAAGTTTTTCTAAGGGATTCATGATTGTTGCTGGTTTTTCTTATAATGTCAAGTTAAAAATAAAGAGAGTGGGAAAAAATGTCAAGATTAACTCCAAATACTACCAGGAACATATTTTATCGCCAATTTTTCTGAATGAAATACCATCGCTTTACCCACAGTGCCATCAATCTGTGAGACTTCATCAGGACAAAGCTAACAGTCACACATCAAAATCCACTGTAAATTTCCTAAAAGAAATGGAACAAAAAACTGGTATCAAGGCCATACCCTTCACTGATATCCCTACTAAATCTCCCGATGTATCACCTATGGATTTTTGTGCTTTCGGACTTTTAAAATCTGCATTATCCAAAATCGTCCCAAAACCCTTACAGGACTCTGGAAAGCTGTTTAGGAGGAATGGGATAGAACACCTCTTCTGACACTTCAAAAGGCATTATTATCCTGGAAATTGCGGTGTCGAAAGATAGTTCAGAATAAGGGATGTCAAATAGAACATTTAAAACACAAGAATTTTATGTAATTTAGTTTTGTGAATACAATATACATCGTCTAAAAAATGTGTGAACAGCCTCTGTATATATATATATATATATATATATATATATATATCAATGCGGCAGATATTTAGTCTTCTGACGATTATTTCTTCATCTGACATTAACCCATGAAGATCCGCGAAATGTTACTGGCTACTTTAGATTGGGAGTACCATTTAGGTAAGTCAGTATTGCGCCCTATGAGGGGGACGACACAGAAACGACCAAGCCTTATTTGCTTATTTGAGATTTTAACCCAAGCCCACTGCATGGAAGGTCAGAACGCTAACCACTCTACTAGGAGGGCGTCATAAAGGACTGACATGGATAGCAGTATTTTTGAGTGTTTCCCATTCAGTTTTTAACTGAATAATTTTTATTTACTATTTTCATATACTTATCCATATATACAAGGTGCGCCCATAAAGTAACCAGACATTTTTTTATAAATAAGAAAAATATTACTCGCCTTCAAATACATTTATCTCTTTCAAAATAATCGCTAAAGGAGTCTATACAATTTTTCCAACGTTTCTTCAAGTCATCGAAACACTGTTTATAGGCGTTGGAACTAACCGTTCGCAAAATACGCGTAACATTTGATTTAATATCCGAGACGTTTTCAAATCTCTGTCCTTTCATAGATTATGCATTTTGTGATTACAAAGGACTTATTCATCATGAATTTGTTCCTGAAAATCAAACAATTAATCAGTATTTTGACAAGGAGCTGCTTTTTCTATTAAGAAACAGGATAAGGCGAGTGAGGAAGGAACTGTTTGATTCTGGGCAACGGTTTCTTTTACATGATAATGCTAGGCCCCATACAGCAATTTCTGTACAAAAATATCTAGCTAAACATACATTTATAGTGATAAATCACCCACCATATTCTCCCGACTTATCGCCAGCTGATTTTTTCATTTTTCCTAAGCTTAAGATGGCCATGAAAGGACAGAGATTTGAAAATGTCTCGGATATCAATTCAAATGTTACACGTATTTTGCAAGCGGTTAGTTCCAAGGCCTATAAACAGTGTTTCGATGACTTGAAGAAACGATGGAAAAATTGTATAGACTCCTTTGGCGATTATTTTCAAAGAGATAAATTTATTTGAAGGTGAGTAATATTTTTCTTATTTAAAAAAAAATGTCCGGTTACTTTATGGGCGCACCTTGTATAAAACAGTTCTAAAACTAACTGACTGACAGATTACGCACAGACCAAACCGCTGGACCTAAAGGGCTGAACTTTTGTATGGCGATTCTTCTTATAGTGTAGGTGTGCAGTATTGGGATGCATAATAATGGGGTGCACTAAGAAAAATTTTTGAAAGAGTCTTCTTAGATTTTTTAAAATAAAATTTTTAAGCTGTTTTTGTAACTTTTTTATGCTTGCGGTTAAAATAATAATTTTAGGGTTATAAAATTTATATCACGAGAAAAATTATAAAAATTCCTTTAAAATGAAATCTTTTTCGAATCTTTACCTCCATTTTCTAATTTTTGATGAATTTTTAAAGATGAATTTTTAGAATTTAATTTAATTGAATTTAATATTAAATGCTGATCACGGGGTTTCTTTTCTTTTTGCGACACTTTAAATTAATTTTGCGTCACGTGCCTAACAACGAAATAAATTGACCAAAAAAATATTAAAATACGGTTAAAGATAAAATTTAACCACTAAACTAATTGAGATGGAAGTTTTTAAAGAATTTAATTCAAATTAGTATGTTTTATGGATATCAAACATACAAATTAATTGCATACAATGACCGTTGCATTTAATTTGAATATTTTCTTCTACATTATTTTGTCTTTAAAAATATCAGTTACCATTTTTTAAATATATATATATATATATATATATATATATATATATATATATACACAGTGGAATCTCGATCGATCGTTTTCGGATCCATCGTTTTTCGTATGTGTCGTTCATTTTATCCAGTCCCAACGATCCTATTGCTTTGTTATGTTTCCGCATCTATCGTTTTCCCGCATTTATCGTTCATTTTAATCGGTCCCTTGAAAAACGATAGATCGAGATTCCACTCTGTATATATATATATATATATATATATATATATATATATATATATATATATATATATATATATATATATATATTTGGCATTAATTGCATACATTGGCCGTTGTATTTAATTTGAATGTACGCCGTAGCGAAGCACGGGCATTCAGCTAGTGCTATATAAACTTCATTTATACAGCCTATAGAAAGCTATTATTTCTGAATATGGTTTTCAGATACGATTTGCTTTTGATACACAGAACAAAAAGGAGCACATTTGCCGAAGTCAACTCGAGTGGCACACCACCATAATCATGCCTTATTTAAAACCAATTTTTCGCTCCTTTATACCTAGAATGAAGTATGAATAGCATGCGTAAGGTTCTTCACTCATTATTACTTTTTAATTATCGTTATGAATTTAAATACCTGACTGTCATTAAACGCTAAATTCGTGGTAAATTAAAAGTAGTTTAAAGTCTTTAGGAACGATTAGAGGAGAGTAAAAGCATTTAAACACCCTACACTAACAAGTGTAAGCGCATTGAAGTCATGTGAAACCATTTCCGAATATCAAGCTTCAGGGACATAAAACAAAAAATTTCGGGGTAATTATAAAAGAAGTCCTATGTGTTAAGATCATTACGACATTGCGTATTCCAACTTGTACAAAGCATTAAGAAACCTTAATTATAGTCAAATAAAGCAAATTCCTTAATTTCTTTGTAAAGTTCAGAATTAATTATGCTTAGAGTGCATTAATTACTCCACACATTCAGTGATAATTGGAAAGACAGTTACTTACACACACACACAAGAAAAAAATAAAAACAGAAATAGTGGACTAGAAGAGATTCGTAATTAAAAAGGAATTAGGGAATTAAAACTCGGGCTAAGATCATTGTCACTCGTTTTTTTTTCCACGAAAAGCGCAGATTTTAATTACCAAGTGATAGAAAAATTATCAGATTTTCACTGTTATTAGCAAATAAGTCATAATAAATTTATTTTCACAAAAAGAATTAAGATTTGGTGAAAAATATTAAACTTGGGTAGAAACAAGTGCCTAATGAGAAAATAAATAAGAGGAAGATTTTAAAAAAAAGTTAAAAGATAACTCCCGTAGGCATTATCGCATCGATCAAGGAAATTTTTTTCTAACATGTCTGCGCGTTAATTATACATTGTTTCATTCGGTTATTTTTTTACGAGTAAACGTATATTTATTCACCAGCAACCTAGAAATTATAATATAAAAACCTCATTAACAGAGGGCTTACAATTTGAATCATTTGATCCATCATATTTCTTTAGCAAGAAGCAGATAATCGTCCCACTTTCATCGAAAAGTTGTAGATAGATGGATTAAAATTTATTCTTCATTAATCTTTTTTAACGAATAATAAATAGAAAAATAAATAGAAAGAAAAGTTCGAAATTTGTTTTGCTTCAAATAAACAGAAAGATCAGTTCTGTTGTAAGTTATTAGCATTAAAATAAGATGAACTTAAGAGTGGTTACACTGCCTTCAAAAGAACTGCCAGTAAATTACCCTGACAGTTCGGAATGCATGGAATAAAATTAACAAGTATAGAAAACTAAACATAAATTACTATTTTACAATGAATTTCAACAAGAATTAGTTTTTTTTTATCAAGACTTATTTGAGCAGGAAAATCAGACCATAATTCTAAATTTTGAGGTGAATATTTACTTTACTTCAAAAAGACCACCAACAAGATTTTTCAATTATCACAAATTCAAACAGGAACACACACCTTCTTAAAATACAGAATAAAATATGACAAACTTAATTTTTACAATGCCATTTGTGAATTGCCCACAGCCTTTGTGAACTAACCATACAGACTATAATACTTAACGTTCCCCGGCTTGATGAATTACTCTACAAATTAGTTCGGAAGAATCTACCACTTTAATTTTCATTATGGTAGTGGAATAGCCATGTGGTGTTTCATGAAGCTGTGTGTTCATGTTTTGTGTATTACACAAAACGGGAAATTAATAGTTTATTTCATAAAATTAACATCACATACACAATAAAAAAATAATTACGGCCGCTTCGGCTCATCCCCGTAGCTAGGGGCCTTGCTTAGTAAACAGGTGCACTGTGCTGGAACAAGAAATAGTTACTGTTGCCTTAGCGTCGAAGAGACAGACGATATTGTCTTAAAATATCGCATAGACATAAACGAAAGCGTTCAAAGGGATCAAGACCAAACTAATAAAGTAAGTGTCAGTAAGTTACACCACTAACTTCATAATTACTGTAGCTAGTACCGTTTGACAAGGAATTGACCGGTCCAGACAGTTTCTTTGGGTTTCGAAATAATATCCACAGATTTCTCGCTTCATATATATCTTCCAATGATTAACAGCCCGATGAAGATGCCATTTACGTTATTTCTACATGCCGTGGGACGTACTGTGGTATGATAAGTAGCCTCTAAGAGACAGTACGAAAATAAAAATCAAGTGCAAGTACTTCCAGACGAAGTTTTAATATAAATCTCTTTTGAGGTTCACCTCCGCTTTCCTATCATAATACGTTACAAAATTTTCTGACCCAAATCGACTCTTTTTTTTGGTTCATTTGGTTTTATTAATTTATTAATTTTGTGGGCGGCGGGAGGGGGGGGTTAAACATAAACAATGTCAATGTGTAAGTAAGTGTTTTCACATGCAGAACTTTATTACATGTACCCATGTTATACGGAGAAAACAACGTGCACCCAAGGGATGTCCAGAAACATTTAGCTGTAGCATGAATACAGCCAAAATATAAGTTACCTATTATACTAGTTACATACTTTTTAGCCACATAATGTATAAATACACAGAAGGGAAAAAATGCGCGTGGAGTGTGACTGTAACTGTAACTGAGTGAGAGTCATAGAGATGGGAAGGGGAAACAGCGTAAAACTCGGAAAGTAAGAAACAAAACCGAATTTACAGACGAATATGGAATTGAATTTTTATAAAAGGAGTAAACTAATATGCTTGAATCTAGTATAGGATCATAATGCAGTCAAATTTCTCAGGCGATATATTATCCTTACGCTTCTTTAACCTTCTTCCTTGAGAAGACTAGTAATTCTAAAGATAAACGTCTTTTGAGAAAGATGACTGCCTTATGATTTTGTAATTAACACAAAGTTATTATTTTGAGAGTTATGATGAACTTTTAACATAATTTCACATTTTGTGAGTTATAAATTGGTGAAATAATTTCGAAGATACACGGAAGGGAAAATATATGCACAGTTAACGCCATATGTTGTACGAGAAAAAATATTAAAAAAGTGAAATAAAATAAGCCTTTTACCTTTCACCTGAGTAGTTTACTTAGTAGAACTTCTATCTTTTCATGTTAAGGTCTGGCTTTAAGGCTGTTGTGTACTAAACTTATTGGATTCTCCCCTCAATATTAAAATGAAAATATGTCCAACGATTGCCGACTTGGGTTTAAAAAAATTTTTAAGTTCAACTCCGTAAGAGAGAAAAAAAATTTACACCTTGGGGCATTTTTCGTTTTCAAAAAAAAAGCTATTATTTTAAAATTTAAATTATTCGGGAGAAAAATCTGGTATAGTGTGTTTTAAATGCAAATAAATTCCTTTGGTGGACGAAATTTATCAAATGAATCCTGTTGCAAGGTGCAGAAAAGTTCAGGCTATCTGAAAATTCCACTTTTAATGGATTATCAGCATTTATGTAGCTGTCAATAGTAGACAAATTTCCCCCATAGGTTAACATTGAGGTGAGCGAATCCAATTGGATAAGTACACAGCAGCCTTAAAGGAGAAAATAATTGAAAGCAACAATTCTTAAAAATGTTTAAAGTTGACGAAATTTTGAGACAGATTTTTTAAACAAATTTCTTACCTTTCATCTTCATCATATTAATTTAAGTTAGCTGCAACAAGGTTAAAAAAAAAAACCACTAACCTAAAATTAAAAACATACATCAACAAATTTCATAAGACTTCCGCAACATCTAATCATTTGCAGAAGATCGATCAGGACAATAAAAAATAATGATACAGCCCAGGGATAAACAAAGATTACTTTCGATAACTAAATTTTGAAACCTCAATCATGTTTCAAACTAAATTATGCTAGGGAAAAAAAAAAGAGAAGGGGATATGAAAATTCGCTAAGAATTTCGGAGGTTATTAAAAGGCAACAAACGTCTTAAAAAGCAAAAAGCGTTTCGCACGGACATGTAATTAAAAAGGAATTACGGAAATTAATTTCAAAAGTTCTTTTTTAAATACCCCTCAGAATTAAAAATTAGAAACTGCGCATTGAATAAAAATGTATTCTGCAACCTGCAAATATGAATTTGTAATTATCTGCGAAATCTAATTATTTGATGAAAAATTTTTCAAAACACGTTCTATTTTTGCGTGTTGTTTGGATAAAATTACTGTTCCATTTTTTCTTCAATCAAATTACAAAGTCGAATTCTGGGCCTCTCGATAACCTGACAATTTTAATTAAAATAGTTTAGAAAACAAAGAACATTTATGTGTGAAATGCAAGTACTCTTCAAACTCATCACTTAACATGCTCTCTTTTGAACATTAAAACTAACATAAAATGTAATACAAAATATATCAAAGCATTTACAAGAACTATTTTACGGTATAAAGAGTCTTTTGCTGCCCAAAACGTGTCATAGTAAAATTCAAATAACCGGTATCTTTGGGACTTTCTTGAAGCCTCAATAACAAAGAGGCCAAAGACGCAAACATTTCATTTCATATTCACGCGCACTTGGTAATGATTTTTTCCCTCAAAAGAGTCTTTATATATACATTACTAGCTGAATACTCGTGCTTTGCTACGGAATACATTCAAATTAAATACAGCGGTAAATATATATAAATATATGAATTAATGCAAAAAAAAAATATTTATAAAATAATCGTAACGGATATTAACGGATTTAATAGACAAAATAATGTAGAAGAAATTATTCAAATTAAACACAACGGTCAATGTATGCAATTAATTTGTATGTTTAATATTCATAAAACATACTAATTTGAATTAAATTCTTAACAAACTTCCAGCTCAATTAGTCTAGTGGTTACATTTTATCTTTTACTGAATTTTAAATTTTTTTTTGTCAATTTATTTCGCTGATATGCACGTGACGATAAATTAATTTAAAGTATCACAAAAATAAAAGAAACCACGCGATCAGCATTTAATAAATTAAATTCTAAAAATTAATCTTTAAAAATTCTCCAAAAATCAGAAAATGGAGTTAAAGATTCGAAAAAGATTTCATTATTAAGGAATTTTTATGATCTTTCTCGTGATATAAATTTTATAATCGTCAGATTATTATTTTGAATGCAAACTTTAAAAAAAGTTACAAAAACAGCTTAAAAATTTAATTTAAAAAAATCTAAGAAGAATTTTTCAAAAATCTTTCTTAGTGCACCCCTACACTATAGTGCCGTTTACATGTGCCAAAAACCCGGGTAAAAGCAGGGTCGTTTCTTACTTTTTTCCTACGATAGGGAAAAATGCAGGGTTGATTTTCGACCCTGCTTCGACCCAGGATAAAACCCGCTAATTACCCATGATGCATTTCGAAGCTGGGAGTAAATAACATGGCGGGTTTGAACTTGTGTGAATCCATGAAAATGTAGCTAAATGATCGATGGAAGGATCTGGAACCCCTTAACGATCGCATAATTTTCAAGAAAACAGTAGAAAAGTGCCTATTTTTTTCCGGAGGTTTTCATTTATTTCTTGATCTGACCATCTAGTTTAAAAAAAAATAAACCATCTCCAATTGCATTATAAATAGAATGGTACTGCCATCTGGTATGTAAAATAAGAAATAAAATTTCATTTCAATAAAATTTCAGTAACATTTTCATTTAAAGTGTTATGGTAAAATTAATAAATTTAATAAGTATTATCAATAATTAAACGTAACATTAAAATTTATTTATAAATTAATTATTTTAGAATTCACAGATAAAAATTTATTTATATCTATTTATGATTTTTTTGTTGTTGTTATTTTTTAAATTTAAGAATACGAGGTCAAAAGAACAGCAATTGGAAAAAAAAAGGCCTTGACCCAGGACCATGCACTTCGTAACGAGATAAATGCGGAGTTCGGAGTTGGAAAGCTAAAAATAGCAATACAGTGAATTTGGAAAAGTATGACACTGGCTGGGATCGAACCCATAACGTGATTTACAACGAATGATGGTGTATGAGGATCATTTCCGCCGAATCATGTGACGGCCTTTACTTCCGGTAAGACGGGTAAAAGCAGGGTGAAAATGTGGTCCCATGTAAACGGGCTTCGAAGGTTTTCCCTATTAGCGGGTAAATCCCGGGTATTATTGTTGTCCATGTAAACGCAGCTTATAAGAAGAATCGCTATGCAAAATTTCAGTCCTTTAGATCCAGCGGTTTGGTCTGTTCATTATCTGTCAGTCAGTTACTGTTTTATATATATACATTATACATATACAAATACCTGAAGACTGAAGCTTTGACAAAAAAAATGTAACACGCTGCCGTGGGAGGCGCAATAAATTGTAAATAAATACACTCCAGCATATTCGGCAGCATTCAACCTATATTTCGCCCTTGTTATGGCTTCTCAGCAAGGCGGCATAGCCTATGAGAAGAGCAAGATCATCATAGCCTATGAGATATCTGCAATTTGGCCTTTAGCTTTTGAAAAAATTAAGATTCAAAACTCAAAGCAAATGTGTAACTTGTCATACATATCCTGAATCTATGCGTCTATTTTCATTTTTTTTTTAAGTAGGCCAGTGTACAGCCTCGTAAATGCTAGATTAAGCTACATAAGATAATAATATGAATAAATAATTACAAGTTATAACATGTAATATCCTGCATGGCACTGTGTCACATAACATATAACATAAACTGTGTTACATAATATATTACGTTATGTAGTTTTCCTGTGATTATATACTGTACAACATAAATGATGCAATAAGTCGCACAATGTATAGGCAGCTTATTAGATATTACTTCTAAAATCTCTTCAAAAATACCTAGCTTCTGTTTCATTTCCGCTCGTCGTGACTAAAGGAGACGAATATCAGTGAATGAAGCAGATTTTTATTTGCAAGCTCATCTACCATGTTAGCAGAAATACCCAATGATCCAATAGTTATTCTACGGGGCTTCGGTTCTCGGTACATTTCTTCGAACAAGGACCATTAGATTTTTTTTTTTCCTCTTCATTCTTAGTTATTAGTTTAACTATTTTTCACTAGTGATAAATATTCGTGCGCGTGTGCCAAACCTTACCAAATCTATTGATTAAATAGAAACAAAACTAAAACTTTGATAAGTTGTAGAGGAAAACCTCCCCCAAAAAATTAAAAGCACGTTATAGTGCTCTGGTTACGCATCCCTCTTTTTCTAAAAGGACAATTTCCCCTAACAGAAAAAGTTTAACCCTCCCTCCTTCCCGATGGGTTTGTTGTTGTTCTAATGCCCCTTGGCCGGAAATATTTCAGACCAGGTCCATACGGGCTAACAGGCTGAGAGGTGCGACTCCGGTTAATGGCACCACAAGTCCAATTTAACCATGGAGTCCAATTTAACCAGGTGCTATCTGTTTTAACCGAGATCCCCGGGGGCGACATCTAAAGGATCGTACCCTCTCCGACCTCATAGACGGACTACGAATTTAACGTGGCCATATCCGGCCTAGACACGGATGTATTTAATAGCGCTTGTCGGGATTTGATCCAAGCACCCTCAGCACCGAAAGCCGACGCGCTACCACTAGGCTATCTCAAGCCCACCGCATGGGTTTAATACTAGACGCAGAGGATATTAGGCGAATCAACTTTCTCAAATGTCTAGCGTGATAAAGGCCTCTCTATTTATATATTTTCGTAAAACCATCAGAAAATTACAAAACATTAATATTCAACAAAATCTGAAGCCCGGAATTTTATTTTGAACTTGAAATCCTCACATTTTAACTTGAAATAATGTTATGCATGGTTCAATAAAGGAAGAAAATATCGGTTTTAATGGCCTGCAAATCCTGACATAAAAGGTTCGATTTTACAGCGTTATTTTACGAAGGAGGTTTATAAAAGCAATTTTTAGCGTTTCTAAAGCAAACGTTTGAAAGGATAGAAAGAAATCTGCTTCGAAGCAATAAGACATCAAAGCCTTAAAAACATAGAAAAAGAAAAAAGAATGAGAAAACTTCAATTGAAATCTGGGTATAAAAAAAAGTACGTGTAGCTATTAAAACAAATTAAAGACGTGGTTGGTTTCGGGGCAAATCAAACATTTAGAAAATTCCATTACACTTCCACAAACAGCATTCAGTCCCAAAAACACTATTTGGACTGAGGGAAAGAACACAAATAACATATAATCTGAAGTTCTGCTTAGACAAAAAAATCAAATTAAAGACTGTGAAAATATAAAATGTTGTCTTGAATACTTAAGTGCATTTTTTATATTTTTTAAAGAACGGATTGAAAGGCATTATAAATGCATACGAAATATATGGGGGTTCTCGATATCCACATAACTTTTCTAGAAAAATATAAAGAGGCTGAATATTTAAAAGTAATCGTGATGAAAAGAAATGTCAGAGATTTTCATACTTAAATATTCTTAACGAAGCTATCGTAATAAAATAAACTGGAAAAAAAGCTTTAAGTCACTTCTTTGATATACTTCTTAAGAAAAATAAACCCAGCTTATGAAGATTTAGGACTAATGCTATAAAATTAAAACTGAAAATTAAAATGCATTTTAGAGGGTTTAAATAACAATTAGCATAATAAAAAATATTCTCATTACTTTTTGTTAATTTTTTTTTCTTAAAAAATAATTCTGAAAAAATTCAAAGGGAGATTTCATTTAGAGGTGACGGGATAAACAGCTTCCAGTAAAAACTTACTAATCAAATTTTACAGATTATTTTTCATATTATAACTTAACGTTATTAAAATTTCTAATTTCAAAATTAATAACATTATTTTCTATTATATACATTCATCTTTTAATTTGAGGAACACTTATTATATTAGTCAGCCGGTACTAACAAATACATATGTTATGCAAAGTTTGGAGCTGTTTTTTCCAATCAACAAAAACACTCGACATTTTTAGGAGAAAAAGTGATAAAAATAAAAACAACATTTTGAGTTCCAATACCACATTTTTGCGGCTAGTGTGGGGCTGGGCCATGAAACCAAACGTTTTAAATGTACTGCAGAGGTCAAGGTCAGAGTCACACATTACAGGGTTCAATTTTCTTGTCACTTTCACTACAAGTTACACTGACCTATTTTAACTCATCATACTTTAAAGCAATGACCTCATTGCATCCGGAGTGTTACGTTACGTTACGTTACGTTACTACGTTGGCCCCAAAGATTGTTGACATGACCTGTGATTGTTCTGGCATATCATGTGTTCAATGATTTGAGCTCTCTTATTGGTTAAAATTTTTCACGCTAACGCTACGTAACGCTCCGGATTCAGTATGAACAGGCCGTTAATCCGTTGGCTCTGAGATTGTGGATATGACTTGTGATTGGTTGGACATATCACGTGTTCAATGATTTGAGCTCTGTGACTGGTGAAAATTTCTCACGCTGACGCTACGTAAAGGTCCGTATTCAGTATCAACAGGACGTTATTCCGTTGGCTCTAAGATTGTGGACATGAACTGTGATTGGTAGGACGTATCACGTGTTCAATTATTTGTGCTCTGTTACTGGTGAAAATTTCTCACGCTGACGCTACGTAACGCTCCGGATTCAGTATGAACAGGTCGTCATTCCGTTGGCTCTGAGATTGTGGACATGACTTGTGATTGGTTGGACGTATCACATGTTCAATTATTTGAGCTCTGTGATTGGTGAAAATTTCTCACGCTGACGCTACGTAAAGCTCCGGATTCAGTGTGAACAGGCCGTAACTGAGAGTGACGTAAGATGAGTCTCTTCAGCACGGTCTGTCACTAACCGTCAATCTTCCAAACGTCCTCTTTTCAAACGGCTTGGAATCAGAAATCAACGCTTTAGCTTTACGCTAACGCATTAGGGAGTAATGTCAAGTTTCTAAACGCAGCTTCCACCAGTCGACCGTTGTTGAAAAGGAAATATTAGCTGAATAGGATCACTTACACCAGTGGCATGTGAAACTTTTCATTCGAGAACTCCAACTTCACCTTCGCTTGAAAGAGACTGAGGAGAGGGCAATAAATCAGGTAGAAATCACTTCCATATGGCCTTCTATAATGTTCGAAGCCACAAAAACAACATTTATTATCACACTGTTTGAAACTGAGCCTGACAAACTAAACTGAAACCAATTTTATTCCGTTGGTCTGATTGACCGGCTAGTCATACTACCAGTTCACCCTTTACGAATATATTTTCATCAGAGCATTAAAATGCAGAAATTGCCACAAATTTAAAAAAAAAACTCAGCTAAACTCCTCACAAATATAATTTTATCAGATCATGTAATAAATTGTGGGTAAACCATAAATATATTATATGAGGATCGTTTAATAAGTCCATGCAAAATAATTTTTAAAAAACATTTTTTAAAAACAGGGTTTATATAATTTTCTACATAATTTCCCTTAAAGTCAATACTGTCTATTTTCAAGTGAACACGGAGGATTGAGAAAATTTCGTTGCGTAATTCCAACATTTCTGCCACCGCAATCGCACATGTATAAGTCGTAACATAGTTATGTACTTTCATCTCGCGTACTTTTAATCTTCTATCCTTCATTACTATATCATGGATTTTTATCTATTATTTCTGCCGTATTGACCTCATCATGGCGACCAGAATATTCAGCATCACTTGTGTTGTAATCCAACGGATGGGGCTTGAAATAGCGATAAAGGACTTTCGGGAGAAACATTACTTGCGCTCATTCAACTTCAACAAAAATCAATATACCACATATAAAGAATTCAAAGCGAAGGTGCAGACTCGTCATATTATTTATCAAGTATGGATTTAGTTACTGCCGTCGTTTTGTCTCTTAAAAAATAATGCTTTATGAACTCGGGGGAACTCGTTTTTTCTCCATTGTGTGAACCGACAAAGGAGTGACACCACACGTATTGACCAGCTAACATGGCTGCAAATCAGACTGCGTCGACTTTGTTTACTATTTAGCAGGCGTGCCTTTGAAGCGTGCTAAATGTGAAAGCGACAGCAATTTCAGTGAAGTGGCACCATCTCCCGAATTCTGAACGGACTTATCAAACAGCCATCGTATGCGCAGGTAAATATATTTAAACATTTTAAAATGATAATAGTCTAACGCTATTCGAGTGTTAAGCATTCACATGTTAAGAAAACAATCGTCTTGGGAAAATATCAGTTTCTGAAGTTTATACAGACTGAAGCCGGCAACTACATAGATAAGATTTACACTGATATATTTTTTGAAGGTTTAACAAATAAGAATGATTTTCAAAAATTCATATTATAAGATATCCATTAGATAGATCTTTGTTAAAAATTCTGTTACACTAAAAAACGAACAATAATAAAAAAAGAGCTTTATGTATCATCCTCATTCAAAACATGAAAAAAATAAGCAATATATTACAGCTCAGTGAATTAAATCCAAAAATAAAAATTTCAAACAATTATCCTTGATTTCACAACGAAAAAATATTAATCCTTGATTCCTTAATGCCATAAATTTGAAAAGGGTATTAAAAAATTTTAATTTTTTTTACCTTACATACTTGACCAGTCTTGAAAACAACATTATTCTGCGCGACTGCGAAAGATCACAGCTGAGCGATTTGAGCCGCATTTTTTTAATAGCTGATGATATAATAACCCCTTATATTATCACATGAACCATTAAAAATTCCTATTCATAGAAATTTCACGTTCGGTGGAAATTAACGGTAGCAGTTAAATAATTGCTGAATAGTACTTGTCAATTGCATTTAATACAAGCAAGCGTACAGCCTCTGCCTAAATGATAAAACACGTGACATACGTGAATAAATATTATACATGGTATATCATTTTTTTAAAAAGTCTGTTTACATAACTAATTACTTAACATACAAGATATCAAAAACTCTTGAGCAAAGAACATTATCTAATGGGAGTTAAACGCAGCATCAATTAGCTTGGATCACATATTTTATGGTAGAATTGAAAGAAATACCCTGTTTAATAGCATAAAAGGATTTATTATCCTGCATCTTCATAACTAACCCTTTCCCTTATCGTTTCGTTTAAGAATAAGTTACGTTGTACTTTATGTCAGTTCGTAAATTGGTTGGTTGGTTTAGAGTGCTACAATCAACTTTCTTCCTGTTAGAAGCATTAAATAAGTACTGTTTGATTCAATACTACGGTGAACAAAATAGTGTCTTATTTAAGAAGCTAACTGATTATAATAATACAATGCATGGAAAATACTACATACAGAATATTTCATAACACTGGTATTTTATATGAGTGCTATAGTGCTATTTTATATGAGATATTTGGGGATAAGTAATATCGCCGCCGTCCACACCCGAAGGTTATACGGCTCTTCAATAATAGAACTAATCATGCCGACGGCAATCCAGCCTAACCGGGTCCCGAAATTTTTCATTTAGCAATTCGTTTACCTGTCTTTTTTTTTTAAAATCTGAGGGGCTATCCACCCTCCCCTTGTAGGGGGAAGTGTATATTCATAAGTTCCTGCATAATATTCTTGATGTACCTTCTACAATAATAATCCGTAAATAATTTACTAGGGGCCCAATCTTGAAAGCCCAAAGGTAGGTTTTTTCGTGCTTCAGCCCATTTGCTACAATTGTATATACAGTGCTTTATAGTTTGTATATTGCCACACTCACAAAGATCTGTTTTAGCAAAAAATCTGTTTTGATAGACTCCTATACAGCCATGTTCAGTTATTGCTTGATTAACAAGGAAATCTGCCGACAGTCTTTTCGTAGAAACTCTAGGGAATACCTCAAATACTTTCCTTCCTACACTGCTTCTCTCCCAATTTTCTTGCCATATATTTATGTAATAATTCTTAATTTTATTCTTAATCTGTTCTTTACTTAATTTATAATTTCCTGTGATTTCATTCAGTGTTGTTGCTTGTTTAGCTGCTGCGTCTACCATCTCATTTTCATTAATGCCACAGTGGGCTTTAACCCAGTGTAAGTTTACTGCTATCTCATGACTTTCTATTAGGTTTTTTATATTTTCAATCCTATCTCCCTTAAAATAACATGCACATATAGCTTGCAGTGTACTTCTAGAATCACTGTATATGTCGATTTCCTGTATTCCTTTACTTATAGCAACAGTGATGGCCATGTCAATGGCTTCAACTTCGGCGCTATAGGATGATGCATTATTAGGTAGACGTTTAAGTTTTGTTTGATCTAAAACATTAAGGTTGTAACGTGTACACGCCGCACCAACCCCTTCGTTGGTTTTTGAGCCATCAGTATTATTTATTTGGGGATAAATGCATATCACTGACATACACAAAACTACGCCCTTTTCATGTTCTTCCCTTATTCTTCAGTAAAACTTTTTGATCAGTTTTAAAAGCAGCCCAAAACGAACAATTGCAAAACCTTGGTACATCCTTTCCTTACCTAGTAATGTATTGCGCTAACTCAGATCTTTAATTAAAATTGAGAAATTAAAGTTAAAATGCGTCTCAAAGTAGCCCCTCCGAGTGGGGCTACTTTGTGACATCTGTGTTTTCGCCTTGAAATCCAAGAGGAAAATTTACTTGACACAAAGTTAGACAGTAAAACGCTTATCAAAAGCTTGATACACAATTATATACAAGTATTGGATAGCTTTATCTATATCATTAACATCAAAGAGACCACGGGTGCCCAGGGCAACCATCAATTCTTTGAGAAGATGAGGAAATTCGTCTTTCGGCACATTCTGCTCCTTCGAGTAGTTTTTTTTTTTTTTTTTTTTTTTTTTTTTTTTTTTTTTCAGATAGTCAATACATCTTTCTCTCCAGTGATATTTTAGAGGACGGAAAAAAGCAACATCGAGCGGCTGGAGGAGGTGGGTCGACTTTATGGGTTATTTTGTAACAGTGCCAATATGTCAAAAAGTAACCCCGTCACCTTTCGATATTTAGGTTATGTTCTTATATCTCGGAAATATCACTACACAAAAGTTATATTGCTATACAATCTAACCAATATAGTGACAATAAAAAATAATTACCTGTGGTAGTTGGATGTATAAGGTGTTAGCCTTCAGCACACAAAGTTTCCGAAGTTTGAGTCAATAGCTTGACAACAGGTTTGAACAATACACTGGCAAGCGAAGATAAATGGAGCTCAGAAGCTTCGGACACAAGCTGTTGGCGCTGTTCTTTTCCTCCCCGGTATCACGGACGCAAGATCCGAAATGCGAAAATATTACTAAGTGTCACAAATTTACCCCTGCGGTCACAAAGTAAACCCATATTACGGTAGTAAAAAGATCTTGATTTCTTATACCAGTCAGGTAGATTTAAATTTACATTAATTTGCTACAGTTAAATTAAATAAACTCATGGGCAATCCTTTTAAGGCAACGTGAGTTAATATTGTTAATCGTCGGATGGCAAACAGTTTACTTTTCTCAATAATAATGGTAGAGTGATAACTAGTTTATTTTTCCTTTAAAATATAAAATTACAACTGGATTAACCGAGGTCGTGTCACCCATTACTCATAAGTGATACAGTAATCTATTACAAAATTCTACATCCAACAAAGTATTTAAAAAAATCATAAAAATAAAAGTTAAAAAAATCATGATTTTAATTGTAAAGTTTTTTACGCCCGTTGCTGTTAATTTGAAGGCAAGAATAAAATACTCTAATTTTACAAGAAAAGTTATTTTTAGTTTATCAAGAATCTTTATGGATAAAAAAAGTATTTTATGAAATACTAATTTATTACTGTATTCTCAAATACCAAAAAATAGAGAATCATATTTTTATATTCAGGTTTTAAATATCTTGGGACACACTCTGTAAGCAACAGATTCATCTATAAAGCGACTGTGTAAACATCAGTAAAGATTCATCTATAAGGCAACAAATGGCAGCAGTGAAATTTAACATTAAAGTAGGTAACGGCGGTCTAAATTAAATGTTTACACTATATATAGAAAAAATAATAATAAATAAATCATGAAATGTCTATAACTCGGTAACCGGAGGCGTGATTTAGAATGGCAGTTGTTTTATTCGGCTTCGACTACAAATACTCGATATTGGGATAATATTGGAAGCTTTATCTACAGTACTGAAAGTCACACAAACAAACTTTGAGTTTTAATATTATAAACATAAAATGGATTATTAAATATACTTTTAATACTCAATAAAAGCTAATTCCGACAATTTTTTTAAATTTTCAATATACGAAAAGGTTAGTTAAGACAAGCCTAACTAACTTCAGAAGAAGCTTTTTTACAACCTACAGGTCTTTAAAATTAGCAAAGTTAATATTCAATGTAATGATATTTGTGGCCATCATGAAACAGTGTACACTTAATTTATAGCCCCTTAAGGAAGAACTTTCGCAACCACAAAATTAATAAGCATTAAAAACCTAGAATCTCGCCAATATTCTTCACTATTAATTAATACAAAGATATTTTCGGCAAATACTTTTTATAAACCAAGATGCTAAGTATATTTACACTGGTGAAATAAATTAAGAAAATTTGCATATTTTATCGAATTTCATGAAAAGAACTGAACTGAATGTAAAACCACTGCTTCTAGACAAATATGCAAATCTTGTACGTCAAATACGTAAGCGTACACGTGTGTGTAGGCGGAGCCAGTAAAGAAACAGGCTTCATAAGAGCGCGTAAGTTAAGACGCATTTCGTCCGCTAGCACACCTCGGCGAATTTCTTGGTGTTATTTTGCAGCAATCGGTTAATTTCAAATTGTAACAGTAAAAATGAGTAACCCCCAACGTTTAGATGATGGAATGAGGGGGCGGATTGTAGGGAGGCTAGAAGCAGGCCAATCTCAAGTCCACATTTGTAGAGAGTTCAATTTAACGCCCAGCGTCGTGTGTAACTTATGGAAACAGTTCCAGGATACCGGATCCGTCTAGAGAAAGCCTGGGCAAGGTCGTCCAAAAGCCACGACGGCCAGAAAAGATCGCCATTTGTCAATTACAGCGAGGCGCAACAGGAGTGCTACAGCTTCTCAGCTCGTGACTTGTATGCAGCCACAGGAACCCGTGTATCAAGGGTGACTGTTTCCAAAAGACTTCATGAGAGAGGGTTGTTTGCAAGAAGACCTGCTGTTTGCGTCCCGCTCACTTCTACGAACAGGAGAATCCGTTTATCATGGTGCAGAGAGCATAGAGATTGGAGTATGGATCAATGGGCGACCGTTCTCTTCACTGATGAGTTCCGGTTCAGCCTAAACACCGATTCTCGCCGTAGGTTCATATGGAGAGAACCAGGGACCCGCTACCTACCCTCCAATGTCCGCGAAATCGACCATTATGGCGGAGGAGGTTTAATGGTCTGGGCAGACATCATGTTGGATGGCCGCACACCTCTCCATGTCTTTGAAAGAGGCACTGTGATTGGTGTGAGGTATAGGGATGAGGTCTTGGAGCCCTATGTTCGCCTTTTCAGGGGGGCAGTTGTTCCTGAGTTTATTTTAATGGACGATAACGCGAGGCCACATAGAGCTCTTCTGGTCGACGAATTTCTAGAGAGTGAGGATATTCGCCGGATGGATTGGCCAGCCAGATCTCCAGACCTTAACCCTATAGAGCATGTCTGGGATGCTCTGGGGAGGGCAATTGCAACTCGCAAAACTCCTCCGAGAACCATCCAGGGAATAAAAACAGCGTTGCTGAACTAGTGGAATTAATTGCCACAGGAAATGATAAACTGCCTTATTTCAAGTATGAAATCACGCTGCGAGATCTGTATATCTGTAAGAGGGGACCATACCCCCTATTAACCCATCTATTAACCCATTTTTTTGCTTAATCTGCAACCGCTGTTTCATACCTTCCGACTCCAATGAGTGTTACACACGATCATGCGTATATATTACAATTATTGAATAGTTATTTGTTTTGTATTTATCAATGTATGTACATATCAAATTTCATTAAAATCGGTACAGTAGTTCTAGAGATAATCGACCAAGTCTGCAAATTCTCTTAATTTCTTACACCAGTGTATATAACAAGATGGAAGAAAAACTGAAACGTAGGAGATCTTTTTCTAACCTAAAAAGTTTTCTACGTTTTATACTTTTTTTTCCAATGGCGGGTACAAAAGACATCTAAGGCCAAAAGAAATGAAACAATAAACAAAATAAAATACGAATAGCATCCACAGAAAGAAAGTCTATAGACCCATAAGGTCCCTTGCTTCCCAATAGCGCTCTCGCGTGGTTGTGATGTCATAAGAATAAAATCTTAGTTTAATCAATTAAAGTTTCAACTGAGCAACGATATACTTGAAATTCGACTCTCTGTAAAAGATAGTTTACAGTTGTGGCACTTCATAGTGTTGGTACCTCTATTGTTTAAATAATATTCAACAATTTCTATTCAATTCATTTATAAATCCCTTTTCAGCTTAAAATGTATAATATTAATGTTTAATTCATATTTTTGGGGTATTTTATTGCCTATATGGATGCAAATGTTTAACAGCATATCTTTGGCCTACAAAAGAATATATAGATATATATTTTATTAATATTCTTTAATAAATTCATCATATATCTTCAGAAAATTTTATCAGTTAACAACTTTTTTAAGTTACACGTGAATTAAATTTATCACGAGATTTCATTCAAAATAAGTTATAATTTGTTGCCCTTATAAGCATGTCACATAAAATGGATTAATTTTTCCATATTATGGAAATACAAAGAGAATTTTTTTTCTTTAAGCCTAATGCAAAAACGAAAAAAGCAGTGAAAATTGCAAAAAAAATTTACTTTTTTTTAGTCTGTTTCAGACACATTCATCAGTTTCTTATTCAATTTTTTTCGTTACAAAGGAAAGTAAAAGAAATTTTTTGCAGTCAGAGCTTTTTTTTATGAGCTTTGTCACCTGTCGTTGACACGTACCTTTAAGTTTTAAAATGATGTTCGGTAATCTTAAAGTCTAATAAATAAATAAACAAACCGGAGAGAGAATTCAGAGAATGTATTGAAAAAAAATGAAAAATGTTTACGCAAAATTTTCGATCGTAAATATTTGAAATTAATAATCTGAAAATAACACAATGTTGGTTGGTTTGGTTTGGTTTGGTTTGGTTTTGAGCACTACGGTCATTTTTTGCTACACGAGGACTAATTAAACCGGGACCTACTGCTTAAAGCCGGTTCTGAATAGCTACAAACATCCATGCCAACAGTGGGACTCGAACCCGCGGACTCTGGTACTGAATGCCAGCGCCCTAGCCATTTGGCCATCTTCCGGCCGAAAATAACACAAGGAAAACAAAAGATAATGATACTGTTTGTTAATACGTAATACAAAAAAATGCATATATATACTAATTGTTACTAATAACTATTAATAACTACTAATTATTTCACACTTCTGATGGACGAAATAATAATTTCTGTCGTTTTAGCTCAACATTAAAACTTCGTAATTCCTCCTTAAACTGAGACATGCTTCTCAAAGTCCTTAAAAGAACTTATTAATTACTTCCCACTTACAAGTCCTTCATTTCATACCAAAAACCTTACGTGTGTGTGTGAGTGTGTCCTTAAATTGTTAACCCCCAGGACCATGCTAATAATTTTTTTTAATTAAATCCCCGATGAAGCAAGAAATACTTTTGGTTTCAATCTATTTACTTCATGAAATAATATAAATTACAAGATTTTTAATAAAGTGGCGTCAGGAGATGAATTTAAAGTATTCTTTACCTTCGCTAGTTGTCGTAGGCCAATAAACAGCGATCAACCGTTTTTGTTTCAGTTTATTGCTTTAAGAAGGAGGACAGTGATACAAAAGAGCAAAGGAGAAGAAAATTTAATGTTACAAGTTAACTGATTGTTGTAGGATTTCTTGGGTGGGGTCGTGATTGGTTATAGTGGTAGGCAATGATACCATTACTCTGAATTCTAAACAATACATTAATTTATTCACACAATACAAATATTAGTATACATTCAATTATATTCTTATTAATTATGAACTTACAGACATTCTCATTATATCAATGTATTATTTGCCTATATTATTTCATTTATTTAAATTAATATCATTTCAGTACGCAATATATCTATATTATTCCTTAACTTCCGCCTATCATATAAGACTCGGGTAACTCATGAAATTTGGCAATAGTTAACAAAAGGTTACCTCCATTTTTGCAGACTGCAGAAGTGGACTTTGGCTGGCATATTCAGGTGCATCTATTGGGGTCTCTATTCGGACTCGCTCAATAACGTAGGAATAGGCAGACTTTAACGGCCGGATCAGTTCTCCATCCTTTGCTTGTGGGGGTTAGGCACTCCGTCGTTACTCACGAGTCTCACCTCTTATCATCTCATCGGTAGCTTGCAGGGGTTCAGGCAATCTATCTCGGCTCCAAGGATTCTCTATGCTAGCTTGCGGGGTTCAGGCAATCTATGTCGGCTCCGCTACTCCTTGATGCTCCTTTCATCGTTGAGTTGCCGGCTTACAGCGATGCGCTACGTCGGGGCGCAATCTCCCATATATTCTCTTTTTGCCTTCTCGCTTACGAGGCTACAACTCTCTATTTTGGGTGCCAAATCTCAGAGTCACCATCAATATGATATATCCTTTTCTTCTCACTCTCTCTATTTTTTTATTATCTTCTCAGCCTTTTACATTTTCATTCGTCTCTCATGTTCAACCTTTTTCTTTATACTTCCACTTTGATTCGTTAACTTGTTCCTCCCCTAATCATTTCTTTAACCATTTAGAGTGAAGGGCGTTTTATACTCGAACAATCCCGTCTTCGACTCATTCCTATTTTTCTAGGAAATGTGTTTTCCCAGAACATCTCCTATGTGTGGGGTCCTCTTCTCTTTGTCAACAATTCCCTTTTCATCTCGATGTCTCCCCTCGCTGTTTCGACTCTTAATTGTTTCCTTTCAATTTCTTCTCTTCATCCGGTTCTTTTGTCTGATCAATTGCCATTCCAATTTTCTCATAGCACCGCCGACTTTCCGCTTTAATTGGGTTGTCTGCCCTTTTTGAACTCCTAACATATCGTATCCCCACGACATTCTTCTCGTATCGTCTGGCGTCATTTTACTATTCCATTTTCCGTCCCGTTTGTTAATTGGTTTTTCTGCACCTTTTCTATTTTCTTTTTTTTTATATGCCGTACCCCATGACACTGATAAGGCTGATCATTTCTTTAAAAACATCCTTCTTGAACTAAACAGCTCAGTAAGGTAGAAATTTAATAATTTGCAAATACTTTTAAGAGAAGCACTATCTAGAGTCATCCATCATAGGAGTATAAAGGGTGATATTAACATAATTTTAATATGATTGACTTTCTTTTTGAATTGCCTTTATAAGATTTTTTACACAAAATTAGTTATTTGTCATGTATACTATAATCAGGTTGATAAAATGACAAGAAAACACTATATATTTCAAAAATTTTAATTTTTTTATTCAAAATTCAATTTTTATTTCCTAATTAAAAATGGACTTTCAGACAGATTCTTAAAAAAAAATTTTAAAAGGGTATTTAAAAGTTCTTAATTTTTGGATTAGGAAAAAAGTGAGAACCATATGAAACAATAATGCCCTCAAATTTTACTAAACAATAAAATCAATAAAACATATTTAATTTTACTAGAGATATTTCCTTGTTTTACGCTATAAATTTAGTATTTACTCTCAAATTAAATACAATTCTAAAGGTAATTCATTGATAAAAGAATTTATTTTATCATTACAAAAATACGCAATTGTAATTAAAACAAACTTTTCATAACGAAATTTCGCATTTTAGATATCAAAATATTGAAAAAATTCTATTTTATGGAAAAAAATCGTTTATTCCTGATCATCAGTTATTTAATATTTATAACAAAATCAGAAATTTTGTATACAGAGACGATTATAGCGCTATTTTCATTACCTTCAGAATAGTATTTATTTTCAGTACGTCGTATGTAAGTGTAGCTATTTGTAAACATGCTCAAATTCGTCGGACATAATGTGGTGGCGACTACACGCTAAAAGAATAAATATACAGAAAGTAAAAATTGATATACAATCTATCAATGAGTTACAATCCTACACTGTTAGAAGTCAACTCAATAATTAGAGAACTGGAAAATCAGGATAGCTTCATTAATGTAAAACACAGCAAATTTATGCAGTAAAATAAAATTCATATTTTATGACTTTAAAATAAATCTGTTTCGTTCATGTCTGCTGTATTAATGTAGGAGTTTAGCGACATCTTGACATAGCTGATTTTTGTCAAAGTAAACTCTTTGTTAAGTTTTGAGTTTGTACAACTCAAAACTTAATTTTTGTGGATGCAACAAAAATACAAAAGGAACATGAAGTAAAAGTTATTTATCAGTTGCAAAATACCTATTATGACTTACAGTTAAAGAAACTATGAGAAATTCCAAAATGATTTAGTCTTAAGGTTTTTTTTGTTTGTTTTTTAACAGTTGGATCATATTTTTAAAGTTCTAAACTAGAAATATTTTTTTCCAAGGCTACGTTTATGAAATAAATTTAGAAATTCCACTATGATAAGAAATTATGAATGATTTTATTTTTTTCTCTCAAATGCGAAGGCACTTGTCGTTTCTAGACATTCACCCGAATGTGAATTACCGGGCAGACAACGCCTTGCAGACACCAGACCAGTAGTGGTCAACATCGAATGCTGACGGCCGCTCTAACTCACACCGCAAGACTGCTTGCTGGTCATTCCTTTTAGGCAGCCAGCACTACCCCCTGAAAGCCGGTCCCGTAATATAGAACCGGGTCAAGTGACGAGACCGAAACACTTGACCCCGCACCTCCAGAGGTAAATTTGAGAACTTGAAGGACATTGCAGCCACGACAGATTTTACTCGTATATTTAAATCACCCTTTTTGAATTAAACCCTTTATACCGGGCATCATAGATGTATCCACTTTTAAATCCTGAAAGACAGTAATTTTACAAAGCATAAACAGTTGTGCAATCTACTGTCATTTTCACTCAAGAGCTAACTTATAAAATACAATAAGGATTACAATAATGTTAAATGTGTTGCAGAATTTTTAAGCAGAACATGTAGACCAGCATCAAAATGATTTTTCAAAAAACAATGGTATATAATCTGGTGAGAGGAAATCTCATGATTGAGTAAACTTATACAGTTATTTTAATAGAACTTCAGAGCATAAGAAGATTTGTATCGAAAAACAATGTTCTACATAACAGGAGAAAATTTCACAGGAATGTTCGACGTTGTTAAACATACAAAGAAATTGTTATTGCTACAACTTCATACACACATAAAAATTAATGGAGGTTTAACTTATCTGAAATTCCAAAATCTGGATTTTATGAAAGCCGGCACGAACAGGTGGAAAATTTCTCACCTGAGGCTCCACTCATTATAATAGTTGCTAGATGAATGCAATGTGCCTTTTTTCTGAAATGTACTTATATGGAATAAATGTCAGAAAGATTTTTTTTCAGGAGTATATAAAAATTTAGGTTGAAAATCAGTGACTAGAAATGCGCAATAGGACAATATATTTATTCTAATCGAACGTTTTAAACAACAAAACATACGCTCAGCTTTGGAATCCTGGTTGCAATGACTGTAATGATGCGCCTTTAATTTGGATAAAAGTTATTGAAATATTGGGAAGAAATATTTAAAGGCGGCAACATTAAATTTTTGGATAAGAGTACCGGCGTAGAAGACTTTTTAATTAAAGAGTAAGACGGTTTCTTTTATGTTTGGGCAGAAGAGAAGGTTGACGAAAGCGGTTTGTCTGTGGTTTCCGATCCCAGACAAGATTAGCGGGGTTGGAGCCACGGATGATGTTAAAATAAAATACGCTATTGTGATATAATTTATGGGGTCCTAGGGTGAGGTCCTCTGCAGCTTACGTGGGAGGTCTGTGCGGTCGGCCTGATGGGGGGGGGGGGGGAGTGCGGTTTGGAGAGAGATATCCAATCGAAGATTTTGAGTTTTGGATAGACGAATAAAAACATTGCAGAACGTGGAATGGCAAGAGGTTTTATGAGAAGGCGGGATTAAATTTAGACAAAGAGGATGAAAGGAAATATATACGTGGATCACAGTTTAAAAAAAGATGATGAAGTTTTTCACGGGGAAGCTGTAGAGTCCCCGCACACCTGTGTTGTTTATCGTAGCATCTTAGATTGAGATTTCGTCGGGGAAGCTGTCAGGTCCCCGCACCCCTGTGTTTGGTTTTCGAAGCTTGTTTTGACGAGTGAAGCTGTTAGTCACTCGTACAGATAAATTTACGAAAAAGATACAAATAGGCCGTAGCTGAGTGGAACCAGCAGCAGACGCAAATTGTCAACTATTAGAGTGGAGCCCGCCTCTAAGGTTTCACATAGAGGTCATCAACCGTCAATCAAGTGAAGGCCGAATTTAAGATAAAGAATTGATGCAGTATAAAGTGGAGACCATTCAGACATCCTGCCAGATAACGAGAAGGCTCCCTCATCATAAAGCCAGACTCGACCGCCCCATGCCAAGCAAGTTTTTTTTATCCCCGGACCCATCGCAGTAAATGGAAGATTAGCCATCATAAAAGATCAGCAAACTGAGTGAGTGTTGTTTTGCATTATTTTGATTTGTTCAGTTCCCACGGTTCCGGGTTAGTTTTGATGTGTTAGAGAAATATGATAAGTTTTTAGATTATTTCGGTTAGGATCAGATTAATGATTTGTGGTTTCAAGTCTTTATGCTCCCTAATCCTATAAAGGTAGAGAGGTGTATAAGTTGATAAATATTTTAATTAAATAATTGTTTAAGCTTAAAATTTGAAATATTGATAAAGCTGATAATTGAAGATTGAATGTTTTGCAAAGAAGGTTTATGATTATAAATGTTCGTAGCATAAGTTGTAAATATTAGTTTTTGTTGTAAATAAATTATGATTTATTTTAAATTTAATGAGTCTGTTAAATTTATGGTTAACTCTAATTTGTTGTAACAAAATTATTTGACCTGTTTGTTTGCCAATAATGTCTAGAGCTTTGGGTTGTATTCAATAAAATAAATGTTAACACAACGCACCCAAATACCATTTTCCTAAAAAATTAAATTTGTACTAACCCATTTAAGCTACGAATCACGCCCTTTTAAATATTTAAGACAGGCAATATGACAATGACTATCAATGGATATTAACACCAGCGTTCCATCAGCCTATATTAAAGATCTTAATGTATTTTAGATTATAAAACCGGCATGAATCATTCACATTATAATAAAGTTGTTTCAATCGGGAAAACTAGATGAAAAGATAATCACATTTTTTTAACAACTTTTCAAAAAAACGAATATTTTTCAACACGGCACATTGTATTTTCGGCATTTCTCAAAGTGGACCGTGCCCCCCCCCCCCCCCCTCAGAGCAGAATTCCATGAAAACCACTATACTGCCCTAGATCCTCTAAAACAAATGAAAACAGTATCCTTGCCCTTCCCAATTGTGAATCAAAGGATTTAATCTAATTTAAGTATTAATTATAAATAAATTTTACAATGAAATTTTATAACAAAGAAAAAGATGTAAGGTTATTTTTTTTAATAATAGGAATATTAATTTTAATGAAGAAAAAGAATACATGCACTTCATGTTTCAGTAATCCTTTTAACTCTACACTGCATGGCGTAAATATTCGGCTTCAGAGAAAATTTTCATTCTTATCGCTATAAACGTAGTCAGTTGTGCATATATAAAAAAAACTATTTATATATGCATATTTAAATAAGTGTTTTTATAATACCAATGTTACTTTTTTTGATTTAAGTACACTCATTGTGTTTTAAGAATTAAAAGATACCTTATTTTAAAATGGGAGGAAAAAAAATCATATAATATTGGGTAAACTGGACTGCACCTCAACGATTGCCCTACTATTATTATTAATAACTTTAATAATTTTTATACAACAGACAGTGGTTTTAATTTTACTGACTATTTTATTCGTTTTTTTTTGTATTGGGCTGCTCGTCGACTTATGGCCGAGAGGTCTGAGACGGGCATATAGGATTAAAAAAAAAAAATTGGTTAAAAAGCTTAAGAAGGCCGAAAAATGAAAATAATTTCCTCTTAGAATTAATATTGTTTTAAAACAGACAAATTTTCTCAATTCAGTGAAAAAAAAAGGAAAAAGATTATTCATTTTTGGTTACTAATAAGCTAAATCAATAGAAATAGTTTTTACAAGACGCTTCTATATTTTTAATCATGAATATACTGAAAAGAAATAATAAACGGGAGTCTTTCAGTACTTAAATCTACCCGCCTAAAGTAACAGAGAAAAAAAGTTGAGGAAATAATATGAATAAAGTCCTATTGCAATAAATTTTACTGAACTGTATTTACAAAATGAAGCACAATTTTTTTAAATAGATCGCAAGAACCAGATCTTATTAACGGAAATGATTATCTAGTATTAGTTAACAAATTTATTTTAGTTCTTGGAGAGAGGAGATATCTACAAATACCAGTGCCCGAGTAAATTACATTCATGCTGGAATTTTTCAACACAACTAAAAGTTTTATTTCAAGACTTATTAGCTCTTACGCCTTAGGGATTCGTTCTCTGTGACAAACGCTTTGCATTATTCAATTAAAAACTTGGTGGAAAACTGTTCTGTAAGGGTCGATTGTCAGAAAATTTATAACGCTCTAAACATCTCTCAAACTACATTCATAAATCTGTGGTACCCGGTATAAAGGGCTTAAGTCAAAATCAGTAATTATAATATAACAAGTTATTGGCTTTCATACCAATCGCAGAAATATAATTTTGACTCGAGTCTTTTGTACAAAGAAATGTACTTTTGTATACAAAAGTGATAGACTTAAGCCTTTTATACAAGTCAAAAGATTTTTTTTTATCAATACTAACAAATATCTAGAAATTACTTTTTTTTTTACTTAAGTCCTTTATACCGGGCACAACAGAAATATCATTATACGTGGAATGCAAAATTCGTTTATTGAAAAGTAGCCTATACATAAATACAGGATGCGGCAGAATGACCTCCCACATTTCAAAGGGAAATAAAAAATGAACGAAACAGTTTACAGGAAAAAGCTTTATATTTTCAAAAAGTACTTATAATCTAGTTGTTTTCTTTTTCCTACTAGGTTTTGAAAATAACATCACTCAGAAGGCTACCGTTATTTGCGATGCACAGCCGAAACCGTTCGCTAAAGTTTGCCATCACTCTCACGCCCGCACGAATAGCGGGCTCGCGAACTCCTTGCACGTTTTCAAGTGTTCTAATGTTCCGAGGACGACCGCTTGGTTTCCTTGGTAATGCAGACCCACTAGCCCTCCCGTTTGAAACCAATCGCAGGATTGTAGATCAAGAACGGCATCAGTTACATTGAGCCTGAAGCACATTTTAAATGCATTCTGTGTCGCGGTTACAGAATCGTTGATTTTAAAGGACGCCTCGAAAAATGAAACCGCGATGTTCACCGGACCAACTCATGGTGTCTACTGACAACTAGAAAATCTGCCCGAACTGTTGCCACCTCCCGCCCTGCCATACCCCCACTTCTCCCTCACCAATGACCTTCAGAAATGTGGGGGCCCGTTATGCCGCACCCTGTAGTGAAATATTGACACTATTTAATAAATATGAATAAAACTTTTAATGCATTAATCAAGCTTTAACGAGATCCCTTTTCTAGCTGAGCAAAAGAGGTCCATTTTGAAACTGAAACAATTTAATATTCAAAGCGTGTTACAGTTTTGCGTGCAAATCCCATTATGCGATGAAAATTGGATAAAACTTCTTAACGCGGAAATAAGTTAATTGTTAAATGGGCAATAAAGAAGTATATTTAAAATCATTTTAAGAATTTAATTATTTCCAAAAACTCAACTAAAACTTTATAAATCTCCAAAAGGTGCAATAAAAAAGATTTCATGGTGAAAATCTAAAACATCGAAATTTTGTTAGGTTAGAAAAATGATATCTGTGATTTTACTCCATGGAGTTACATGAAAATAAAACGAATTTTAAAATAAATAGTCCGATAGGTTCTACGATTTAAACCCGGATCAATTTACTTAACTATAATTGAATTCGAAATAAAAGACTTTGAAAGGAATTTTATACATTAAACTAAATAAAAAAAACCTTAAAATTACTATTCCATGTAGGTATCGATTCGGATAAAACGTATGTTAAGACATACAAAGGCACACGCACTGAATTTATTTCAGTTCTAATTCAATAAGACTTTTAGAAATCCATTAAGATCGTTGTCTGGAATTCCACAGGAGTCTTA
Source organism: Dolomedes plantarius (assembly GCA_907164885.2). Lineage (NCBI taxonomy): Eukaryota > Metazoa > Arthropoda > Arachnida > Araneae > Dolomedidae > Dolomedes > Dolomedes plantarius. Next base: position 128,277,503 of record OU015498.1, on the reverse strand, counting down.
AATTTAATTTCATAACTCAATAACGTAAAAGAACCTTCAGTTATTTCCAGTTCAAATTAAGTTATGGGAGCTAAATAGCACTATATATTTCATATCGAACAAAATCACTGGCATAATATTCACGAAGATATTGGAGAAGTGGGCTTATGGGAAATACTAAGTGAAAATAAGTACTAAAAAAATACGAAAATCAGATTAGAAATTGGAACTAAAACACAAACATAAATGAAAGGAATATTTTAATACTAAAGAGGTGTTTTCTTTCACAGTTATACCTGCTTTTCGAAAATTCTATTCAAGGAAGGTCCATATTAAATCCAAGTTGTTGCGCTTGACCTACTGAACATACTCAAACCACCCTAGTGGTTTATTCTTCAGTATTTACTTTAGTTAGATTATATAGCACTACACTTAGAGGCAGAATGTTTAATCAATATTTCATTTGGGGCGTAAGTTTAACAATAATTTGCTTTTTTTTTTTTGTACGGCAAAATTTTACCTGTTGTTTCGGTCAATCGAAAGAAATGTGAAAAAGAATTTTGAATAAAGATGCGGTAAACGAAAATGGCGTTTATGATTTGTTTTGAAGCGGGGAATGTGCAAATGTTGGAGACATGCCTGTCGATTTCTGGCGATGAGATTTTAACAAACGAGTCTCATCCTCTCTCAACATCTGCCCTTCGGAGCTTCCCACCACACTATCGCCACCACCTCCTTTTCAATCATGAGCTCGCCGCACTACCAATTTCTGGAAAATGAAACTACATTGCACATACACTGCTTTTATAGGGTAATTAACTCGAAAGAGACCCCCCAATATTCTGTAATAACTCTCGCTAGGACGAAGCAATCGGAACGAAACAATGTACAATGCTCTCCTCAGCATGAGGCACATCACATCGCATGGTTCTCGGATAAGGCGTAGTTCCATTTGTCGGAATAAGTTAACTAGCAAAACGCACGTGTATAGCCCTCTGAAAATCCCTACGCTACTCACCAAACACCGCTCTATGATAAAAAAATTTGGTGTCTACTGCGCGATGTTTCGGTTGCTCATCATAGACCCCATTTTTTAATTTTTTTTTATTTTCTTATTTTTTTTTTATTTTTTTTAACGCCGATATGTACTTGAACATTTTTAAACATTTCGTGAATCAACTGGATGATCGTGAGTTAATGGAAGGTTACCTCCAGCAAGATGAAGCACCACGTCTCGCCGTTAAAACTTCTCAAAAGCCTTGGAGAGAAAAATTATTTGGTGTCTCTAAATTGCCCAGACATAGAATGGTGGCCAAGTTTAGACTAGCCACTGACCATGACTGTCTCCTGGAACATTTACACCGCTTCAACATTGTTTCTAGTCCTTTCTGCAGACTCTGTGACTTGGGACGGGTCATGAACTGTGAACGTTTGTTTCATTGCCCTGCATTGACTAAACGTTCTCTTGTGGACCGTTACTGGGAGGCCAGGGGACTTCTGCATTCATAGACTATTTGCTGCAACTTTTTTCGTTTTTTCGTTGTTTTTTTGTGTGTGTTTCTTATGTTGTACTTTTTACTGACTGAAGTTGTCTTTTAATCTGTGCCATTGAAAATTAAAAAAACAAAAATCAGCAACGCGTCACACATCGGCAAGGAGCATAGCGGAAATTGGGTCCTTCGTCGGCAATAGGGTAATTTCAAAGAGGCTTTGGCCACCACGTTCACCGGATCTGACATCACAAGATTTCTTCCTTTAGGGTATGCTCAAAGGAAAAGTCTATCAGAACAAGCTTCACACTGTGTAAGATTAGAAGGAAAACAGGAACATGGAGCGCGGCTTCGAAACGTGGCTGGCAGAAAAAGGTGATCACTTTCAGCATCGCATTTAATGCAATCGATTACACATACGTTAAGGTATGCTGCGTATTTTATTTTTTATTTTTGTTCAAATTGCTTCATCCTAGCGAGAGTTATTCAGTGAAAGTTATTCAGAATATTCAGGGTCTCTTTCGAATAAATCACTTTATATAAGCGACGTCCTATTTATTTTATTTTGCCCACTTTTATTACGCTGATCTTAGATATAATATGGACTGTTATTTTTGAGGTTTGAGAAATGAATGTTCAGAAATGCTATCTGTATAAATTAATAATTGCTACTTCGCTTTCTGCGTTTATGGTTTACGTTAGGTATTATAGGATATTGTGCTATCTGATAGCGGAAGACGCTTTTATACCGAATGTTATTTTTATCCGACATATTAATACTTACTCGTGTTGAATAATTTTAACCCTTCGATCGAAAGCAGATGTCTTAAGATAGTAAATGGAAATGATTACTTTAACAAAAATTTAAAGAAAACATTAAACACCTAATCAGTTAGACATTTAAATTAAAAGCATTAATACAGTTTTTAAGATATCGAAATGAGTGACTCGAAAGTGACACATAAACATTTATTTTTACACACAAAAGACAAGACAAATGTACCCACTTATTCAAAACTCTTTATTGCTCTTGATAAAACAATTTTCTCAGCCCTAGACGTTAAGTGTCAGTCTAGAAAAAAAAATCACTTAATATTTTATTTAACAAACATCGGTAAAGTACTTAACTGATTGCTCTTTGTGTATTGAAAATAAGCAATAATTTTTCATAACAACGCTCAACAATTTTTTTACAATTTAGCTTACTTGCTTGAAAAAGTAACATATTTTTAAATTGGCAAAATGGAGAAATTTAAAAGCCTTTCAATGTTCAGCTGCGAAAAACTGAGATATATTAATGAAAGGAGATCTCTTACGCTAGACGCTAATGAATACTTTGAAATAAAGTCTGAGTCGATGATAGTTAGAAGAAAAAGAGAGGAAAATCAATAACTTATACAATGTTTTAAAAAAAAATAAATATATTTAACTCAAACCGCAGGAGAAAGAAACGAAAACGCGTACATATTTTTCTTAGTAAATCCAATTCTCTTTCGCTACATTTAATATTTCTAAAAACCATTAAATTCTTTCGGGAATGTTTTTAGGGTTCAATATTTTTAATTATATTTTTTCTTTCGAGAAGAAAATTAATGTAAATTTTTAGCACTTTAAATCAAGTGAACAGATCGAAGGGGGAAGTGTCTTTGCTTCTACGGAAAATTATGGTTTTCATAGCCGAAAATAAAGCTACGATTTTAAAACAAAAATGTGATATTTCACACAACCACTCTAAAACATAATAGCAATATCAACTACAATTAGTACTTAAAACTAGAAATAATTCTCTCGAACATCACATTACACAATGACAGAACAGAAATTCAGCCAAATATTGAAAATTTATATCTAGAGTTTAAATACAAGAGCAAAAAAAGAAATCATCGAAAATTTAAATAGTTCAAAATAAGCCTAACTCAAAATTTCAAGACACTAAATTCTGAGTTCGCCAGTTAACACTGGAGAGATAGGAGCAATACATCAGGTTTATTGCAGAAATGGGGCATCTAGTCTATAAGATTAAAATTTTAGCCACTAAAACACAGAATGAATGTTTTGATAGATTATTATGATAGTCATTGGTTCATTTCATAGTTGACGTCTTAACTTAAACCATAAATTAAATAAAGTCGTTTATCTCTGTAGAATCTAAATCTCTTTTTACGATCTCTTGAAGTACAAAATACTAAGAAACAAAAATAGAGTCCAAATTCTTCTTCAAAATGATTTTCTAAAAGTTTAATAAACATTAAATAACATTTTGGTTCTAAATTTTTCTGAAATAATGTTTAAAAAAGGACTATGCTAAAAAGTTATTAAAAAACTAATGGGAAAGTGCTGAATTTTAATTCTAAATTTCAGAAAAATTAAAGTTCAAATGGTCCTTAAATTATGTTTCAATAAAAAATTTCTGCATAATATTAAATCCAAAATACTTTGAAAACGAAGTGCATTATTAATTTCAAATTGTAAAATTAATTTCTAGTCCAGATTCAGAACATCTCTAAAATTATTGAAAATATTACTATTGATAATCCTTCATTCAAATTTGGCTCAAAACAATACTTCTGAGAAAAATATTTGCACAAAGTCCAAATAAACAAACACTGGGTAGTTTATCAAGTACGGGGAGGAAGGGATTACAACACTGAAATATTTCTTGCATAATCCAGCTACATGTATTGAGCTAGTTCAGCTAAACGTCAATATTCCAGCCAGCCTTTATTATAATATTAAAACCAGAGAAAATGATTGGTTTGGTAGATCTAATATCAAATGCACAAATATGGACGACCAGCAAAATAAAATTTTGCATATGTCAATGCAAGAATACAATTGCCATTGCTTCCGTACACAGGAAAGTAATAAATGACTTTTTGAGGCCTTCCAAGTCTACTATAGTCTAATACCATACAGAGAGGCATAAAAGCACATTTGTCTCACAATCTTCATTTTGTAAATCGAAATAGACCTAATAGACCGAAATAGATTATTTCCACAATTTATTCACTTCCGAAACTGAAAATTGAAGTATTGATGTTTGAAACAATGAAACATGGTTTTCTACTGATTGTCCAGCTTTGTTAAAGAATTTAAGCAAACAAAAAGAATGAAAATTATAATTTTCACTCACAAAACCGTGGGACATCAAGTAAATACGATAAAATATAAACAAAAACTTGTTGAACTAAAAAAATTTGCTTTCTTTCTTCAAAACATTTAAACCTTACAATATTGTAGGTAAATATTTATTTGGATTATGCTATTTGTAAAGATTCGCCTTTCAGTGCAACCTCTAACCTACTACAAACATATTTTTTATTTTGTGTATTCTAAAAACCCTTTGATCATGATGATAACTAGTGCCATGGGCGGAGATGATGGCCCTGGCAATCTGCACTATATTGTCATCGTAGAGGTTCAGTTTCGTAAACAAGACTCCAATTTTTAACAGTTTAGCGAGGATGGCTGGACAATCAAAAATGTGTGCCGTCGTCAGTTCTGTGTCCGAACAGTTATCACAGTTTCTGTAAGTTTTCCTGCCCTCTCTGTCATTTCCAGTTCTAAGCCTGACTATGGTTTTAGTTATACGTCGATCTCCATTGATGTTGTGGAGCTGGTGCTTTATTGGAATCGAGTGTTCCTTCAATTTGTATTTGGCGACGGCATTTGCGTCCGAGAGGGTGACTTTGGCGTTGTTGGCGTTATTATTATTATTGAGATTTCGAGCTTCTTCTGCTAGTTTATCTGCGTTCTCGTTGCCTGTAATGTTGACAAGAGCCGGCAAACATTGAAGAATGCAGATTTTATCCTGCTTATAAATCTCGTTTAGGCGAAAGTGGATCTCGCTGGTGATATGGGAGCTTCCATCCAGGATTGCCTGCAGGGCTCCCTTGAGTCACAGAAAGCAACGATTCCCTTTGTTTGCTCAGAAACGGGAAGAGATTTATATATGTCAAGTGCCTCCACTATTGCCAGAAGCACGAAAGTGAAGTTAGAGGCTATGGCTCCAGCGCCGATATTGTCGTCGTCCTGGGGTCGTCAGAAATACTCCAGAACCTCCATTAGTGATTGTCTCATCAGATGAACTATCGGTATAAGGGTGTACAAAGTCCTCTTCTGGATACTGTTCAACGGTCCTTATCCCTTTTGTTTTAATTACGTCAGTCAACTCCCTTTTATTGCATGGCTCCAGTAGGTTGAGTACTATTTTAGAGTTCATAGGAGGCCTGGAAGGAAAGGTTTGCTCTTGGTAGATGGAAAATTTGTTATGATCTAGGTCGAGAACTGCTCTAATATCTTTGTCAAATTGCATGAGATGACCTTTTCAGTCTTGTGCTGCCATTATGGTTTTCAAAGTTTCTCCTAGCAATGTGTTCTGGTGCCCGGCTTCTTGCCTTGTTTGTAAATTTTATCACATTATACTGTCTTCTTTTACCAAGGCTTTCTAGGCCACATTCCTGAATTACTTTTAAATTACCGGTGGAAGACACTGCACCGGTAATGATTTTTGCGGCTCTTGCTTCGACGCTTTCTAATTTCTCCAAGACAGCCCTGGAAGCATAGTCCCAAATGGAAGAAGCATAATCCATGACAGGTCTAATTAGTGAAGTATATGTTGTTCTATGTGTCCTAGGAAAATCTCCCCAGTTTGCTCCGCAAAGACTTAATGATTCTTAATTTTTTTCAAACTTTGTCATCACAGGTCTTGAGATGCTCAGTGAATCTCAATTCTGCATCCAAGGTGATTCCAAAAATATTTTGGGCTTGATGTCTTCATTATGAGTTTGCTTTCAATGTATAATTCTGGATTCATCAGTTGTATATGCTTCTTGTCTATTGAAAAGACGCAGACAGTGGTCTTTTCAGCATTGATCTTAAGTTTTAAGCTCTGCGTCCAACTTGTGATCCCATTTAGGGAATTCTGGAGAACTGTTTTTTGATTCTTGAAGATCCCTGCTGGAGTCCCAAATCGCGATGTCCTCTGCGTAACAGGCCACTTTGGTATCCTCAAAAGCCCTTTAATAATTGGATATCAAATTAGAAAATTCAGAAAATAAAAAATGTGATCCAGACAATTTAGTTTGGTATTTTATAAAAGTAAATGCATGTCAATTGATTCCTTTTAACAAATTTTATAGTTTTATATAATTCATGCTATGGCTTTTCAATATACAATAATGTACTCTCTTCCTCTCTCTCTACATATATACATAGTGCAACTTCTCTAAACGGCCATATTTTCTTCAGAACCGATTCAAGACTCCATAGAGCCAATGTCATGGGAAAACCTCTTCTCGACAGTCACCCCTCAAAACGGCCACTTTATTTCGGAACTATAACTGGCCGCCATAGAGAAGTTTCACTGTATATAATATTTCAGGTTCTATATAACCTCACAAGACAATAAGAACAAACACTTTTATAGATAAAATTTTAAAATGTGCGCTCAAACAACAAGAAAAGTCTGTGGATTTTATTCATCCAGGTGAAATACACCTTGTAAATCCTAAATTAAAAATTTCAGTACTAACGACTATCGGAAAAGATGAAACGCACTCAAACAAGAGCGTCAAATTTAATACAATCCTGTTGACTGAAGGATAAAACAAGTCTAAACCAAATAACGCGGTCCTATGATGACAGTAAATGCATTCTCGATTCTCATCGGAGAAGAACCGTATATGTAAATATAACAGATACCAGAAATTGGAGCACTTATTGCTGGGGGGGGGGGGGTTACAGTCTTCTGTATGCACATTAAAGACATAATCATTCATATATATTTTTTTATCTTAAAAGATGTGAATAGATTTTTTAATATAATGACATGAAAAAGAAGTGGGCATTCATTAAAATTGCAATCGTCGAATATCAGAGTGGTGTTACCGAGTTAAATAAACCAACAGATGAGAATCTGTAACAGCTATTTCGAGAAAACAAAGTAACAATTATCTTACTTTATTCTTTCGTCATACTTAAATATCAGTAAAATTGCATGAACACAGTTTAGCGCTCGATAAATCTGCCCCTTTCGAGCTCATAAAAATGAAGAAAATTCAAAAGCTTAAATTCGTACTACTTTACTCAGTCAATTTTTGTAAACTTGTCCATTCTAAACTTGTCCATTTCTCTAAAACACGTAGAGGCATAAATTTTTGTTTCTATATACAGGAATGCATGCAGTTACTAATATAAACAAATTCTGGAATTCGGAAGAAGTTTGAGAAAAATATTCAGATGTCAAAGAAGAAAAGCAAGACAAAGGCTCCACATGTTTCTTAGTACTACAGACTACATAAAGGCAGTATTATGAAATGTCAAAAGAAGTACAAAGCAGAATATATATATATATATATATATATATATATATATATATATATATATGCATATATTGGCGGGGGGATGTTACTAAACTAACTGATCATTATCTTTCAAAGTTTAAAAAGTTTGGAAACAGTTATCAGCTTTTGCAATTATAGAGAAGAGGGAGTTTATCAAATGAGATATTCGTTCAAAGTGGGCATTTTCTTGTACGCATTTGTACAAAACTGTTCTTTGTTTAAAATTTGCAGCCTATCAAAACCATTTTTAATACATATAGGTTATCACTCCGGAGCCGCATAATTTATACTATATCAATCTGTGATAATAAAAATTTATTTTGTTATTTAACTGACAAGTTAATAAAATTATAAATTGTTTAATACCTTAGTCGGAATTTTCTTAAATACTGACTGCAATCAGGTTCGTATATAGAACCTGAAATATTATATACAGTGAAACTTCTCTATGGTGGCCAGTCATGGTTCCGAAACAAAGTGGCCGTTTTGAGGGATAGCCGTTGAAAAGAGATTTATTCCATAACATTGGCTCTGCGGAGTCCTGGATCGGTTCTGAAAAAAATATAGCCGTTCAGAGAACTTTCACTGTATATATACAGAGGAAGAGAGTACATTATTGTATATTTAAAAGCCATATCATGAATTATATCTATATAATAACAGCTGAAGGTAAACAAATGTTAGTTTGTTTGTTAGTCAGCAGACACGGGGACGGGCTAATCTCGCGAACCGAGCATAGCAGGATATCGCGACTGGTACCGATGGAGGCAGTCGGACGAGACGCGTGCACTGATACCATCCTTAACTTTCAAAACTTTAAACTTTTTAAATTATTCAATTAAAACCGCCGAACTCAAAAGAAGCGGGTAATAGAAACATGTCATTCCGGGTGGGCCAGCTCCTTTCCGTTTCGCAAATTTCCACTATTTTCATGCATGCAAAATTAAACTTTTCCGCCCACCAGTCGACAAATTTTTTATTTCCATGTGTTCTACAACTCTTCATCTTTAAGGATATGCACATTTTCAAAAAGTTAAAAATGTTTTTCATTGCAAACGAAGCTTTTTTCCAAAAGCAGTTTTCCGAATTTCCCGAAATCGACAATTTTGATGGACAAATATTTCGGTTTTCTGCACCTATTAATGTCAATTTTACGATTTATCGGTATTTTATAGATGTTCAGCTTCCAAAATATACCAAATACATTTAATAGAAAAAATGTTATCATTCTAAAAAAGCGTACTTACAAAACTCACTTTTGAAATTTCCCGCAATGATCGCCATTGTATCTTAATGTAACTTGAATGCCGAGTTCGTAATTTTTCGACTTATTATTTTACTCACTGATAATTCCAGCAAATTCGTGAAATTTGCTTCTAATTAATTAGGAAGTGATGAGGATTCTTCCGCCACAAATTTTGAATTCATCAGAACTGTCTTTCTATTTTTTTAAGCAATTTTTGCCCCATGAGATATAATGTTTACATTCCGCCATGTTGCCAAAAGGAAAATAACCAAATGCCAAAATAGTTGAGAACGAGTCATTTATTTAATAATTGAAATCCAGAAATAATTTTAAAGCACCAGAAATAATTTTTGTTTTAGGAAATGAGAAGTTAAAACCTTTAGAATTTTTTTCTAATTGAATGAGCTTCTTTCTTTGTTTAAAAAGCAAAATTTGAAAACGGAAATTTCAAAGAATTATTTCAAAAGCCAAAAACGTAAATTTGAAAAAGAGAATTTTAAATCATTACTTTGTTTTTTAAAAATTCTAATGTATTTTTAGAAGTGATTAAACAGTTTTCAATCTTTAAGAAATAAAACCATTTCATTTTAAATCGAAAATGCAACACATCGGGTTGCCACTTAGCTAGTCTATATAATAACAGCTGAAGGTAAACAAATGTTAGTTTGTTTGTTAGTCAGCAGACACGGGGACGGGCTAATCTCGCGAACCGAGCATAGCAGTTATCGTGACTGGTACCGATGGGGGCGGTCGGACGAGACGCGTGCACTGATACCATCCTCAACTTTCAAAACTTTAAACTTTTTAAATTATTCAATTAAAACCGCCGAACTCAAAAGAAGCGGGTAATAGAAACATGTCATTCCGGGTGAGCCAGCTCCTTTCCGTTTCGCAAATTTCCACTATTTTCATGCATGCAAAATTAAACTTTTTAGCCCACCAGTCGACAAATTTTTTATTTCCATGTGTTCTACAACTCTTCATCTTTAAGGATATGCACATTTTCAAAAAGTTAAAAATGTTTTTCACTGCAAACGAAGCTTTTTCCAAAAGCAGTTTTCCGAATTTCACGAAATCGACAATTTTGATGGACAAATATTTCGGTTTTCTGCACCTATTAATGTCAATTTTACGATTTATCGGTATTTTATAGATGTTCAGCTTCCAAAATATACCAAATACATTTAATAGAAAAAATGTTATCATCCTAAAAAAGCGTACTTACAAAACTCACTTTTGAAATTTCCCGCAAATGATCGCCATTGTATCTTAATGTAACTTGAATGCCGAGTTCGTAATTTTTCGACTTATTATTTTACTCACTGATAATTCCAGCAAATTCGTGAAATTTGTTTCTAATTAATGAGGAAGTGATGAGGATTCTTCCGCCACCAATTTTGAATTCATCAGAACTGTCTTTCTGTTTTTTTAAGCAATTTTTGCCCCATGAGATGTAATGTTTACATTCCGTCATGTTGCCAAAAGGAAAATAACCAAATGCCAAAATAGTTGAGAACAAGTCATTTATTTAATAATTGAAATCCAGAAATAATTTTAGTTTCAGGAAAGGAGAAGTTAAAACCTTTAGAATTTTTTTCTAATAAGGCGAAACGTCGCAACGTCACTGGCTACGTCAGTTTTCGTCTACTATAGATCATGTGATTATCGGGTGGCAGAAAACAGAAGCCGTTTATATGCGTTTGCATGTGTTTTTGGACGATACCTTTATTTTGAGTTAAATAATTTAAGTTTATTTATAAAATTCCTCATATTAGTTGTATGTAACAGATATTTTAACACTTTTTTTTTAATATTTCGCAAGGTTTAAGAGAATATAATCATTCTTTCGTTGAGAATGATTATTATTATGTTCAGATATGTATAGATATCAGGATAATTTACTTCAGGCCAGCGTCTTGTATCGTAACTCCAGTCTTCCTCTGTCAATAAATACGGGTCACATACTGAATAAACCTTTCAGGGCTGTACCTGAATGTTTAATTTAGTGATATACCTTTGTTTAGATACCGTATCTAAAGACTTTGCGTAATCTGAGAGCATTTTATTCAACAAGCTGTAAGAATGCTCATTGAACGCCATGTTAAATTATGCAATTTTTTGCCACTCCTCGCCAAACAAGAAGTAAAATCTGCAAGAGTTGAGATGTGACATGCTGCGAGACACTGCCCTATTGAATGAGCTTCTTTCTTTGTTTAAAAAGCAAAATTTGAAAACGGAAATTCGAAAGAATTATTTCAAAAGCCAAAAACCAAAATTTGAAAAAGAGAATTTTAAATCATTATTTTGTTTTTTAAAAATTCTAATGTATTTTTAAAAGTGATTAAACAGTTTTCAATCTTTAAGAAATAAAACCATTTAATTTTAAATCGAAAATGCAACACATCGGGTTGCCACTCAGCTAGTAAAATTATAAAATCTGTTAAAGGGAATGAATTGACTTATGCATTCACTTTTATAAAATACCAAACTAAATCACCTGGATCACATTTTTAATTTTCTAAATTTCATAATTTGATATTTAAAGGAACTAATACAAATCCAAAATATTTATGATTACATAAAACGTTGTATGCATGCAATGTACAGGGTGATATTTTTTAAACTGACACAACTCCGAGCCATTTTAGCACGATCTATCAGGCGGAATTCCACCAAAATTGATAGAGGGCATAAGGACGACATGGGAAAGAGTTTCCGTGAAAAAAAAAAAAATTAGTTCCAAAAGTCTCCGATAGGGGGTAGATATGGCACTGTCGTTATCGGCGCATCCGAGAATTTGCATAAAAGGGCAAGTAAAACAACAAAATACAAATTCACGACTATGTAGTCGACAGCAGCGCCAGTATTTCGGGCTGTAAACATAAGGGATGAATACCGAAAAAGTTGTAAGCAGTCAAATGAATAACAAAGAAATGTCACTGCAACACCACTTCTGCAGCAAATTAATTTCTCCCTCCTTCAATGTGACCACAGTCCTGGTGGACGACACATTGCATCCTGAACACTACGTTTCAACGGCCAAGCGTAACATGTCACCAGGAATGTTCATCAAAGTCCGGGATATGTTGTCCTTTAGGGCCGCCAAGTTCGAGACTCTACCAAGATACACCTTAGACTTTAAATAACCCCCTCAGAAAAATGTCATATGGGTTAGGTTCGGGGAGAGAGTCGCATTTTCCCCGTGGCCATGCAAGAGGAAAAAGGCGACTGATGACCCTTTCTTTTGTAAAGCGAAGAGGCAACAGATTCGGCAGCGATCTTTAAAGCCGCAAAATACTGGCGCTGCTGTCGACTACGAAGTCATGAATTTGCATTTTGATGTTTTACTTGCCTTTTATGTAAACTCTCGGGTATGCTGACAACAGCAGCGCCATATCGTCCCCTATCGGCGACTTTTGGAACTTTATTTTTTTTTCACGAAACTCTTTCCCATGTCGTCCTTAGTCCCTCTATCAATTTCGGTGGAATTCCGCCTGATAGATCGCGCTACAGATGACTCTGAGTAGTGTCAGTTTTAAAAAAAATCACCCTGTATATAAAAGTGGGATACCGTAAGAAAAATATAGCAGAGTTTGAGAAAGTTAGAACAATATAATAAGAAAGGTTCCTTTTCTAAAGAATGCTAATTGATAGATATATTTTGCATACAGTTTCCTTCTAACAGTTTGTTCTTCAACCATAATCTTCAAAAACAAAATTACGTTGAAAATAAATTAAGCCTTATGAAAGCATGATCTTAGCAAAACCAAGTATCGTACGTTAGCTTTAATTAATCAGCAATAATATAAAACCAAAAAGTCTCAATTTACTTTATGTGCGAGATCAAAAACGGTTGATAAATTTTCAGCTCATAGAGTCGATATAATACCATCCAAAATCCCCACACATAATTACGAAATCTGCTAAGTCTTGAACTTATCGTAATAAGAACCCGAAGAAGAGAACATGAATTCCAACCGAGGGAATTAATTAACAATTAATTTTTGAACAAGGGCTTTAACAATGACAACGCATTTCGCTGCGGATCCGCGGCTGAAAGGAGATAATAGAGGCAGATAAAATGAGATGCCGCGATCTTTTAATGATGCACATCTTTTCTGCTAATGATGAAGAGGAAATATTTCTGGTCATTCCTTGTCACAGAGCCTAGCTAGCGTAAATGTAATGAACGAGTTGGGTCAAGTTATTCATTTGTTGGATCACCAGGGAATTACACAGAGTACAAAAGTAGCTTCCCTACTTACGGATCAAAATGAATGCCCGAGTGAATTGAAGTCAAAACTGAATGTGAAATAGAATTTAAATCACATCAGAGGGATAATTTTTATTTGTCTGGTTAATTCTCTGATTTTCAGTTACAACTTTTTACATTAGTAAAATATTTGGTAAAAATAGAGAGCGTGGCGTATCTTTTAAAAAATTTCGTTTAATACACGGGTATTAAAAGCTCTGTTAGAAATAACGTATTTTAACCCTTCAGCGGGAGCGCCCGTGTATAAAGTGCAACATTTTCGTAATTTTGAATGGTTTGTATTTACATGTAAGGTTTGAATGTTCTAAGCAGTTTCTATTTATAGCTATACCTTTCTAATGCAGGTCTGATTTTCTAACCCTTCTGTTACTTTCCACTCATTGTTAGTCATGATTTAACCGTGATAAACCAGCGATTATACTGGATTACAATACGACAAAAGAAGGAGTTGATGTAGTCGATCAAATATGCAGCTATTACACGGTATCCCGCATATCACAAAAAATGAACAATCTCATTGTTTTTTAGATTTTTAGACATAATAGGAATTCATTCGCAAGTTGTCTTTAGATCCCATAAACCAGACACTTTTGAAATAAGGCCATTGTATCTGCATTCTTTGACCTTTAACTATAAATATATTTCATTATTATCAACATTTTATATCTTGTCGTAAAAAGCAGAATTATTATTTTCAATTCGAAAAAAAAAGGTTGATTACAAAAGGAATAATCAAGGTTGAAAGAGACGTTGCACTTTGCGCCACGCGCGCCTGCTGGTGTTCCCAAAAATTGGCGCGCTCGCTGAAGGGTTAAATGTAAAATATGATAACTTGATATTTTCTTATCCTCTATATTATGTACATCTATTGGGCCAATGTCAGAAGTGCCTGCCGCATTGACAAAATAAATAAATAAAAATAATTATGTACATCTAATTCTTCAAATATCTTAACAGTATCTTTCAATAACATAAGTAATTAAAGATACGTAGATGTCCAAAAATTTAAATAATTTAGTTCGATAACTTTTATTTGAATTTGAATAATAACTATATCGTTCATTTGAAGACAAATGAAAGGCAAGTTTAAAGATAATACACTAAAACAATTAAAAAAAGGAAATATCTGATTAAGTTAAAAAGAAACCAATATATACAATTTTTAAAAAAAGCAAACATACATATCCACGGAATATAACATATAAAACCTATTTATCAAACGTGCAAATAACTAAATCACATTCAGAGACATTTGAATCATAACGCTTGAACTGTTGAACGTTAAACGAGTTTCCATCTGCATTCAAACAGAGTTACTCGCTTGCAAAGATTTTAATCATTGTTCCATGAACACGTGTTCAAAAACAAAGAAAAATATCTGTACAATACAACCGCTCAGAGGTCCGAATGCAGAGGTCTGCTTTTCATGATCGTCACCTTAGACCCCGACTACCACTAAAGTATCAACGGCACAAACTGTAGGATACCGTGCGCGAAAAGCATGGCATGACAACGAGCATGGTTTACCCTTACGCAGATTTCAGTCGAACTAATTTTTGATGAAGTCCTTACCAGCAGCCCCGATCTTTCCTTGAAACCCATACACTTCCAGCTGTCAAACTATTTTACCTGTTAATCTTTCGTGCACCCCTAGACACATACAGCGAACTGCCGTGTAATCAACCTAGGGTCAATTATCACCAGGATAATACTTGATCACAGCACACGTAATCCAGAAGAAGATGTTTCGAGCGCTTAAAATATATTAAGACTGTAACTATGCGATATTCTATCACATTACCAGGTCAGTCACCATTCGAGCTGAGTAACCATTAGGTATGTAACTGTCCAATCGACCAAGAATGACCATGAACTAAGTCACCAAGTACAGAATGCTTAATATAACCTATAGCTAGAAAACGTTCAGTTATATTCCTGATAACTATACTAAACATCCAGGAATTATTTAGAATAACCACGGGAAGAGAAAAGCATACTAAAATGTGTGGACGCTGTCATTCTCAAGTAACCCAAAACCCACAATTCAAATAAATTAACTAACAACATTTTCTTCTGTCTTGAGTAAAGTTACAGCACTATTAGTCGGTTGATTATGGTTGCTTAGACCTGAGTTTGGCAGAATTGGGGGCAAAACATTTGCTATGTAACTGGGCAACCTTTCAATCTAACCTTTTTAATATATTCGCAGTTTACTGGTGCGAAAAAAAAACTTTAAAATATGGAACTTTCATCATGAGATCTGTTCCAAAGGATCCCAAAGTAATTAAGAAACTCACCTTGCTACTATGAAATGGCTAATTGTTGATAATGCTAAGGATTATGATAATGTAATTAACATTATATTCATCAGTTTATGATAAAGATTTATCTTGATTGGAATTTAAATGTTAATGCGTGTTTGTCATGATATTTAGAGTATTTTTATCAAATTGTTTCAACTTTTATCTAAAAGATTTTGTTATTTAGCCGACTGTATAACAAATGCTTATAGATCAAATTCGAAGATACTAAATGATAAAAAGTAGCAAAATACAAGGAAATTATAAAACGAAAAGGGTGACCATTTAAAAAGAGATAATAGAACATCTGTAAATTAACCGATAAACAACGATAAATCATCTTACGAATCTGAGCTCTATGCATCAGATGTGTAACAAGAAAATGGTGACATATTTGTCATATTTCAATGCGATACATCGCTTCGCTGAAATAGCAGCTGGACCACTCGTCTCAGAAAAGAAACGCTAAGAACCCCGAATTTAATGACTTTTTGAGTCTTTTTTAACGGAGCAGAGTAGTTTTTTAACGATTGTTAACTACTCTAATTGGAAAGAAAGCATTTTCAAGATATCATAAGAAAATAATCCGTTATAAAATGCATAAATCAAGAAAACTAGTAGAAACGGAAATCTTGCAATTTAAGCGGACTGCAGATTAAAAATGTGGTTGACAAGTACCTTGCACCTTTAAAATACGATTGCTAAATATTATGTAAAGACAAGTAATTCAGTTTCTAAGAAGGATTGGTAATACATACATAGCGATTAATACTATTATTAATACTATTAACATCGATCTTGAAAATAAAAATATTAGTTCAAATAACCCAATGGTCAACTGTTTAAAATGGTCCAAACCAAATGGTCAACTGTTTAAAATATTCCGGGATACGCTTCTCTATACCCCAAAATCCAGCAACAACTTCAATCTGCATATCCATATATAAGATAAGATTCAGGATGTTGTAGAAAATTTCCCGAGAGCTCAACTTACCGAGGTCTTGATAAATTTATCCCTGTCAACACATAAGGAAAAACATGGAGTCTGCTAATTTAGACTATTCGAGGAACTCTTACGAAAACAAACGAGATAAGACCATGAAGAGTCTAATACACTTCAATAAATCGATTTTATATCCATCAAAAATTATCATATGGAAGAAAGTATGATAATCTATTATTAAAAATAATCGGTATAAGCGAGACTGATTCTATTATTAAAGAATACATATTTAACATTTGGAATAAGGAGAAGCATTGAGAATTTTCACGAAGTAGGAACACTAATTATAATTCAAGAGCTTCTCCTATACATCACTCCTCTGACTTGTTTCTTAGTTCTGCCAACTCTTGTGCAGTGTATAGTTACTACCTGATTAATTCCTTAATTATAATGCAGTAAATTTGTTTCTTGATTAATCACTGATTCAATTACGAATGGAATAAACCTTTAGCCTACATTCTTTTATGTTACAATTATTGTGGTTGAATATTATTTGAATTAGCCGTTCCCTTTCAAATGGATTAATGAGAAATTCATATTTATTCCCCTATCACAGTCCTCAGCATCGAACTCTTTCTCCCATCATATTTTAAAGAACAAAATAAAATACGCTGTATTTTTCTTTTACTCAAATCAAATGCATGGAATATATGAGCCAACAAGCCAAATCGTCCACTTTTTGAAAATTTTGTGTCAAAGCACTTGATTGACTCCTGACTTTTTATGTTCATAATAAATTTCCCAAATAATAACAATTAACACCACTAAATGACAAAAATAAAATTCAGGCAGTCTCTTCTAACGAAACTACCGCGGGTTATTAACGTAGGATTACTTATCATTGCTTACTTCTTTTGTATGTACATATTTATCTATATACAGGGTGGTCCAAAATTATTGAGCGCATTTCATGTTTTTAAAAAAAAATGAGGTACATACATGTTTATTGTTTTCTTGGAAAGACACTTTAAAACAGTTTTACACAACAGAATTTTAAACATTAAATAATTTCCACAAAACCGGTAGATGGTGTAAAAATATTTCGCAAGAAAAATTTACTAATTACGTAAGTCTGCAAATGGCGACCGTATAGGAAAATATAATGTGCGTTTTGTGGTTCCATGAAAAAATCCGTTGTAACTCATTTTAATCCTTTTTTTTCCAAATTTGGACCAACCTGGGGTGGTCCCAAATTACTGAGCGCATTTCATGTTTGAAAAAGAAAATTTAGTAACAACGGATTTACTTTCATGGAACCACAAAACGCACATTGCTTTTTCCTGTTCGGTAGCAATTTGCAGGCTGACGCAATTAGTAAATTTTTCTTGCGAAATGCTGTCGCGCCATCTACCGGCTTATGTGGAAGTTAGTTAATGCTTAAAATTTTGTTGTGTAAAACTGTTTTTAATTGCCTTTCCAAGAAAACAATAAACATGTACGTATCTCATTTTTTTTTCCAAACACGAAATGCG
The DNA here is from genome assembly GCA_907164885.2 of Dolomedes plantarius. Lineage (NCBI taxonomy): Eukaryota > Metazoa > Arthropoda > Arachnida > Araneae > Dolomedidae > Dolomedes > Dolomedes plantarius. The sequence continues at coordinate 128,259,396 of OU015498.1, read as the reverse complement.
CTCAGTAATTTTGGACCACCCTGTATATGAACGTATGTATATTTATACACATATGTGTGTCAAAATTTTGACGTATCTTGGAACTTTTCTGTTTAACTTGTCCAAGCGATAGACCGGGTTTGGAGCGCTGCGAAAATTATAACTCCCGATGACGGACGGACGGTTTTAGCGTCTGAAATTTTCCTTTCCGAAGTACCGTTATGGAGGACCGTAATCCTACGTTAAAAGTTTTGGCCATCGAGTAAGTAACTTTTTTCAGAAGCCAATTAAGTTAAGTCCATACTCTAATGTAAATCGTTGCAATAATGCAATTCACACGCAGATGCAAGTACTTGATGATAACGGTCAATCGTTTACTGTTGTTTCACCACAAAAACAAAATAAAATAAATTAGTAAGTTACAGTCTAACTGCTGTAGAAGTAAGTACTTGTAAATTATTAAACAATTATTCAAAAAAAAATTCTGTAGTAAAAAATTACTTGAAGTTTGAATTGGATTTTATAATTTTTTTCCCTTGCCAAATCAATTAAGTCCCTTAGTCACGCAAAAATTGTAATAATAATAACGACTGCGACAAGGATGTTTTATCTTATAGATTTCATACGTCATCAGATAAATGCTACATCTGAGAAATACATTCTACAATGTTTATTTGAATTTAGACTTTCAGAGGAATTTTAAAAACAATGTATATTATTTTATCACATTTCTCTAATTTTTGTTTTATGGACTAACCGATTTGGCAAGTGAGCGGCTCATATATTGAACGTTTCTACCGGGTGAAAACGAAATCTGGAAAATTAGCTTCAGTGGTTAACTTAAAGACTGAGAGACGACTTGCGCCATCTGTTGAAGAAATGATTTAACATTTTTAGCCTATTGACTAGAAATATAGAATTAAACGTATAACAAAATTATTTAGTATCAACAGTGAGTGGGTGGTCACAGATAGAAAATCTTCTAACAAAAACACCGCTATACTTGAAAACGCAAATTATATATTATTTTTTCACAAAATAAGATATTTCATATCTTACAAAAAGAAATGTCCCATCAAGTTTAACTCTACATGGCACGATTTATCAAAAAAAATGACACGACAGTTGATAAGTTTATCACTAGAGTTCAAAATTGCAAGCACAAACCATTTGTAATATGTTTACTCTCATTATTGGGTAAGAACAGAAGAGCAAACGGATAAATCAGCAGAAAGATTTACAGAATAAGATCAAAAGCAATGAACGTTCAAAATATCAAATAAACTTACTACAATTTTTTTTAATGAAGTGCAAATATTATTTTACTTAAAGTATCTATTTCTATGATCGCAAGAAAGTAATAGGACTTAACGAAAATAACAATGTAAATTATTGCTCAATTGACCTAATCATGCTCCAAGAATAGTTTCATCTATGGTAGAATTTTGCGAAACTGCAGGCATATTCCGACTTTTTATGTAGTCAAGAATGCTTTCTTTTACCTGCAACCCCTGCTGTAAGTAATTGACCCCCCATTTCTAAATTTTGCAAGCGCTGGTTTTCTTCTATCTAGCAATCGGCTGAATCCGGTATGAGGAATTGCAAAGGTGTTTGAAAGAAGAGGCAACAAATTTAAAAAAAAATGGTAGGTTACTAAAAAATAAATTAACACTTTACAAGATACCATCACATGTTTAGCAAAATTCTGCAAATTTAATATTTGTTTTTGTTTCCAAATAATACCAAATTCGAATTTAATTTAATTTTATTTATTTATTTTGCAACTTATACCATTTTACAGTCCTGAAAACAGTGTTCTGTATATCCGTCTAGTTCAATTTGTTCCGGCAGTTACACAAAGACAAATTAGCTGCAGGCAAAACAAAAAGTCTACTTAACCTAGTCTTAGCCTGTCGCCTTTGAAATACCTTGTTATGAGGGGTATCAGAGATACCCCATTGCGTTGTGTAAAATTAGGGAGGTAAACTCCAAAAGGAACTATGCGTTTATAAATAAAAATAACATTTATTATACAATATTTTACAAGAAAAGGTCAGTTTTACATATTATATTTAAGATCTTGGATAGACATATTTTAACGGAATTAGGGTATACTTTATCCGCTTCCTGCGGCAGAACCATTACGGGTCGAGTGAAATAAAGTTCTATTTTCCAAAATTTCTAAAAAGAAACACCAGCACTATTTGAAAGGGAGGAAATGACCAACCTGCGGATGAAACAGCAGGGCAAGGCATGGAGTCGTTGAGGCACTTCTATCGGAGGAGGCTTTTGGTTTCGGGCTAAAATTCATGGGGCCCTTCATTGGAGGAAGCAGCAGAATCGGCACTGGCGGCTGAACACGGACATCTCGCCATTTCACGGGGGCGTCTTTTCTTCCCAGGCTTTCTTCGCAGCTCGCTCCCTCAAATCTCTCTCTGCCCCTGTGCTTCCGATCCTCGTTTCTTTCCCACACTCGGGGTTCATTTTTCCCCGATTTGGATTATGACTCCTCCCCAGGTCAGTTATTCACGTAAATTTATTGCCTCTTCGAGTTTTTTATTCGAGGGCAGGATGCTCCGACATCCCCACGGTTGACCCACGTGGTACTCTTATTTCCAAGAAAATTGGATGTCCGTTGAATTTCCTGGAATTTCCTTCTCTCGTCCTGAGGAATTCAGGGGGTGCGATGTTTCTTGGAAAATTGGTGCAGTTCCCCCTTTTTCCAATATGGCGGTTTTATGCCCCGTAATCGTGTTGGAAAAACAAAATGGCTATGACGTTGGAAAGAGTTCAAAATGTCCAAATTGTGGATCCTTCACAACATGCCTATTTCTAAGAGGAGAGTTCACGAAGTAATATCGAGAAGTAAAAAGCATACCTTATATGTGAACTTAGACTACACACAAAAGACCACCAGAAGGAAACTATAATTTGAATAAAAATGTGCTTCGAACTCTTTCAGGCTAGGTTGTTACTAAACTAATCACTTCTATAACAATGTCACTTCAGCGCGTTGGTCTCTTAATTGAGGGGTCACAACCATAGTGAACCAAGTCCATCTAAACTAAATTGAAAAGATCAAGGTTTGAAGTTTTTTGTGTGTAATCAATTCTAGTCAAGTGATATTGTAAAGACAAATGACATTATATTGTTAAAACTGTATCTTTTCTAATTATCCTGCATCTATAAGTAGGAAATAAATAATTCTGTTTCATATTGGGGTTTTCAGTAAAAAACTTGGACTTGGTTCGCTATGGCTATGAACATTCTATTGCATGGAAGAATACTACGTTAGAGATTAATAAAGAAAACTGCAATAATATGCATTATGTGAATGAAAAAGAATAAAAATTTAATTCTTGATTCACTTTTCCAATGCAAACAAAAAATAACCTGACTCATGCTGCCATTTAACTTTTCTTAATCACAGTATGCAATAGTATCATCATCTTCCTCGTTTACCGAACTAATGTCCTGGAGCCTAGTATTTGTTTCCACGGGAAGGTTCTTGAAAAAATGATGATGAATCGGTGGAATGAATGGAAGGAGACTCATCATATCTTTCTTTTTGGCAACACTAATCTTTCTCCTACTATGTACAATGTCTCTTGAGTAACAGATGACAGAGAGAGCAACTGTCGTCCACGAGCCTTCTTTTGCAAATGTATTTCCCGGAAAGGTACATCTTCATTCAAGGTTTCTTTGAACTGTAAAATGAAAAGACAACCTCTCATAACTCGCAACCATATAATATTCAGCCAATTTAAGGGAGCTCCCTTGGTGTCCTTCTTTCGGTTTGTGAGGGTTTCTTCTAATGATCTTGTAGAAAGGAAATCAGAATGTTTAATATTACTGACTGTAAATTTAGGATGTTTTCTCTTTGCATTTATTATAGTTTCCTTCCAATACCTTGGAACGTAAATATGTTCTTTCTTACGACTTGCTGCTTCAATCACTCTAAATTCTGCATCATTGGGAAAGAAGGAGTGACCAGAGACCATGAATTTGTGGTCAATTTTCTGTGCTACAATGTCTGTGCTATTGACTAGTTTCAGCAGTGTAAGGGCCACTTTGATGTTCCGATTTTGCCCACAACAGGCATCAGAGTATAGAACAATATCCTTATGAGATGCAGCATTATTTTTAAGATATCTTAAGAGAATGCTTGAAAGGTCTTGAGAGCCTCTTCCGCCCTCTGTCTCATCTCATAGATACATGAATCCAATATTATCATTAAAGGAATGTTTCCCAAAATTATAAACTTAGAGATTACGTTTATAATATGCTACTGATGTTGTAAGTTTAGGAAAGGAAAGTGCTTTCTTAAATCAAAAGTACAGCAGTATCTATCATCTGAAGCTTTTTCCTTGTCTCTTTTTATTTCGGTTCTAGCCTGCTCTGCTCTCCGAAAATGGAGTTCCATTTTGGTCTCAAGACTTTTTATGGTATTTTCTTCATTCTCTGCTGACAACTGTGTTGAAATTTCATCGCACAAACGACATGTATATGTACTTGGCAACTTGAAATGTAAATTGAACATCGCTGTGAAAATTTTATAATAAATTTTTTCTCACACGGGGACCTTATCCTTATCTTCACATTCCTCTGCATACATGCCATACATTTTTCGAATGGAAAGATAATGATAAAGATACTTTCTTTCCGGATTATCTTTCCTGGAATAGAGACTTTGATAAGCAGGAAATGACTTAATGTGTGCCACAACATCAGAAATGTCAATTTTGTTCCCAGGGGTATGCCTACCTCTGGAGTCTACAATGGCGGATACATCATCTTTGGTTAAACATCTATAAACACGGCCGCAACTAAGTTGAAAAGTACCAAGAAAGTATTTTTGCACACTCGAATATTGTCTTCTTTTACTCTAAGTGTGTATTCATATGTGTAAGATTTTGCAGCACCAGTACCATCACGACGTCTTGACCTAATTACCTTTTTTCTTTGCACCAAACCACAAATGAATGTATTTTGTATAGAATAGTCTCCAAGTTTCCAGAAACTATCAAAAACTAGTTTACGTCGATCATTGGTAAATAAATCAGCACATCGACGAGGGCAGTGGCAGTCTAATATTGGTGAGAAATAAAGCTGGAACATATTCTTCACCTGAAGACCCTTCATTGCTACTCATTTTGCTAAAACAAAATATATTATTCAACTGTACTCGATGTTAAAATGTCCTATGGACTTGGTTTAATATGGCTGTGAAGATTTATGAACTTTCTTTTCCCACTGTTTCTACAGGGGCCATCTCTGGGAGGGAAAACGTAGCAATCACTTGATTCACTGTGGCAGTGAATAGAACATGTTTTTAAGTTACTCCAACATGAACTATCTCCACTTTTAAAAAATATGGACTTGGTCCACTATGGTTGTGAACCCCTCAATTGTACCACATAGCTTTAGATTTGCTGACCTGAGGCGGTGCGGTCGTAGAAACCCGTCGCAGTAGTGCTACTTACAAAGAGGGGGTTTGCCAAAATATCGCTTCAAATACGCAACCTAATTTTTTTAAAAAACCTATATTGCACCTCACTATAAAAATGCGTGCAATTAGCGTATTTTCTTCACATATATGCTTGAAAGGAGTTAAACAAGAAATACGCTATGACTCCGATACATGAACTTTCGAAGGCATTAACAAAGATCTGAAGGTGAAGTTGAGGTTAGAATTTGTGTATGGAGGTAACTGTACCCACAATTTTTACCGCAATGGACGAAATTTGTAGGTGTCTGTTGGGGCGTAATTAACGCTGTAATGGCCACCACCACAGTTCATCTGAATGGTAAACTGAATTTATAATTAGATGAAAAGAACTATCATCAAGTAGTTGATCTTTCTAAACAATTCATAAAAGATCTGACTGTACAGGACGAACGAATGTTTACAAAAATTAAGAAAAAAAGGTTGGTTGGGTGGTTCCTTGGTCGGTTGAGAGCGCTACGGTCAACTTTTTACTAGGGTGGGTGTCCCAAATATTGTCTCTGTGCCTAATATCGCCTACTCGTGTTTCCAAAGTACGATTCGCTCTATGTATGAGAAAATGCAGTAACTTCTTAGTTCAGGGTTTGTACTAACAACGGCGCTAGCAACAACGCTCTTATCACTGACAGAACTATATGGCAGAACAGAACTATATGACAGAAACTATATGGCATATGAAGTTGTTTTGGCTGTTGTCTTCGTAAATTTTGTCTCCAAAGAATCCAGTGAATGACCAAGTAGGTGCATCCAAATTCTAATTTTGCTTATACCATTTGAAAGTGCATTAAACAGAGAATACAGATGTGCTATTATTTTGCTAGCAACGCCTTTTAACAGGTGCTCCAAATTTCGCCTGGTAGGCGGTAATATTTACAGAGGTAGGTGATATTAGGAACCGCTCTGGGTTTCACTGGAAATTTCAATTTTTCCAATTCAGCTACATAACTTAAAATGGCACTGGTTTTTGGAGCTGGTTGATCTCAGGATACCAAAAGAAATAGTTCTGAGTGATGTTCTTTGAGTTTCCAGCCTAATCAGAAACTAAAAAATGGATGAAATGTTGAAAAAATGTTAGAATAGGCGATATTTGGGACACCTACCCTACACTATTACACTAGGGCTAATTAGACTTGGACCTATAATTTAAAGCTGATTCCGAATGTCTAGAAACATCCTTGCCAACAATGGGCTCAATCCCACAAGCTCTGAAGCGAATGTCAGCGTTCGGCTATCTCCCAGCGAGGAAAAAAAAAGGAGATAGGATACTTAAAATCAGATTACAGCCCAGAGGGCTTCAATGAAAAAGTCTACAGATTCTTTCCAGGCATTCTTCCAAGACAATCAAAGAATCGAAAGTGTATCAGACGCTGTACATTACACCTTAACATCTACGACATCATTATATGGATACAAACAGGGTCATCTATCATAAAAACATCAGTGAACGGGCCTGTTCACGTAGAATCCGTCAGCGTCAGCGTTAAAGATCCAGTTGGCGCTGATTGGTTCCGTTGGCGCTGATTAGTATAAGCTTGGTTAAAAAAATTTTACGCTTATGCTGACTGATTCTATGTGAAAAAGCCCTAAGGTTCTTTTTTAAATAAATAGCTATAAATAGACTATTTAATAGAACTTTCTTCCCCGAATGTGCTATGCACCCATTTTATTCATAACTTCTGTTTGACTTTGTGATAAAATATTGAGAACTGTAAGACGGGGGTTACTTTGTGACACATAGTATTTTTTCTTATTTCGGATCTTGCACCGCGCCCGTGATACTGGGTAGGCAAAGAACAGCGCTAACAACTTGTCCGACATACAGAGACACCTAGTGGCCAGTGTTGAAGCTTCTGCGCGCCATTTGTCTTAGTTGGCTAATGTATTGTTCAAACATGTTGTCAAGCTATTGACTTAAATTTCGGAAACTTTGTGTGCTGAAGGCTAACACCTTATACAACCAACTACCAGAGGTAATTAATTTTCATTGTCAAAATGTTGGTTAGATTGTGGAGCAGAATAACTTTTTTGTAGTGATATCCGAGATATATGACAGTTTAACCTAAATATCGAAAGGTGACGCGGTTACTTTGTGACACACTGACACTGTCACAAAATAACCCACAAAGTCGATCCATCTCCTCCAGCACCTCGATATCGAATTTTTCCGCCCTCTAATATACCACTGGAGAGAAAGAAGTATTGACTATCTGGAAAAAAACTACCCGAAGGAGCAGAATATGCCGAAAGACGAATTTTCTCATCTTCTCAAAGAACTGATAGCTGCCTTGGGCACCTGAGGTCTCTCTTTGATGTCAAAGGTATAGATAAAGATATCCAATATTTGTATATATTTGTGTATCAAGCTTTTGATAAGCGTTTTACTGTCTAACTTTACGTCAAGTAATTTTTCCTCTTGGATGTCAAGGCGAAAACACAGGTGTCACAAAGTAGCTACACTCGGCGGGGCAACTTTGTGACTCATTTTAACTTTATTTTTCAATGGTAATTAAAAGATCCGGGTAAGCGCAATATATTACTACGTAAGGAAAGGATGTACCAATGTTTTTCAGTTGTTCGTTTTGGGCTGCATTTAAAACTGTTCGGCTGGCACAGGAAAAAATTTAAAATCCGTCACAAAGTAACCCCATCTTACGGTATTTGAACGATAAGTTTGTGCCTTCACTGTAATCACTTTTAATTTTGTTCAAGCCTTTATTTTAAAAACATATTTAGGTTTGTAAAGACATGCCTTTTTTATATTTAGTAGTCTTAAGCCCCTGTCAACCCACAAAAGTCTGCGCAATACAACCGTATAGTTGTAATGAGGGAGGATAGATGAGGATCAAAATAGAGTAGTTATCGCCCATGCAGCAGAGCTTGCTGCTATCTCATTGGTGGCAGAAAATATTTTCTGTTTCCGGAAGTAGTATTGCTTCGGAAGCAATACTGTTGTGCTGTAGAGATTTAAGGGGAGTTGTGTCGTGGTCTGATAGGAGATTACGCTGTTCTCAAAGCTATGCACTGCTCTCGAACAAGCATGCGAAAGTAGAATTGAAAAAAAAAACTGCAAATTAGAGGCATTGCTACCTTCTCATACTCAATCGCTAGTTATGAAGAACTGGTGCGGCCGCTGAGGGACAGTGAGACTGTCTGCAAACAAGCACGGTGGCTTCAGCAACGTAATAAGGCGAGAGCAGTAAATAAATTTCAGCAAACTGTTAAATGCGTGCTCAGCTTTAAAAAACACCACTGCATATTGATCCCTCTGTAATGTGCGCTAATTTTGTATGTTGATTAGATGAAAAAAAAAACACGTATTTCAAATAAACTTTCTCTTTAAAAATAGCTTGGTCGATTACACCAGCAAAACGGTAAATCAGTAAATTATATATATATATAAATATATATATATATATATATATATATATATATATATATATATATATATATATATATTCACGAATTTTTGAAACATTTCACTTACATTTATGCAAGCATTGCAATATTTCATGATAACTATAGATAGTGCTGTAGTTCTGGTATTTTTTTCTGCTGACGAGCACACATTAGAAACGCATTAAGTGCGCTAGTAGGGGCGTCTGCGATTACCTAAGTCACTCCACGAAATATATCTAGGTTAATGCTAGATGTTTCAGAAAAACACATCGATTTTCTGTAAAAAATATTCTTATACTGTGATGTTAGTAAATTCCTTTTACCTTCGTGCAATGTATTTGGATTCAACATATCAGTAAAACAACAATAAAAAGTTTTCCAGAGGAGGCAGCAGTGTGTCAATAAATTGAGTGAATACGTCAATAAATTGAGTATACATAATCCACAGTTCTTCCCTTTAGAATAGTAAAACTTACCACTGCACAGAACACAAGTGATTACACACAAAATATTATCATAATGTGTGTGTCATATTAAAATCGTCTAATCATACATCTATAAGGGCATATTTTATTTCATTTAATGTCAGTCAGTATCAAGTTTATAAGACCTTCGTGGGATATCACTCACTCACACATACTGCAGTAATGGAAGATAGATAATTTCCGGTAAAAACAGGTATCTAATGCCCACTTTTTATTCTTAAAAAAAAAAAAAACACCTATTTCACTATCCCTTTATACCAGCGGTTCCCAATCGGTGGGTCGCGGAAGGGTTACAGGTGGGTCGCGACTCGATCCTAAAACTATCAAAATGGTCTTTGTGTACTTTTTTATAATTGTAGTTTTTATCTTCACGTAGGAACACTTGTTAGTGAGTACGAAACCACTTGTTGCATATATTGCAAACATATATCTATTGTTAAATAAATAACTGTTTTGCTACAAAGTGCTTATATTTTGTCAACCATTTTCAAATCAGAACACAAATTGTTTATCGATAAGCAATCTGTATCTTCAAAAAAACGATACAAATAAAGTTTTTACTCCATGGACCGATGGACCGTGGAGGTATTCCGATAAGGAAAGGTAGGTCGCCAGCTGAAAAAGGTTGGGAACCACTGCCTTTATACGTTAGTTTGCTGCACTGATTTCACCCTGCATTGGTCGCGCGGCGTCTCACAGACGCCAATTGCACATTGTTTACATTTTGCGTATTGGTGGATTGCTCTGTATGCCCAGCAGATGTCAGTACCTCCGAAATGTTTATCTATGAATCATAATAACTAACAAACAAAACTCCTGCTGTTGTTATCATTCTTTTATAGTAAACGGATATATACCAAAACACGCGATTTTCATCAAATTTGTAAAAATTGCTAATAGAAATACATTTTTTTAAATTTGCTTTATTTTTATTTATCCTATTGTAAAAATTGCTTGTAAAATATTGTTTTCCATTTCATTGGTTTTTATTTGTAAAAATTGTTTACTGAAATTCTTTTTTTTTACATTTGCTTTAATTTATTTTATTATAAAAAGTGCATATAAATTTGCACTTTAAAAAAAATTTGATTGGTTTTCAAATACATCATGTCTTTAACTTACTGTTTTAATAAATATTTATTTTTACCAATAGAATAACTAAAACCTAAACAAAGATAGTGTGGCATCTATCAGACGCCACGCGACCATGTGTGCAACTTTTATATACGCGATCAGTGCAGGGACAAAGCTCTCTACTTAAATTACTTATACCACTATCATTCAACCTTCTTCGCTAGTATAAAAATTTCTGGCAAATAAATATTCCCTAGCAATCGAAGAGAGGGCATGTGAATCCGCAACGGTCATTTCTCTTCTATGCTTCTAACAAGGTAAAATATGAAATGAACAGTACGTGAAACACATGGAAATCCATGCTTTTCCCTCTCAAGAAATGTGCGCGACGGATCAATACAGATAAACGCATGATCGATTCCAACGGACTCACAGCTGGTATGAAAATACGGACCATTAAGCATTTATCCAAGATTTAAAATCGCGTAGACTAGAGTTAAGAAAGGTAGAACAAAACATTTTGAATTGTAGAAAATTGCTCGGGTGTTTTACCCTCCCGGCTAGACGGAAACTACGATATACCAGCAAAAAAAGAAGAAGAAAATGAAATATTTCTTAACCTCCTTAAATTTTTCTTTCACATAAATTCTAAATATACCTTTAATAAATTATAATTTCTTTCAAATCATAATTTGCGTAGATATTTATTTCATGACTAGTTCACGATGATATTTTCAATTTAGTTTTACTGTATTGCTTTCGCTTTTGACAATTAGTTGATTAGTTGGGTTTTAAGGGTCGTTACAGTCACTTTCTGCTACACGAGGGCTACTTAGACCAGATTTTAGACCTAGAGTTTAAACACCTTCCTAACGGCTACAAACACAAATGACAATACGCGAGACTCGATTCAACAAACTCTGATGCCAATGTCCAAAGCTCTGACCATGAAGCCATATTTCGGCTGTGCTTTACTTGAATTCAAAATTAAATGGGAAAAAGACAGCAAATATATACAGGGACCCTATTACCATAAGTTTAGTACAAGGATTGCGTCTTATGAATACAGAAAATAGTTTTCATGCAAAAAGCAGAAAGTTGTTCAACATATTTAGCAGCTAAAAATGCGCATTTTCAAATAAAAAGTTGGAAATTGGGAGGGGAAAAAAAAGACAACGGTAATGAAACTTTAATTCTGCATGTAAAGGTAGAACTTCATTTATATGTTATTATAATATATTTTTTTTTTTTTTTTGGGGGGGGGGGAGTGTACATCATAGATAAGGTAGTAATGAAATTTAAGGTTTGGCAAAAAAAAAAAATAAATAAATATATATATATATATATATATACGAGGGTTGGGGCATAAGTCATGGCAACTAGTTTTTTTCTTGTAGATATGTGAACGGATCACAAACGTATATGTTTCGTGTGGAAGTTCTGCAGGCATAGTGTGTATACAGAACAACAGATGGCTCTGTGATAGCTGGTAGTAGCGCAGCGAGGGCTCTGAAATCAGTCAGTTGGTGAGTGTCGTGCGAGATGGAAGTAACCTGTGTTGAGCAGCGCACTTACATCAAAATAGCCGTTCTCCGAGGGAGAAATGCGATGGAATGTCACAGTGAATTAGTAGAAGCCCTTGGGAATAATGCCCTACCATATGCACAAGAAAAAAAATAGTTGCCATGACTTATACCCCAACCCTCGTATATATATATATATATATATATATGTGTGTGTGTGTGTGTGTGTGTGTGTGTGTGCGCGCGTGTGTGTGTAATGATCTGTACATCACGGGGGATTCATGAACTCTGGTAGTCGTGGACGCTGCGGAACACTCGAAGAGAGGCATTGAAGGAGCACGCATAACAGGCAGAGAGGCGAAACATAAAGTGAAGATAACACACAATCACGGAATAGTTATCCTTCGAATATTTTTATTACGTTTCAAGACATCACTGTAACGTAGGTTTGCAGAAAGGCACAAACAAACTAACCCGGACCTGCCGGACTTTTAGCATCGCTGAACATTACACTGTTTGGACGAATACCGATGGACAACAGAAAGCGAAGCAAGGACGACACCAGGACAGGGCACAAAGCAGACAGAAAAGGCTCGCGAAAAACCCTTGCTCCTGCTTATATACGAAGGGTTCATGACCCTGACACTAGGGGGCTAAAAACTTCTAATTATCGGCCAACATTTGACCTCATGAATCGAAAGTCGTATGATCTTTCGAAAGATGCGAGATAGACTCGTAATGTTGAATAATTTTTTAAAAATAACTTTTACTGTTTTGCGCGTGTGTGTTTAAGGGATAAAATGGTTGGGTAGGTCATTCATTTTTAGATCATAATTGGGAAAAAGAGGCTGTACTTAATTGAGAGGAAACAAGGATAATTTAAAATACGCATTACATTAATAATGGTGGGGCGTTATTATATATATATAATTATATATATATATATATGCATATATATATATATATATATAATTGTTTATATATAAAACAAAAACTTGAAATTAACAGATAAAAGAACTATTTACCTTTGATAATGCCTCTTCTATTTAATGCGGAGGTTTTTAAAGTGAATAGAACAGGCGCGAACCAATGAAATGTTATTCTTATTTAACGACCATGCGTATCCATCACTGCACCACAATATCAGTTATAGTACAACCAGATAGGCGAATGATTTGAGGTTGCTACATTCCTCCATTTTGAGCGCAGTAATTACCCTCACCAAAATGCACAGAGTTCTCATGCATTTTGTCATCCTCAAGCACTCTAAATTTTGCACCATAATTCGTGATAGATGATGGTTCTTTCCGAAATGGGTTAGATGACTTACCAAGAGCAGTCATCCATTCCACTTCGGAATGGCTACCAAATTTGTAAAAATTCAATTAAACCCCAAATTTATAAAAATTTTGAAAAATTCCACATGTAGAATTCCTTTCTCTCTAGCGCAGGGATTCCCAACGGATGTCAGGTGGACCCCTTAGGGGTCCATGGAAATTTAAAAGGGGTCTATAATATTCCAGGAGTCTATTGGTGGTCTATGATAAATTTTTCTGCTTTAAAATAAATAATTTAAATTAAATTTTAGGAATGTAATTATTAGATAATAATGTCCGTTTTAATATGTATAAATACAGATTTGCTTAAAGCGGAGTGATCCATGCATCTAAAGTTGTATGTCATGACGCTTTCGTATATGCCTCGAATGCCGCCGTCGGCTTTTATTTGTGTACCAACACTAGGGAGTACTGGGGAAATCCACTGGACCTTAAACAGCACATGGGTCCTCTCGATGCAACCAATCAGAAGCAGTTTCATTTTTTCTCTTGGCGATGTTTGTGCAATTGCAATCTGTGTTTCTGAAATCTTATTTATACTTGTGAAATTAAAAATGAAAATGGTACAAAAATAATAAAACATAAACCTAATGAACCACTTTTTCTGATTTTTTGTTCATATTCTTAGTCAAATTGTTAACTTTAAGTGTTTTATGAGCAATTATTAGTATTATAATTATGCTGTATGTTGAATATTATAGAGAAAAATGTGAGGGGGTCAATGAAGAAAATCATTCTTTTTAAAGGTGTCGATGTACGAAAAAGGTTGGGAACTCGTGCTATAGCGTATCCATCGGCTATGCCTTTCTGATCCATCGCCTCCCCCCCCCCCCCACACCTATTAGAAGGGCGAAACCTAAGTCAAAGAATGCCCGGTACGCTGGATGTATACCCTTCAAAGTCCATAATAGTATTGTATAGAAAGTATATTAAGAACAAACAGTACAGGCAACTAGAATGCATTACTGTTGTTGAGAATAGTTCAATCTGGACGATCCGCAGAAACTATGATAGGAGTCATACTCAAAAGCACAAAGGAAGATGGACCGAAAATAGGAAAATATTCTAATAAATGGAATGTGTTTATAACGTTGTCCTCTGTCCCATTCACAGCAACCTAGTCATTAAAAGTTTAACCCTGTGCACCCGAGGAATACGTACATAAATCCCTCTTCTAATTACCGTAAAATCTTGACTATAATACGCACACGTGTATAATACGCATGCTTGATTTTGAAAAAAATTTAAATTCGACTATAATAAGCACCCATAACTTTTTAATATTTTATTTAAAAATTGCACAAATACTTATTAACATAAATAAAATTTGCAATAAAAATAAACTAAAACGTCAAATTCAGTAGAATTTTTTTTTTTTATTCAAAATAAACAATATTGTCATATTATGAGTCTTAATCACTTTCACTAGAATACAGCTCATCTATTGTTTGTCGCTTGTTCAATGTTTAAAACTACGTTTTTTTTTTTGTTTGTTTTTTTGTACGCGAATATAATACGCACCCTCATTTTTACGGACTAAAATATGAAAAAAAAGTGCGTATTATACTCAAAATTTTTTGGTAAACAGTAATAAACTTAATTTCTTGTAAATCTATTATTAATTTCTAACTAAGAAAACGAAACATTATAATTATAATATACGTTAAATTATAATATAGACATTATAATTTATCGTTTATACAGAAATTTATAGACAAAATTTATCGAATTTATATTTTATGTGTTTTTTTAAGTGTGATAAAAACAATTGCACGGATAAAAGCCTGACTTTCTTTCACAGGTGTCACAAAACTCGTACCGCCGATAATATCTTGCAACGGGAATCTATCCTAGATCATACTACACAGTCTTTTAACTTTCTCTCCAGATAACTGAAAAAAATTAAGTGCGGCGCGGCCTTGTGGTACAGAGCGCTGGCTTTCGATGCTGAGGGTGCTCGGATCGAATTCCGGTGTCGCGCCACTAAAATGCCTCCGTTCGTATCATCCCTTCATAGGGGATAATGCAAGTCCGCCTATATGGTGCCCCCATAATAAAATGGCCTTCAAAACTGCGGTGTATTATAGGCGAATGTCTTCACGACAAGTGCCTCCTCATTGGTAAAAAAATAATAAATAAATAAATAAAATTTTTTAAAAAATTGAAGTGCGGCACGTTTTCTAATTGCTTCATCTTACCGCTATCGTATACAGGCAATGGAGGTAACTTGTGTCATACTTGTGTTACTGCTCATAATACGATAATGCATTCATTAATTCATGTTCAGAACAATTAAATTCCGAGCTGCCGAAATTTATCTTTGCATGGCATCAGAGCAGGGATTTCGAGTTCCCAGATTCAATGTTCATGCGAATATGACATTTGAGAAAATTTAATTTAAACAACCTGTTCAGTTTTTTCTATTTTTGTGTGAATAACCTTACTTTTACATTTTTGTCTTAAAATATCTCAGGTAGACATAAAATATACCTATAAAAATTTTCCTATACGTAAGCAAATTATATATATAAATATATATAAAGAGGGAAAATTTTATTTACAATTACTTTCTCAAAAAAAGGCCTACATTACTTCAATTCTTTACTAAGAAAAGAAATTTCACAGCTGTTTCATCATTTCTTATTCAAGCAATTTCTATAAGCCCCCAGCTGAAATAAATTATAAAAATGGAGAAAATTATAAATCAGCAATAGCACTAACGTATACACAATGGATAATGAAAATTTTGAAATTTAAGCTAGCAAAAATAAGGATATACAACAGTAAATAATTTTCTTTAAAACGGAAATAAATATATATTACACATAAAGTTTCAAATTATTTGGAGTGAAAACAATAGAAAAAGTATATTTTTCGTATTGTGTATTTAATATCTTTCTCTTTAATACATATTCCTAGCTTTATAAATTTTTACCTCTGAATATTTTATTTTTCAAGAATTAAATTTTAAGTTACCACAGTTGATGTATAAGTCAAGCCCAAGATCTACGAAGATTTTTATATTTCTGACCAAGTAATAGCAGAGAAAATAAAGAAATAAAAAGAACAGAAATTTTAGTTTTGGTTTTAACGATTGATCCAATTTAGAACATCCTATCGGGATACCAATCAAACTGGTTTTAAGGGGAAGTTTTAGAACCTTTATAGCAATTCATTACGCTCGTATAACGTATAATGGAACGTTCGTGTCATTTATGTAATGGATAGAATCTCTTATTTTCATTGAAAATCTCCAGAGATATAAAAAGTAACAATCAGATATCAAATAACGATTCAACATTTGCTATAAAAAACAAAAAAAAGTCTGTTTGTTCAATTTCAGAGAAGTTGAGAAGTTGAGCAGGTGAAATGTAGGTTACTGTACAACACGCATTACTATGATAACACTGACGTAAGTTATCTGCCCGCTTTGCTTCAGGATAAACGTTATAATATTCATAATTTCTCCACTACTGGTTATAAGCTCTGACGGCCACTCTGTCATATTTAGCATGTCCATTAAATTTTCCTACAGCACATGTTAACGTATGTGATTAAATCATGTCGTGTTATCTTCATTAATCAGACTTACAAAGTCTTAAATAAACTAAATTGTCGATGAAATTAGAATACTGATTGTTCTTTTGACTTTAAATTTTGTATTATATGTAGATTCGTAACAGAATTCCCCATATTGCATTCAGTAAAGTCTTATTCATCTGCATCATAATTGTGTATTTCATAACTTCACTGCTAGAGTTGAGGCAAAAAGGATAACCAGACTCCAAATAAAACAGCCATCTCTTATCCTGGTTAATATTTATTCAATATCCAATCGTCCATTAAACGGACGCCATGCTCGGTGGTTCTAACAAATACTGAACACTGATAGAAAATTACATAAGACGAAGCAATGTTGAAAATACATCAAAACATGGACGACTAACACCATCTACACATGAAAAACACAACTAATTTCCGTCACAAGAGTAAACGCGGTGTAGTCTCCAAATGATACAAAGATTTCAACCAGGTTTCAATATCTGTCCTCACATTCCTCACCAACAGGATTATTAAATCAGTTATGTTATCATGTTTTTAATATGAAAACATTCATACTAGGTAATTCATATGAGGTAACGTGTTATCTTAATAAGAATTCTTACTTCTGGGGTTATATTTCGCATATAATCCTGTAACAGTTCTGAAGAAAGTGGAAAACATTAAGTGCTTCGTAAGTATATTTTTTATTTACAAATTTATTTATCTATTTTATTGATTTATCGATTGTAAGATTGATTTCCGTAGAATAAGCTTAAGGGGACCGTAGACCTTTATTTGAGCAAATATTTTTATTGTTATATTGATTGTGTTATTGTAAAAAAAAACTATATTTCTGTAGGATGATAGTACCAAAACACATTTTTTCAAGTAAAAAATCATTTATAAAGCTTCTACGAAGTAACTAATAAAGGTAAGTGAAGTAATAAACTTTAAATCTGTTTTTCTCAGAACAGATTTTTCAAGGTTTTTTGATATTTTAATGCCCCATACGACTTAATTTTTGTTCAAAATTCATGTAATCGATATGGAAGAATCTTTATAAAGAAAGTGGGTATGCATTTTACTATTCGATTTCATTAAGGTAATTAAATTTGATTTATAACTTATTAAAAGGCAAAATTTTGATGAAAATCGGGATGGAATCCAGTAAAAGAATCTTTCAAAAATTAACTATTCAAGGGATTAAATAATTGATACCCAGATTTGTTTGCAATACAGTTTTAAGTGATTAAAATTCAAAATTGAGGAAATAACTCAAAAATTAAGTCGCAAGGAGCATTTTTAAAATTTTATAAATTTGTTTTTATAATTTTGTTTATAAATTTTAAATTGTTTAAAAAATTTTAAAATTATAATAAGATTGGAAATTTCTTTTAAGGTATTCTACATACTTATAGTGAAATGTATACATGTACAAAATTTCATATTTCTATGATAAAAAGTAAAAATTAAATAAATTTTAACGTCCACCGTTGCCTTAAACTTCGGAGCTTGTTAAAAATGTATTCTTTTCTTACGGTTCCGAAAGTGCTAATGCCAACATATTTATCCTAATAAAAATAATTATCCTTAAAAAAAAATTACGTCTCTTGCAAAATGAATTAGTTTTATGAAACTTAGAAAATCCAATAACAGGCATTAACCCTTTTGGGTATCCGGTTGCATTCGAAGCACTTTTTTTTGAAAAACTGTACTAGCGAAAATTTCTGTCTTATTTTTCAAAGAAATATAACACCAAAACTTGAAAATGATAAAAAAAAATTAGACAATATCTATGCAAATCTTTATAAAATTGAGGAAATTTAGTAAATTTTTACAAAAACGACACTAGCTCTAAAAAACAATAGTATATCTTATAACCTTTTTTTTATGTCATATGTACGTACCTTCTAAGTGTAATGAGCTAAAAGCTAATCAATATCTTAAAATCTAAAAAAATACAAGTCATTATCTGCAATCACATATAAAATTTTAGCAATTTTCATGAGATTTTTTATAAATGCAGCTATAAATCAACAAGTAATATACTTAGAACCAAATCTATAGTTCATTACATTCTTAGTATTATGAAAAACATACGTGAAAAATTTCATAGACATATCATGGTTAAATTTTTAGTTATCACAAGAGTCGTTTACATTTTTGATGAAAAGTAAGTTCTTCAGAAAACACGATTAAAGTTTTCAACTTGTATTGAAATTCATAGCTGCTGCTGATCTTTAAATAGCTCTAATTTCATTTCTAATGATCGTACAGAAAAAATAACAGCAGCTTTAGAAACAGAAATTTATGATCTTTAAAAAGGAGGATTAAAAACAATTTCGGAATTTTCATCAAAATCGATAGTTTAGAGGTAGTCGGATACCTTAGTTTCATTAATATTTCAGCATTTTCATTCGCCTATTCGACAATCGAGCAGGGTAGGATCAAAACCAGCCATCTCCAACAGACCTCTCCCAGTTTTTTTCGGTAAAGGACAAAGAATGTTATGCATTTTTGAAGATAAAAATTTAAAATTACCTTTAGAAAAATTCCCACACTATCTTATTGGTAGGAAATTTTCCAATAATTTTTGTTTTTAACTGACTGAAATACCATAAAAAAGTATCCTTAGCTCAGTTTTGAAGGAAAAAAAATGGAGATTGCTATTTTTGATCCTACACGACTCATATATATCTATCTACACTGCTGAGCATTGAAATTGAAACACCATGAGTGAGGGATGATACAAACGTCAAATTCGCATGATTATGCAAATGATTATCATTTAAGCGCAAACGAACGGCGCAGAAGGGCAAAACGGCATCTAAAACTCTGTAAAAGGAAAGTTAGGCAGCGGGTTTCTCATTCGGAAATCCCATTTGGATGTTGGTGGTTTGTGAGAAGATAGTGTTATGCCTCGTATAAGAAAGAGAAACGGCTACCAGAACTTGTCGAGATTCGATAGCGGCAGGATCGTGGAGTATCAAAAGTGCGGTTTATCGTTCCGCGATATTGCTACTTGCATTGGTCGGAACCCTACGACTGCCATGCGAATATGGAATCGATGGGTTCAGGTAGGTCATACTGAATGCCATGCAGGATCTCAACGGCCTCCCGCCACCAACGCCCGAGAGGACAGACAGGTTGTTAGGTCGGTCTTGCAGGATCGTGCAGCCACGTCACGGACCTTGAGGCAGAAAATGGGCTTGTTTGCAGCACGACAAGTATCCGCACGGACAGTGCGACGAAGTCTGGAACACCACGGACTGTCTGCACAGCGACCATTATTGCGGCTTCCGTTGACACTGCAGCATAGAGACACGCAGTGACAGTCGTGCGCCCAACGACAAAACTGAATACAGGAGTGGCACCACGTCGTCTTCTGCGTGCAGCATCATGATGGACATATCCGTGTCTGGAGGCACCGAGGAGAACGCACGTGACCTGCTTGCATTTGATATCGTCTTACGGGACTTGCACCTGGTGTGGTGGTTTAGGCAACCATTGGGTACACGACCCGAACACCTCTTGTTCACGTCGTCAGTAATCTGAACAGCCAGCGTTACATTTCTCAGATCTTAAGGTCCGTGGCTGTGCCCCATCTTCGAGGCCTCGGAGACGTCATCTTTCAACAGGATCACTCAAGACCGCAAATTTCCCGTCGTGTCCTGACCTACTTCGATACAGAGGGTGTTCGACTTTTGCCCTGGCCAGCACGTTCTCCAGATCTCTCACCCATTCAAAAATCAGGCCATGGGTTGCTGAGAGACTCGGCCGCCACCGCTCTCCAGCCACTACGATTGATGAAGTGTGGCATACACTTGAAGCAGCATGGAATGACTTGCCCGTATCTGTCATCCAAGCCCTGTTCGACCCGATGCCTAACCAGGTTAGAGCCGCTTACTTCGAAGTCTTACTTTAAAGTCTGTACACCCCCAAACTGCCCACAAATTTAATCGTGTTTTCTTCCTACTATGCTGTATACGACAATAACTAAAGTTTTGTTATTTGCTTTCCTTTCAGGTGTCACAATTTTAACGGCCAGTAGTGTATCTCTCTCTCTCTCTCTCTCTCTCTCTCTCTCTCTATATATATATATATATATATATATATATATATATATATATATATATATATATATATGTATGTATATATATATATATATATATATATATATATGTGTGTGTGTGTGTGTGTGTGTGTGTGTGTGTTAGTTAGTTAAGCATTTATTAGAGAAAGGAGAATAGTTAAAATAATTCAAAGGGGGCTTAAAAGCAGATATAATTTTGCTGAGTTAAACGTCACTATTTTTCACACTGCGGAACGCGCAAGAGTCAAAAGGGGAAAAACCCGCGAGTAGATGAAAATAGAATCAGGCTTGATTGACAGGAAAGCTCCCTGTCAATCAAGCCTCCCTTTAAATATCTTTGCTTCATTTTCGGTGCGACGTCATACAGATGTTCTAGAATTTTTCTGGGGAGTTTAAACAGCGAAAAACAAAGGATTAAGTTAGCAGACTATAGATTAGAGTTGTCCGCCACTGGACGAGGTCGCGCGTCGCAAGCTGAGAGATGGAACTTAGCGCGGATTGAATTGATTTTTAATTAATGTTAGTTGATAAAGGTCTTAGATGTAATTTAATAGTCCTTCTTTGCCACAGGTCTATGTAGTTGACTGCTATTTACAATAATTATTTAGGAAAAAATTTATGCGGGTAAGAACCGTGTCTCATACATATATATATAGTGAAACATCTCTAGTCGCCCACCTCTAATCGACGGTCACATTTTGTTCAGAACCGATTCAAGACCCTATTGAGCCAATGTTATTTAAGAAACCTCATTTCGACGGCCCCACTCAATTATAATCATACTTTGTCATGATACATTCACAATTACTACGAGCAGAGAAAAACATATTTAGTCATTAGTTCACAAATTTATGTGTGAAATTTATCTCATTTTACACTTAATAGTATTTTTAAGTTTGATGCTTTCTTTAACTAATTATCTGAGGGTACAAACCCTCCATATTATTTCTCTATTTCGGCGAGTGGGGGGAAATGCGGTAACCTCTTCAGCGCAACGTATCTTTTTCAAAAGCTGACTGGAATTAATATTCATGCCCATGTTCCAAGTTGCCGGCTGTGTGATGTTTCCGCCAGCACACGAGGTATTTCAAGTTTCAAATGACAATTTTCATGCCAGTACATATGGTATTATGATATGTTAGAATGAATGCTTATGATAGCAGATCTTGGCGTATATTTTAGTTTAAATACAGATATTGCTTATAGCTTAGAGGTAAAGCTGGTCGTAAAAATTATTAAAAATGGCTTTTCATCTTAACACAATGTAAGTAAAAGTATTCATTTTTCCTATTCTCTTTCATCGATTAGTTATACTTCTCTCGCTTTTCGGGACAAACTCAGAAGCAATTTGCCTGAATGTAGATACATCATGATACAACTGCTAAGAATAAACTTGCACTTAAATTCTATTTAAATGATTGATGTTGTAAGTTAAGACCATAGGCATACGCATAATTAACTTTAGAGGCTCCTGGGAGCTATGATTACTGTTCTCTAAAATTGATTATAATAGTACTGAGAGTGTGTGTGAAAAAAAAGTGGATTAAATTAAATTACAAATAGTTTTAAAAGTTTAGGTTGGTAGGTAATGAAGGAATAACAGGGAGTGTAGAGAAAAGATTAATAAAAGAGAGAGAGGATTTTGGAAAAAGTATTTAACCTGAGACAATCGAGGAAGATTCAAAGCGTAAGGATGGCCGGACAGAGATCCAACGAGAAGGAAGCAGCGAATTCTACGAAGAGAGCAAATGGGATATGAGTCAGTGAAAGGAGCAACATGAATGGAGCTGTAGTTGATTGTTCGGAGTCACAGTTCGGAAACCAGAAGTAGTCAAGCGAAGCTTAGACCAGTTAATGACGTTTAATGTACGATTTACTTCCGTTTTGTAAAAACTGACTTCTACAGTTGTAATATGATAAGCTGAAAAGTAATAGCCTATTGTCTTATGTATAGTGTTTTAACTAGTCTCATAGTTATTCAAGAAGACAGAAATGAATTATTTGAAATTATTGCTAAGGATAATTATAAAACTCACAATCAACAATATTCAATGGATGATGGGGAATGATTTCAAATGTTTCTATTTCCCAGTATACGGAAATAAGAGAAAAATTTCCTTATTAAAATAAGTATGTTATTGATGTGTGTAATTTACTGCGTTGGGTCGAGTTTTGAATTCCCCACACATCCTTGCTGATAAAATAGAAGTTTCATTGTAAATATAAAATAATAGTAGAGTGATTGAGTCCCAGAAATATTAAGCGAAGAAGAAACAAGATGTGTTTGCCCCCGGCCCAGCGAAGGAAGGATTCAACAGACCCCTGCTAGAAGAGTCAGCCGAACCAACAATCTGCTAAATATCAACGGAACCGAGTGAGTGGCACAATTCATTGATTAGCTCAGTCCTTTTTGTTTTTGGTTGTTTTAAGTAAGTTTTGTTTACGGTCAGGATAGGAGAAATTTGATATAAGAAATAAAATTGAATAAGTATTTTGAGTTTTGGTTATTTTGTCGTGCGCTCCCTATTTTCCTTGAAAAGTAATTTTGAATTTTAATATTAAAGAACGAGAAACTGATTTTATGTATGGCTAGGTGTGCTTACGAAAGTTATCATTAAAATAATATGTATAAAATGTAAAATATCGTAAATAAATTAAGTTTAGTTTAAATTTAACTATTTGTCTGTTTTAATTATCACGGTTGGTGTTTTCAGTGTAAAATGAATGAAAAGTTTCCTCTTTAGTTTATGTTTTTGTTATCTTTCAAATTTTGTTCGTCATTGCTAATTACGTCCAGAACTTTGAGTTAAAAACAAATAAATGTAACACAACGCACCCAACTACCCCTTTCTAAAATAATAACAAATGTACTACCCCAAATAATCACGCCCTAATAAATAAATCTTGGACGAGCAATACGACAGTATAACTCATTAGTTGCAATGTGCATTCACTAATGATGTATTAGAAAATGATAAAATCTGTTAAAAATTATTACTAATGAATTAAATCAACTAAAATCAATTACATTAAACTGACACAATACTAATTAAATAACGTACAATAGGAAAACGGCGGGACCAAAATTTTTGTTCGTTATACACCGGGTTCGCTATAACGGGGTTCGACTGTAGTTTAATTAACTGATTGAATCAGTATTTAATAGAGTGTAAAACAGTTAAATTTAAAAAAATTCATGCCAATGAGAACTTTTCAGAAAATTTCAGAATTTTTTTTATTTTTCTGGCACTTTAACATTTTTAAACTGGAAAAAATATTTATAAATTCTATCAGGTGTACAAAGTGTAAAATAAATCACTCTCAATGTTTTTATAAATACTCTTTTATAATAAAAAGAAAAAAAATATTTTCACTATGCTGTTGAGCAAATGTCAACGAAGTCTCTAAACCCATCAGAGAGCATTACCGAAAGCATCTTAATTCATGAAACAAAATTTGAAGAACGTAAATGGAACGAACATACACATATTTTGTTAGCGTAACGAGCATTTAAAGCAACACACACTCAAGGGGTGAAAAATTTAAAAAAAATAAAAAAAAATAAAAAATAAAACACATATCCTTTATTCGAACTCTCCTGATCCCTGAGAAAATGAGTTCTGAAACACATTTCTCCTCTCTTTCGGCTCGCTCATTTCCAGAGCTCAAGATAAAATCATCATATCTAGGATCCGGCACAGGGGCGCCGCAACATCCATCGCGCATGCTTAGATCGTGATCACCCCGGCTCAACCTCCAGACGATTTCAGAAGTCTCTCCTCCTCCGCCGGAATCAGCCGTGCCGGACTCGTACGTCCCGTTCAAAATCAGCCCGACTCTCAGTTCATAGGATATAGTGCAAAATAAGAGGATAACAGAAGGTAAGTCGCTCTTAGCAAGTGATGCAATATGCGAGCACGCTCTGTCATATTGCCGGATAATAAATCATTATGGGGGTTAGCCGGATTAGGAGAAGTACCAGTCCGACCGGCGTCGTGGGATCTAGGTCAGTAGTACGCACTGTTGATGCCACAGGGTGATTGTTCAAACTTTTTCCTGTTGAACAATTGCCTATCAGATTATGACTAATGCCTGTCAGGTGGCAAAACGAACTAGAGATACAGTAGAGATAAGAGAAATTGCATTTTGACAGATGGCAATAACGTCTTTAGGCAGTTCTACATAATTTCTCGCCGATTTGTGTCCGATAATAAGAAAAATGCCTATTATAAATACTTTTGCATGAAGTTTTGATATATTAACAGAGAAAAAAAATTTAATGCAAATGATATTTTCGCTATGAGTTTTAAATGGTTCTCGCGTTATTATACGCAAAAGAGAAAAACAGAAATTAATTTAGAAAATTTTACCTAGACTGCGTTATACATTTTAGCAGCTTATGGTAATGATCTGATAACTTACAAATCCTATGAATATTTTTGGATAACATGGAAAAATAATGATGCTACAAAACATATACCCCTCAAAACTTCAACTTTCATTTTTTAATAATAAAAAGCTATCATATAGCATTAAATATGTGATAACTCAGCTTACATTCAGATCGACTTTGCATCATTTTTACTGACATGATTTAACTTATTTGTTGTTGACACTAAAATTAGAAGCGTTATGAAAATTTAAAAAGGCACATACTATATTAGACGTCATTAGTTTTAGATAATAAAACAAAACTGGCAGTTTTACAGTGTATACACAACCTTAAAGATTCATTCTACAATTTTAATAACGGGAAATCGCAGAACATGAAAAGTATTTCCGTGAATTGATTGTTAAACTTCTCTAATGCTATCAAAATTTATCATGAAAGTGAAACGGCCATCAGAATAAAATGCTTGCAAACTTCAAATTCAATCCCGAATGGGCAAAGAAAGAATTAATTCACAACAAGCATGTAAACGTTACTAAAAAAAAAGAAAGAAAGGTGATTGGGCAGAAATAGCAATAACAATAATTTCCTTAACCTTCAAATTAAGCACAATTTCATATGGTTTCTACTGCTACAAGTACTATTAGACAATTTAGCAATTACGGAACATCAAAATTGTGTAGAAAAATCCAAAGTTAAATACGACCCGCATTATATATGAAATAAAATACGTCTACCTTAAAACGAGCTTGCCAACATAATTATATTAGTGTAAAGAATATCTAGAAAACTTTTGCGAAACATTATATTAAATTAGCTATTTCTGCTGCAACAATCTTCTTTTCCTGGATTCCAAAAAGCAAATGAAATAACAAGCTAAACGTTAACGTTATTAACAAATAAAAGTAATCAGAATCAATGAAAATTATCATGAAACTGACTAATTCATTTCATAAAGTTTAAATAGATTATTAAAACTTTAAACACACTGCTGTTACATTATCTGGCTCATTTGCAGAAATACTAGCCACTACCAAACACATTTACGGATTTAATATTTTTGTGGTACTTAAGTTGGATGTTGCAGAATTCAAATATGAGAAACACGGATGACTAAATATAGCCCTAAAAGATCAATCATTGAGGTTATTAACGTTGAAACTTTGACAAAATTGTCTCCAGTTATTCGTACTAAATTAGCGGCGAAATTACTTTGCCCGTCAAGTGATAATTAATCAATGAAGATGGAAAGAGCTAGAGAACTATATATTTGCATTGCAAATACATTATCATCATTCATAATGATGTTACTAATTAACTGACTATGCATAATTTTAATAACTATATCAATAATAATATTGATAAATATTTATTTAAAAAATTCTTCGGGAAAAATTTCCTTTGAAACATGCGATGATTAACAGAACAGTAGTCAACAAAACATACATTTGTAAAAATTACTCTTGTTGAAATTTTAATTCAGCTAAGAAATGCCATAGCTTGTATTTCTTTGGCTGCACCATTTACGCTAAAATTAAGTTCATAAATTCAAAAACGAAATAAAAATTCTAAATATTTGCCAGATTTAGATTCATGTACAACGATCACTTATCTATTGGGTCAATAGTTCCGTATTCTGAGGCTCTGGTCAGTAGTAGTCTAGTGCAGCTTTTGTAACTGCATTCTTTTATAAAAGCATACTTTGTTTTGCACTAAATATTCTGTCCACTTTAAGAGACAGTCCTCACTGTAAAAACGAAATGCTGATTCAGGTTAAAAAAGCTGCCTGTTTAAGGGTATTATGTTTCTGGGTAGCGGGTTTACCTGTTTTGCGTATCCCACTTCTGTATCTTATGTTTATTTCTTTCCCTTCTAGTTATATTTCCATTTTCGTGATCTACCCCCAAACAGCATTTCATTTTTACAGTGCAAGACCCTCAGCTTTGCAAGGGAATCATTTTGTATCTTTGCTTTCGTAAATAACCTTACTTTTATCCAGTGCTTTTTTTCTACCTTTTTTAAGTATTATTTTGGCTTAACTTAACTGAAATTTTAAGAAACTTACAAATCAATTGTTAATATATTAGAAAAAGTATATCTTTTAAATTGCGAGTTTTCTTTTTCCCTGTGACGTGACGTGTGAAAATGCGGTACTAAAAATACGCACCTTTATTGTAAAAAACACAGTACATCCACCTATTTTAACGTAGGATTACGTGCCTCAATAACGGTTCTCCGGAAAGAAAAAATCCAGAGCCCGTCGCGAGTTATAATTTTGGCAGCACGCCAAACTCAGTAGCAGTAAACCGTTAAACAGAAAAGTACCAAAATGCGTTTAAAAAAAAAGAGGTAAGCAAAGATAAGTAATCCAACAAAAATAACCCGCGGTAGTTTCGTTAGAAGAAACTACATGAAATATATATATATATATATTAGAAAAAAAGCAGTACATTTATCTATTGTTTTTATATAATTATTAAGACTTCACTATTCTTTTATCTGTATATTCTTCCTTTCTTAAATAAGTAAAAGTTTATTTGTCGTTATTTCATTTTAGAATTACTTAACTGAGCTTCCCCTAAAACTTTGGTGAAAATCTCTATGAGTTTATTACTGCTGTAGATGCTATTTTGTGTTGAAACATTCGCTCTTTACTGAACAATAATAAATTTTGCAACTTCATTGAGCGAAAGTCACTGAAATCTTTTAACACGTTGCTGACCGGCAATTTTATTTAAATATATAAGGAAGTCACCAGCAGAGACTGAATTTTTGGAATTAGGTACGGCATTTTAATTTTCTGAAGTCTGTTTTTTTTTATATGGAGGATCTGAGATTCACGATTTAAATGATAAAATGTGAGGACTTTCCAGAAACTCATTCAGGTCATGATAAAGGTATTTTTAAGTAAAGCAATGTTCATCTGATTTCCCCACTATGGCTTTCCTTTATACTAATTTGTCTCCACATTTGCTTGTAAAAACATGAGTTTAACTCTGTACAGGTCAACAATGTGAACAACTTTGCAGGCTGAACTGACTGCACTTTGTTAGTCACAAGTAAAACTTTAAGGAAATTCCACACTAGGAATTCTTTATGCTCTAGTGTTTTTGTCGGCTATTTTATGCTGACAACCCAACAAGTGCGACCATGACAGCTGGGTTTCACTGGACATGCATACTTTGGCACAAGTGACCCCTTTAATAGGGTTTGTTTCCTGTAGATTTTTCCCTAGTATATTCGTCAACAATTACGACAGCAACCACTACGTGAACCTCCATACCTTAGCTGTTATTCGAACCCGGACGCACAGTGTGGAAACTTTTTATTTCTCAATCAAAAGATTACATTCGGTTTAAAAAATTATGAAACATTTAAGAATTTTCTTTATCAACATTAATGAGGATTTAACAAAAATACATACAAAAAAATTATACAAAAAGTCTGTTACACGGGAGCTTTGCTTAGATTGCTCACTATGTTTTAATAGCATTAAATAATTAATCTAATCAAAAGGACCCACAAAAATCAATATGTCATATGCTCAGAAGAAATTAATATGCGATATACTCTGAATCAATACACTCTGGAGTGTTTTAAACGATTTGATATAAAAGCATTTACATTAATATTATTAATGCTCATTAGTATTACAAATGGTCATTTTTCGGACGAGATTCAGCTTAACAGATAATTTGAACAAAACTTGTGCTAAACGAGTTCTGTACAAATCGTCGCCCAAATTGGTTTTGTGAGAATTTAGGCAGAAATGTGTAACGAATACATTAGTTTTTAAAAGATAGAATTTTTGTCTATAGAATTTTAAAGCATCTTTCCAATGAAAACTCAATGCCATGCCATAGTTAAAAAATATTCTTGCACATTAATTTGTAATATATCTGTTACTTTAATTTGTAATATATCTGTTACTTTAATTTGTAATATATCTGTTGTTTTAATTTGCAATATATCTGTTGTTTTAATTTGCAATATATTTGTTATAGATAAACACACACACACACACACACACACAAACATATATATATATATATATATATATATATATATATATATATATATACAGTAAAACCTCGTTTATCCGGACTAACTAGGACCATAGGTAATCCGGACAATCGAAAATCCGGATAATCAGAGTAATACGGATAATAAGCAAAACAAAATCCTTAACTAAGCAGACCGTTTATTACGATAAAAAACTATGTTTTGTAACAAAATTACATAGTATTGTTTACAAGACTTTAAAAAGTATAAAAATAACTTTTCTGAGTCAATCCAAGTCAACGCCCTGTGCCACTCTAGTAAAGATTTCTTAAACTCAAAGAGCATTTCATTACCATAAATTATTGTACAATCTATACATAACTATACATAGAATCAAACTATAAGGCGAATATGTGGAGTACTTATAGTTACTTCTTGCTATCATACTTAAAAATTAATATCTAATGTGAGCATTAAATTTTTAAAAAAAATATCTACATATCTGATCCGGATTATACGGAGATCCGCATCAACGAAGGCCGTATAAACGAGCTTTTACTCTGTGTGTGTGTGTATGTATGTATACATACATACATACATACATACACAAACAAACAAACAAACAAACAACAACAAACAACAAAAAAGCACACAATTTCATACCTCGCAAAGAGCTGGTCTTCATAATTTTGGATATAGTTTGGGACAACTACAGTCTAGACTGTAACGGAGATATCTAAATTTTTAAATTTTTCATGACATGTAGAGTTGAAAAATAAGTAATGCTTAACTTAAAATGAATGTATAATTTTATATATTGATCGTCGCTTGCCTAAAACTAGATATAAACATTGTATAAATCTTAAAATTTGAAAGAAAAAATGAAATAGCCAGTTTATAAGCGGATTAATATCAAAAATATTCA
The DNA here is from genome assembly GCA_907164885.2 of Dolomedes plantarius. Lineage (NCBI taxonomy): Eukaryota > Metazoa > Arthropoda > Arachnida > Araneae > Dolomedidae > Dolomedes > Dolomedes plantarius. The sequence goes on along the minus strand of OU015498.1, from coordinate 128,229,143 downwards.
TCCGGGGTCCACGTGTGAGTGTGTGTTTGTTGGCATACATTACGTAAAATGAGAAAAAAAAAAGGTATAAGTTCAAGAACTCATTTTGATAAGTACATTATGAATGCACTTATAAGTATGAGTATTATTCTATCAAGTAGAGCAGGTAAAATTTTGCTACAAGCATAAACCCTAAAAATATCGAAAATACTTCTAACAATTTGTTCAAAGTACGTAATTAATTGTTTCATTATATTACAAATCTCCCTATTACATTCACTACGTTTACTTGATCAGAGTAACTAATTAAAATCATTAAGAAAACACATCCATGCATAGTTTGGAGGTAAATTTAATGATTTCTAACCGATTTAAAAATACATCTGAGTGTGAAATTTCCCCAAAAGCAAAATCAAAATACTGTGCGTCTGCGCTTTTTCATTTTATTCTTTTTATAATGAACTACTCGAAATTTAAGCTCTGAAATTCTTCACCCAAATCAAATTATTGAACGGACTTGTAGCTTTACATTAAAATTTTTCGAATATTTGCACATGATTATGATTCAATAATCCCCCCGCAACTAACTATATATATATATATATATATAAATTCAAATAGTTCAAAATTTAGAAATCCCTTTTTAAAAAGAATTATTTCTAGAGGGTTCTCCCGAATTGAAGTTAAAAATTTGAAAAAAAGGAATAATGAAAGTGGTCATATAGAATATTTTACCTAAGGCATTTCACAAACAAACATAATATCGACATGTATGAAATTCTTTCTAATATCATACATAGCAAGTTTTTGAGCTTATTCACAAAAGAGAAATAAATAAAACTATGATTAAGATTACTTTTTTATTTTTATTTTTATCAAGATGAATCTATCTGATTAATTTATGTACATTAGCAAACATTCAGAAGGCAAATATCGATAAAGAAACAATTTAGAGAAGATTAATCTTTTACCATTTTTATTTGAGAGATGATGTGTGATTTTCCAGAGCATATATTAATTAAAATTTACATCATATCTGTAACTGAGGTTAGAAGAAAATTTAATTTTCTATTTAACACCTTTAATTGAATATTCGCTATTTCTATGCTGTTTAAGTACTTTTTTTTTTTTGGGGGGGGGGGGGGGTTGCACAAAAGGACGAGTTATGTATTTTCTTTCCCACAAACAAAAAGAAGTCTCATGTTTTGTTGGTCAAACTGCAACAGATTCGTATATTCTTGAGTTTGAAGGCAATAAATAAAAGGGATTTTTTTGGGAGGGGCATAAAAAGTTTTGGAGTCGACTGCTACGCTCAAACTACTTTAAAAGACTCATTTATGTTGTGTTTAAAAGTCTTTGCAATTCACTCTTACTTACTACATACGAATTGCATCAGATATCGTACTTTACATTGTTTCCTCTCTCTCTCTCATCATATATCTCGTCGGTGTTCTACAAAAAAGGGCGAATACCCATATAGATTTACATATTCGCCCTTTTTTGTAGACCACCGACGATATATATATATATATATATATATATATATATATATATATATATATATATATATATATATATATATATATATATATATATATATATATATCCCTCTCATTATGGGCTTATTAATATCATTATTATTAATTAGCCCTCGTACAGCAAAAAATTACTGTAGCGGTCTCAACAAAATAACCAACCAAGTCTCTCATTATGTGCTAGTATGTTAGCGTCCATTTTGTTGATACTGTTTTGAATTTACGAAACACAATGTTGCATTACACTGAACCACTCTACTTTTTTCTCTTACGTATGGTCAACAAAATTTGGAGTTAAGGTTTCAAGTTGTTTTCAAAAACAGGAAAAGGACAAGGTTGTTCTCAGGGCTCTTCCTCTCCTACAGAAAAGGCCGTCAGTGTTACAAAATGTTCTAGTAGAACATAAATTTTCTATCAAATAGATACATAACCTCTTCTAGCTCGTGCGTGCGTAAAATTAAATTAAAATAGCTCTTAAGTATAATCGAAAGTATTCGATTATTTGAGGAGCAGAACGTCAAATTTTAGAATATATATTGAAACTTTTGAGTGTATAAATAATCTTGTGGGTTTTGTGGGGGTAATCAAATATATTGTAGGTGTTTTTAAATTACTAGGAGCTATGATACTTGGGAATCAAAGTTCTATCTGTTACTATCATTTAATTTAATACTCCGGTAAGTTAAGAACTCAAAATTATAGTTTATCATATTAACCAGATAGCATTACTGAACATCAGAAACTGGAAAATCCATATTTTGAGAGCCGGCTCTATCCAACAGTCGCAAGACGTAACCTTCAGGCACAAAGCAGTAAATCCGGCAGTACGTAACGCAAGTTGCGACCTGATAAATCGACCGTTAACTCGAAAGCCACGTGCATGCTTTCAAGTCGCTTTGGTTTGAAAAAATTTTCTAAACTAGATTCCATTGAAATATTTCTTAAATAAACATCTTTTTTCAATTACTAAAACATTTTCATAAAATGCGCTTACACAGAAACCACATTATCAAGACAGTTTAACAGAAACTCGCGTGAGATTATGAAATTACCGAAAGACTTCGAATGTAATCAATTTTCCGGTTCTTAAAAATTCCATGCGTTGGATTTTTATAAACTTAGATATAGTTACACGACATATATCAGCCTCTGTACTAGTAAAGTATAAGCTATAAACAAACTCATATTGTTCAGCTTTGAAAGATTAGACAGCGGGTGCTTAAAGGATCAATGGATGATCATCTATCTTTAAGCAAAATGAAGATGTAAGTAAACAGGGACGACGATATTGCCATGGAAACGACTTCTCGTAGATCGTGACTAGAAATTAATAAAAGTCATAAAAGAGGTATTGCCTTGTTTCTATACAGAACACTAGAATGTTAGGGCAGTGGGAGGAAACGAGAATAGTAAGAGAATCAGAAATCAGCTGACAACAAATAGAGATGAAAGAAAATGTTCATCATTTAAAGTAGATGCAAGAATCTTAGAGAAATAAGTTTCAAATAAGTTTATGAAAAATCCCCTGTTGTCAGGTAAAATTTACAATGCACAGTGTTACTTGGAAACGCCATGGAAGCTTCAAAATTGAACAATCTTCTTAAAATGCGTAAAAAGAAATAAAACTGTTTCGACTCACCACCATTACATACGCTTGTTTCCTCGCTTTCTGTGAACTATTGTATAGTCAGATACAAAACTTTGAAAGTAAGCTTTTAAAATATTCCTTTTGACAATACTAAACATTTTATGTTTTTCACAGTTCTAGAGAGGAAGCCAAGCATCATGATCTCTCGTATGTGATTATAGGTATGTTTCGGTCCAGGCAATTAGAAAACAGAAGATCTAAAAATTTGGATAACTGTTTTTTCTTTTATTTAAAACATATCTTTGACATTTTTGGGAGGTCTCTAAAGCAGATGCTATATAGCTAATAATCAAGTATAATAGACAACTCTTTTTTTTCATTTTCATAGAAAAAATCTAGTAATGTAAGAAAAAAAATGAAAATCTTTTCTCCTTCATTAGCTGAGAAAGAACTTGAAACATAGCATTCGTATTATTGAAACATATTTTTCAAAACTCATTCTAATCTTTAATTTAGGAAAATAATATATTCAAATATATGCATGCTACATACATACATACATACACATACGTATATATGTACACACACATATATTTAGTGAATCCCGCAAAACTGTCATTTTCAGAACTAATATTAATTTTTATATATATATATATATATATATATATATATATATATATATATATATATATATATATATATATATATATATATATATATATACAGTGGGATCTCGATCTATCGTTTCTCAAGGGACCGACTGAACTGAACAATGAATGCGGGAAAACGATAGACGCGGGAACATAACAAAAAAATAGTATCGTCGGGACTGGATGACATAAACGACACATACAGGAAAACGATGATTCAGGGAACGATCGATCGAGATTCCACTGTGTGTGTGTATGTATATATATATATATATGTGTGTGTGTGTGTGTGTATGTATATAAACACAGAGAGAGAAAGAGGGAGGGATTAGAGCTGGAGAAAGAAAATCATTTGACAGGATGTAGAAATTTACATGCGAACAAATGTGAGGTAATAACAGTATTAATAAATACAATTAATATATTATTGCAATGGTAAATTTTCACTAATGTAATCAAAGATTTGTTACAACAGCAACATTTACGCATACATGATCAAATAATCGCAAAAATCTTACACGTGATATTTTGTCCTTTAAAATTCTCAAAATGAAATTTTCATTCCCCTTGCTGTTAGACAACGCTCACGACGACGGAACGTTCTGATTCAAAGATTATTGATGAAGACAAGAAGCAAAGGAAATCTGCTATTCGGACAATCCCGTTCGTAACTTGTGAAGCATTCTCCGAAGTCTTGACGAAATGCCGTACGTTTCTCAGAATACAAAGCATGCTGTCGAGGCATAATGCATATGTATGATGAATGAATATGGTCGACCCCAACCCATCCTCTACATATCTTCTACATTCTCGAATTTCCCGAAACATAAGAGAAAATCAACTGATACCAAATATAGGTCAAAACGTCTACCCAAAAATTTTTCATATAAAGTTCTAGAAACACGACTAGGCAAAGCTCGGGATTTAAATTCTATTTTGTGACGAATTGATGATGAATACGACCTTTCATCTAAATGCATCTTTTTTCTAACAAAACCTAGCAAAAAAAAGTTGTTTTTTTTTCCTCTTGAAGAATTGTTACAAATTCCTTCTTCCATTCCATAGAAATGACGGCGAGAATCTATTTATAGACTGAATCATCTTGAATCATTTGTTAAAAGAATATAAAGACGATTATGCCCGCTCTGTAGGGCATTCTTCTGCTGTCAGTGTTAGAGGGATATAAGCACAGTTCACCTAACATTTTCTCTTAAAGAAGACATTGAATTTGTATAGACGAAAATTGTAGGACTCTGTAGAACCTGTGAAACTTTCTGTTAAAATAACAAAACAAAAATAGTTATTCAATATATTGAGACCTTTTCATTGGTTCTGGACCTTTTCCATCCACTGGAAATCTTCTTGAGCACAGTAAAAAGAAATGGCAACCTGTTTAAAGTTTAATTTAAGGAGTCAATTCGGTCTGTTAACGTGGAGACGATCTGATATTTTCTGGTGAATTAGTCCTATTATTCTCATATTATTTAAGAATATAAATATCTAATGTCAATTTCGTTACCTTTCATTAATTTCTTATGATTATTTTCCGAAAGTATTGTTTAATTCAGACTTTTACATATACAAGGTTGAAAGAATTTATACTAAACTAGCTGAAAACCCGCACTTCGCTACGAAGTACATTCCAATAAAATACAACGGTAAATGTATGCAATTAATGCGCAAAAAAAAAAATATATATATATAATAAATACAACGATCAATGTATGCAATTGATGTAAAAAAAATATATATTTATAAAAAAATCGTAAGGGATATTTTTATAGACAAAATAATGTAGAAGAAAATATTCAAATTAAATCTAATAGAACATACTAAAGAATATAGTACAGTTAATATAGTACAGTTTGAGGAACATATCTTTTACTGCTTTAAATACTTTTTTGGATAATGGCCAATCGTCTGCCGCATTAGCAAGAAAAAAAAATATTATTTTTGTCTATTTCGTTGTTATGCACGTGACGATAAATTAATTTAAAGTACCAAAAAAAGAAATCACATGATCAGAATTTGATAAATTAAATTCTAAATTTTAATCTTTAAAAATTCCCCAAAAATCAGAAAATGGAGATAAAGATCCGAAAAAGATTTCATTTTAAAGGAATTTCTATGATATTTCTCGTGATATAAATTTGATAACTCTCAAATTATTATTTTAAATGCAAACTTAAAAAAGTTACTAAAACAGCTTAAAAATTTAATTTGAAAAAAATCTAAGAAGAATTTTCAAAAATCTTTCTTAGTGCACCCCTACACTATAAAAAGAATCGCCAAGCAAAATTTCAGCCCTTTAGGTCCAGCGGTTTGGTCTATGCGTTGTCAGTCAGTCAGCCAGTCAATCAGTCAGTTACGGAACTGTTTTATATATATAGATAATCATTGTGAATGAAGAGCTAATTTCATAAACAAGCACATTACTTTTAATGAGTTGCGATGTAAAGTTAAATAAGGAACTGAGAGTTTTAAAAAAATTGTCATCAGATCTCCTTTATCTCTAAAAAATATTTTAAAGAAAATAATCTATTTTCTATTCTCATAAACAAGCACATTACTTTTAATGAGTTGCGATGTAAAGTTAAATAAGGAACTGGGAGTTTTAAAAAATTGTCATCAGATCTCCTTTATCTCTAAAAAATATTTTAAAGAAAATAATCTATTTTCTATTCTACCAAACCATACAGATCCTCCAATGCATTTCTAGTACCTGCAATACAATTCATCGTCAAAACAATAACAATTGTTTTAAATGATCCTCAGTATGTGGAAGAACTATTACTAAACGAAAGCAAAATACCCTGACGAGATTCTACCTGAAGATAAACAATCATATGTAAAGCGAGATGGAAAGGGCATTAAAAACAGATTATACAAAAAATATTTCATTGAAGGAACTCAGAAGGAACAATCCATTATGAGTCAACCGTACACTATTCAAAATAAATTTACATAAAAAAAAACTACATAAAGATTTTTAAAAAATTTTCATGTATTAAAAAACAATATATCTTTTCTGCTTTGTCATCCGTAACTCTTGAGTTAATCATATAATTTAACAAGTTCTTTGAAAACCGTCCTTTTCAAGCGAGCTCTCAGATTACGTTAATGAATCAAACCATGAAAACAAGCCTGCGGTCATAATTATTCAGGAAGCAAAAGTGCAACATAAAAAAGCACGCTTTTTCAAGACACTCCATACCGAATTTAAGGATTCTTAAATAAACATCTTAAACAATTTATTCACGTACGATATAAATGTTTTAAAGACTTTTCAGTTACATTTGATAAAACTTCAATTATTTAAATCGTAAGAGTTAAAAACCTGGAATAATTAGAAATGGGTTTTTTAATGTAAAAAACACTAGCAATGTTAAGGTTTCTCTGGGAAAAGAATCCGAGATCTTGTAAAGCAAGAATTCTTTAAATTTTTTGCATAGTGAATCCATAAATTCAAATAAGAACAATTTCAAAGGTATGTTTCAAACTTTCAATTGTTTAATTTTCTCAACATGTAAATTATTTATTTGCTTTGTTGGTAATTTTGCGATTTAATTTACATAAAAAAAACCTGAGTAATAATATATTGACTATTAAATTTTTTCGATACTCCTCGTGCTATTTGGCACTTCTGGTACTTATGTTACCTCTGATTCTCAGTTTTACAGGTTTATTCGCTTTCTCATCATCATTTTCAATTCTGAGGGTTAATTTAAGAAAACCTCTGTATCAATTTACTGACTACTTAGTAACTACTTGGGGTATTTCTGCAATTCTGATACGCTGCCTATTTGAAACGATAACTGACTAATCTGCAAAACTATGCATAATAAATAGAGTTCGCAGAAATAAATTCTCTTTGATTTAAATCTTCAAAATATTTTAACATGCACAATGATTTTCACCAATAACAAAATGTTCAAACTTTCGTTCAGTCTTTCAACAGCTGTCCAGCAGTCCTTTCAACGATTAAATTAAATACAAATACTTATTTACGTGTACATTTTAAAGGGAAAATATAATCTTATGTACCTGTGAGTGTAATCTATATATATATAAAACAGTTCCGTGACTGACTGAATGACTCACAGATAACGCACACGTCAAACTTCTGGACCTAAAGGGTTGAAATTTTGCATGGCAATTTTTCATATAGTGTAGGGGTGCACTAAGAAAGATTTTTGAAACATTCTTCTTAGATTCTTTTAAATTAAATTTTTAAGCTGTTTTTGTCACATTATTTAAAGTTTGCATTTAAAATAGTAATCTGAGGGTTATAAAATTTTTATCCCGAGAAAGATCATAAAAATTCCTTTAAAATGAAATCTTTTTCGAATCTTTACCTTCATTTTCTGATTTTTGGTGAATTTTTAAAGATTAATTTTTAGAATTTAATTTATTAAATGCTGATCACGTAGATTCTTTTCTTTTTATGATACTTTAAATTAATTTTGCATCAGGTTTATAACAACGAAATAAATTGACCAAAAAAAGTTATATTTTTACTATGTTTTTATTAACTTGCTTTCTTGTTTGTGTGTGTGTTTGTCCAATACAAATCTTGCAATCGATTTTTAACTAACTTCCCGACTAGCTAGACTTTGAAACATTTAGAATAGCTCAGAACACGATGACAATGCATTTTTTAATACTTTTAGCCATCTTTAAGCAGAATTAAATTAATTTTCAGTTAATTTTGTCTTGTAGACTGGTGCAGTCATCTATCGGCCGAGACGGGAACGAAAAGTTAAACTCAAGTTAACTTCCAATTAACTTCATTTTCTTTCAAGTTGGTGGAATAATTCATCAAAAATATTTTTAAAAAGTATTTATTAATACATAGAATTGTCAAGTTTGTATGATTCAACAGAAAATGTAAAAACATGGTATATAAAAAGTTCCTTTTATCTTGTAATTATCTTCTTTCTAATGCGGCAGATGATTGACTGGACATTATCAAAAAAATATATATATTAAAATACAGTAAAAGAAATGTTCTTCAAACTGTACTATATTAACTATACGATATTTTTTAGTATGTTCTATTAGATTTAATTTGAATATTTTCTTCTACATTATTTTGTCTATAAAAATATCCGTTACGATTTTTTTATAAATATATTTTTTTGGCATAAATTGCATACATTGACCGTTGTATTTAATTTGAATGTACTCCGTAGCGAAGTACGGGTATTCAGCTAGTATTCATACATACATAAAAGCAAGTTGCACGGTCATTTAAACATCAAATTTTGATTTAAAGTTTTACGATACACGGACATTATGGAAAAATATATATATAAAGAGTTGCTAAGCTTACTTATTTAATTCTTCACGTTGAAGCTACCAGCAATTTTTATTTCTTCACGCTGAAAGCGAAGAGCATTTTTCTTCTTCAAAATTACAACGTATATTTTCATCCCATCTCTTGTGAAAAACACAGCACCAAATAAAATAATTCTGTACTAATCGCCAAAAAAAACCTTAGAACATATTCGCAGGGATTAATTGAGTTTCATGAAGAACTGGACATGCGCTTTTTAATTGCAATTAATAAAGGAAGTCATTAATATTCAAAAACTTTGCACGGGGGCTAGGTAAGAAAAAGAGTAATGAAACCCAGTCTTCAATATCTTCAGCCACATTTTCCTCGCCTCTGGGATGTTCTCATATGAAAGGGGCAACTGCAGGTGAAAATTTATCAACCCGCACTTAGTCTCTGAGAAAGGCAACAATTACCATAAACACAAGCGCCCTCATTAAACTTGCATGCACAAGGAAAGAAAAGTTGGCAAATTAAATGGCGGGAATCAGCCAAAATGATGCAGAGGGTCCTATAATTAAATTGCGCCACTCTTTTTTGAATTAAAAATGCTGGAGCAAGAGCGGCTAGCGCAGAGAAGCAACTCGAATAATTAGCAAACACGGAAAATGTTTTTAAAAGCAGCAACGAATGTTTCGCAAGCTAAACGTTTTTGAGGAAAGTTTTCTTCAAAATAAGGCGCTAGCAAAGGGCTTCTTTAATTTCAAACAGGAATTATAATAGACCTTCATAGCATTACTTTAGAAGAATAATTCCATGTTTTACGATTCTGAGCCTTGATTAAAGAAACGTGTGAACATATAGAAAAAGGTTATAACGTAATTTTATCTTTCTAACTAGAAATAAACTTGTCTTAAAAATGCATGAACATATATTCTTGGGAGAAAAAAATGACACTAAGTGAATAAAGTTTGTTAAGAAAAGAAGTACTAAGGTTGAAATATATCAAAAAAAAGCTTTATTTTAATATCATTACTGAATTAGTTAAGGTGGATTAGATTATAATTTCAGGAAAAAGATGTTATGTCTAGGAATCAAAATTTGAACTGTCTTCTGGTAACATACACTTTTCCTCTTTTGTAAGAAAATTAAACTTGCCTTACAGGAGACAACAATTACTGTATAAAGATACTTGGTAGGAGGGCCTAAGGTAGCCTAGTGGTAGCGCGTTCGACTTGGAACTGAGGGTGCTCGATTCGAATCCTGACGAACGCCATTAAATACCTTCGTATCTAAGCTGAATATGGACACGTTAAATTCGTAAACCAGAACGTCTTTCTATGAGGCTTGGAAAAGGTACGAACCCCCCAAGATGTCACCTCTGGGGGAGTGCTCGGCCAAAATTGAGGTGGTACCAAGGGATTGTGTTGGTTCACCTATATAGTGTCGGTAGCAACCACTGATTCTCTTGGATTATGTGCGAATGTCTTGATTAAGAATTTTCCCTAGGTTGGCAAACAAGAACGGCAAAAATTTGGTAGGAAACGTACATAGTTATTTCTTGCTCTGTCCAGTGATATAGAACAAACAATAATTCATGAAAAATTTCGTTTATATTGAAGTCTAAAAATTTCTAAATTTTTCGCTACCATTTTAAAAACCTGAAATCTAACGGACAAAAAGGTGAGTCAAGAAAAAGCTTTCTGGCCAGTCAAAGAATGAGTCTAATTTAAATATATCTGTGCTGCATACCTACACGCATATACAAAAATCCAATCGTTCCACTAAAAACTTACTCAACGAAGTAACTGACTGAAAAAAGCTAAACTACTTTTGATGGCAAAGTCAAATATCCATTGTTCAAGCGAATTAATGTCGTGTAAGTTGAAAATGAATTTACCTAAAGTTAAAACAAACATATGAAATAACAAATATTACGCACAAGGTAGAATCCAATAAAGTATATCTGTATACATATATTGTGTACATCAAAAAAGCAAACTCTTTCAACGATATAAACGATTTATCAGAAAAAAACTTCATTATAAAGATTTTTTCTAATGTGGGGGATTGACTGACAAGTAAATATCTTTCAAAGACAAGATTTTCAGAAAATTTCGTTGAACAAAAAATTTCATCAAATGAATTATAAGAAAACTCTACAGAGTGTGTGTGCTGTATGCAAAATAATTTAGCGAACCTTGGAATAAATGCATGAGTATAAGCAAAAAATTTCTATTTATTACCCCACACACACACAACAAAACAAAACAATAAAAAGGAGGCTATTTTGCGCCTTCAGTTATTCTCTCCTAATACATCGATAGTCATGTCTGAAACCCTGGTGACACAAATTATCCGACTTCAGACCTGTGAATCGCTTTCAGCAATGAAAATGGGCGTTCCTGAAAATGTTGTTTTGTCTAATTACAGACGGATTCCACGTGTGGTGATTATTATGCAAAGACAGGTAAAATAGCGTTGCTATTTCTGAATAGTCAGATCTAAACATCGAAAACAGCCCGTAAAGGATTTAAGAAAAGAGGGAAGGAGCTTCATATAAATTGATAAATTATAACGGATAAGGGGATGTACGAGTTAGTTAAATAAGGTACGAGTTAGTTTAATAATTAATACTCGTAGTTAAATAAGCAAAGCTGTGCGAGTTAAAAAAAGTTAAATTTAGTTGGGTGATTTCAATTGACATATACAGAGATTGTTAGTTTGTGCTTTGAGAGTGCGGGGGTATACACACACAGACATTACAAATATATTTATATTCTAGCTGAATACCCGTACTTCGCTGCGGATTACATTCAAATTAAATACAATGGTCAAAGTATGCAAGTAATTCCCCAATCCCCCCCCCCCAAAAAAAAATATATATAACATTAAATACAAGGGTATGCAATTAATGCCAAAAAAAAATATATTTATAAAAAAATCGTAACGGATATTTTTATAGACAAAATAATGTAGAAGAAAATTTTCAAATGAAACGGTCAATGTATGCAATTAATTTGTATGTTTAATATCCACAAAACATACTAATTTGAATTAAATTCTTTACTTCCATCTCAGTTAGTTTAGTGGTTAAATTTTATCTTTTACCGTATTTTAAAATTTTTTTTATCAATTTATTTCGTTGTTATGTACGTGACGCAAAATTAATTTAAAGTATCACAAAAAGAAAAGAAACCATGTGATCAGCATTTAATAAATTAAATTCTAAAAATAAATCTTTAAAAATTCCCCAAAAATCAGAAAATGGAGGTAAAGATTCGAAAAAGATTTCATTTTAAAGGAATTTCTATGATCTTTCTCATGATATAAATTTTATAACCCTCAAATTATTATTTTAAATGCAAACTTTAAAAAGTTACTAAAACAGCTTAAAAATTTAATTTTAAAAAATCTTAGAATAATCTTTCAAAAATCTTTCTTAGTGCACTCTTACACTATAAGAAGAATCGCCATGCAAAATTTCAGCCCTTTAGGTCCAGCGGTTTGGTCTGTTCGTTGTCTGTTAGTCAGTCAGTCAGTTACGGAACTGTTTTATATAATTAGATCAGAAGTGAAAGGTGCATAAAAAAGTAACAGAGATATTTGGAAGACGATAGAACAAAAGCGATATATGTTCTTAACACCAAATACCATTGTAGGAAGCGAAACTTTCTACTTGTAAATACTATATACTAAGTTCTTCAAAGCAATAGCCGTTTCCAGTTAACAGCACTTAAAGTTTGAGAGTATATGAGACATTTTACCTAGCCACGTAATTCAATAAACTACGATTATAGATATGAGATAACCTAATTAAGCGTAAAACAGGATATTTGTTGCAATGGGATCAAAGGATAATTGTTGGTCCTTCTCAAAAGCGGTTGTTTTTATTTTGAGATTATATTAGCCAGAAATTACGAATTAATATATAACTCGAAATTAAAAAATTCTATATTAATATTTACTAGCTATTTTGATTATGGACAGGCGTACTTTAATGCAAAATATACATTTATATCCAATTAGATTCTCTTAATAAAACCAGCCGAATTCAGCTGGTAACTAAAAGGATATAATATACAGAAGTGTATTAGAGATAAATTCATATTTTTTTTTATTACTTCACGGTTTATGGAATCACCATGATAAAACAAGGTAAATTTCAATTTTGTAATACGAATATCAATAATTACTAGCTATTTTGATTAAGGGCGGGCATACTTTAATGCAAAATATACATTTATATCCAATTAGATTCTCTTAATAAAACCAGCCGAATTCAGCTGGTAACTAAAAGGATTTAATATACAAAAGTGTATTATTAAAGATAAATTCATATTTTTTTTTTATTACTTCAGTTTATTGAATCACCATTATAAAACAAGGTAAATTTCAATTCTGTAATACGGATATCAATAATAATTAGATAAATTCATTAATTATACAAATTTAATTCCGTCGCGTGCATGGTAACTACTTCTATTTCTCCTCTATCTTAGAATATTAAATAGAATACGCGTTCAATTACTTGCATGTAGGTTAAATCTTTTAAATTTTTCGAAACACTTAATCAGCAATGTGTTAATTTAAACTAATATATACATTTTTTCATTTTGTCTGCTTGTTTAACCTGTAACTTATTTTATTATAGCATTCCGAATTGATTAATCCCACTATTTTTAGTCAATTTTATTATTGTAATTCTTTAGCTTTCAGTATTTTTTTTTAAAGCATTGAAGCTCATGAGTAGAGTAAATTGGCGGGTTCCTTACACGTGCTTTATTCTGTTGCTTGTAAGTTTTTTTTCTCCGGTATTTAAAGAACTGTTCTGTGTGAGTGTGTTCATCTTAAAGGCAACATCTACGGGTCATTGGCCTAGTCATACTCCTTAATGAGCATGTACTAACAGGTCATAATAGCCCTAAAGTAATTTCCGAAAGCGGATTGTAACCCTAGCGTAGATTAGCATTTTCAGCCAAATTCTCCGCATGCCCTCAGGTGAGTCCGTTACTCTTTTGGATTAAAAACCACATCTTTGAGCAACAGCCATTGGCTTAGTGATAATATCTGCAATGTTGTCAAAGAGACGTTATCATTAGGGTAGACCGGGGCATGTTGGCCATAGGGGCACGTTGGCCCATCTGCGATATTTTTCAAACTATCCGGCAGATTGCGTTACTAGCTAAGCGACGTGTGTCTTAGCATGTCTTCTTTCACCCATAACAGCGTCAGCAGCGAAGAAGCAATGAAAGGAAAGCCACTTCAAATTTTCACTGGAGTTTTTTATTTTTTTGCAATTATAAAAAGTCGTTTCTGATATGTTTCTAAATTAAAGTTTCACTTAGGTGAATAGCAATCTAAAAGATCGTTGTTCAGAGCCAATTTTCTACCTACTGATTTGAAAAAAATATTAACAGAATATTTGATACAACGATCAAAAGCCAAAATGGCTATATGGGGAAGTTGGCCCATTTAATCCGAGGCATGTTGGCCCCGCAGTCCAAGAGTTTGTTTTCTACATTCATAAACCTATAAAAGTCTATAAAATTGTCAATAAATCAGGAGAAGACTGGATTCAATGTACCAGGTGCAATCGTTGGGCGCATGAATAACGTGTCACTGGGGACAGAATATTTTATGTGTGCATTCATTGTGATGATGAGAAAGATCGATGAAAGCAGTAATTAAGTTTGACAAAATATCTTTCTTATCCTGTGTGCCTTTTATATACCATATTAAAATTACATTTGATATTTTATGTGTTTTTTTCATTTCCGTTAGTAATCCGAAAATTAAATCAACTTAGAAGGCCAACCTGCCCCGTTCGATGGGGCAGGTTGGCCCAGTGACTTGATGTCCTGCTGAGCTTCATATAGAAACTATTAATTAATATTTTTCAAATTTTCTCATACGTGGTTACGCTTTAAGATGTGCTGATTGTACAAAAGAAAAAAAATTTTAAACTAAAAAAAATTAAAAATTTTAATAAATTAAATATATATATATTGAATAAAAAATGGGCCAACAAGTCCCGGTCTACCCTACTCCCAATTTCATCATTCTGCATTTGAATTTTATTTTCCTTCATTTTTGGATTTCAGTTTTAACTTTATTTTTTATTCTCTTTTTCTCAAAAACTACTGTTTTCGTGCCTTACCTCGGAAATATTTATATTTGATTCCATTTCTAACCACTTTGGATGCAATTCGGAGCAATTTCGGTGCATCTGCACTTTTTATCCACTATTAAAGTCCTCTCATCATAAATATATGTGTCTAATATATGAATACTTGAAATGATGGCTGGAAAAATGTGGTATGTTGTGGTATATTATCATTATTATTATTATTATTAATATATTTAAGAATTGAAACGTGAGCGATGTGATACTAATTAACAAAGAAAGCATTTGTTGCCAAAAACAAGTATAAAGATCCTACTTTATTTTCTAGCTCGTCAGACATGAAACTCCGATTTTTCCCCGAAAGCTCCATATTGTGATTAATTTATATCTTAAAAATAAATATTTTTTAATTAGGTTTTAAAAATTCATGTAAAATGCACTTTTTGTTCTAAATAATTCATCTATTTATCTAGCAAGTAACGTATCAGAAGTTCTCCCACTACACTTTGGATTCAAAGTACCACTCGTGATACAAATACCCTCTACATAATTCGACCACAAAGGAATTTCTGAATAAAGCTCAAAATTTCACACGACGAGTTCTCTAATCATATCATACACGTGCAAAACTATTCAAATACATATGTATTTGAATATATCTTGAAACAGAAGCATGAAAGCTTTCAGTTTACATTTGGGGGATTACTGTCCTTCCGTTTCTAATATAACGTTAAATATTTAGATCTTATTTCGATATTATAACACATTTTCACTGTACACAAAAAGAGGTCGCTAACCAAACCTTTTAGGTTAGATAGTAAAACAGTGAAATGATATAAACAGTAACTGAGGTTATAAGTTATGGATTTTAAATATACATATAACGATACTTTAAACCAGCTCAGTATAAAATAATGTATGTCAGAATAAATTGCAAGCAAGAAATAAAATTGGCAAAAAGCATAACTTAAAATAAAAGTTAAATCAAGTAAACCAACACACTCCACGAAATACACACAAGATAGGAAGTAATTAGACTTGTCACAAGATTTTAATAAATTCTGCTGCTTGTATCAAAGTCAGAGCAATAAAAGCGTATCAATCTTGAACTTCGAATTAATGATAAAAATATAATATAATCGTTCATAATAAAGGTATAATAAATTTTCGTTTCTTGGAACTTTGCGATTATGCCCTTTAGCTTACAGAAATAATACTTGTTATTCAAATTCATAGTTTCTCAATAGTAACTCGAATGCATATATAATAACTGATATAATAACAGTCAATATAAATAAGTTAATTTTAAAAGTGATAATATAAATAAAAAAATTAATGGAGCCTCAATGCCCCAAAAAACGTTTAAAGTACAAAAACAAAATTCATATGTTAAGACATAAACAATAATGAAAGCCCAAACTTAAAAGCGACAGGAAGACCAAGTTTTGCTTGTATATTAGTTTTTCTTTTTTTTTTTTTGTTTTTTTTTTTTTTTGTATTTCCTTTAAGTTCTTTGAGAATTCATGCTTCATTTACTTTTGAATTTACTTAAACATTAAAAAAATTCACATATTGCATAACTTTTGTATTGAATTTATAACGTACATAGTGATTAAACTGAAACTATGCACATACATTTGAAATTTAACATTATATATATATATATATATATATATATTACTTTGTGATTTGTCGGCATCCCTCGTCCATTCTAGTATTCAACTTTGAATTTAAATTTCATCACAAATCAATGCCGGATACCCTTTTTTTATTCGAGACGTGTCGCCTCAGTCAGCAAGAAATTCTGCATTTTCTGTCTGCTGGAATGACCCTTTTGATTTACAGCTTCAAATGTTTCAATCACACATACAATTTCCCTCTGCGATTGACGCATGGAAACCCAAAGAAATCTCAAATTACTTAGGAAGTCCGCTAGTCTCATTTAAAATAGCGATTTGGTCTACCAAAATGGTTATCCCACTGAAACTTCAACATAAATATTTTCATCCGTAACCGTCACAGATTCCACAAAAGTCATACATTCTTCTAAATGTTTTTTATCATTCATCTTTTCATTTTCCTTTACTCAGATGATAAAAAAAATTCGCGAAGAATATAAGAGCGAATAATTTAGAGCACGGTAAAAAAAAAAACCTAGAACTGTAAGGACTTTACCTTAAATTAAAGACTGACAGCCTTTTTTGTATTTAATGTTTTAATTGCATTTCTCGACTAAATACAGGCTATTTACAATATACATATAAAAAAATTAAAAATCGTGGGTTCACGGCATCGACGCGGAAGGTCAGACTTGAGTTGTCGCTACACTCATTGAAGTCTATCTAGGCCCGACAATATCTCCTTGTCTCCGGCTCCAGCGTCACTTTGAATAACTTAGTCTCTGAATCACTGACATCCTATTAACTCGCGTCCGGCGACTTTATACACCTTCGCTGAACGTTCTCGAAAAGTCTGGAAAACGCCGCCTTTCTTTATTCAGTTATTGTTTCCAGACGACTAGGCGCCTCCGTACGGCCACCTTCTTTTGGTAGCTGACGAACTGTTCCGCGAGCTGTCGGTAGCACTTCCGGAACCATTACTGGTCACCATAGAAGAGTTTCAATGTAGATGAAAACTCCTCTTAATGTATACTAGTAAGCGCGTATGAGAAATATCTAACTAAAATCTTAACCATAGATATAGTTAAGGAAAGTGTTAGCATAATGTATCGGTGCTTGCATGTGTATGAGAATTGCAGTACACTTTAAATATACGTATTAGAGTAAGAATTATAATATATATTTTCAACTAACACATTTTAAGAAAATAAAAAAAAGTCACTAATATTAGAATCCTCGGGAGTTTTAGTACACATTCTGATACTGGATGAAAAATTTATCAATGTGTAGCAGCACGATTCAAGAAATGTTATTTAAATATATGAATGCAAATGAGATAATTATATAATACATTCATTCATTATAAATTGTAAGGCGAAAAAGAAATATCAATACAAAATGCTTTAAAATAGATTCCGTCAAAAGTACTTAAAAGAAAGAGCGGATATTCGAAAATCTCTTTAACGCTTTAAAAATATCATGAAATTAACTCTCTACAAATAACAGCAAAGACGAACAAAGCTTTCAGTTAATGGATTCAAAAACTATTTCACGCATCTCAAGAATGCTTTCATTAAAATAATGTTTTCCATTAAATAAATGCTGAAATTCGATTCACAATGCCATAGATTTTCAATCAAAAGGAAATTGCATTTCACTAATATCTCGCAAGAAACACGTTGATTGTAAATAGATTAAAAAATTTCCTAGCAAATTCCGCACGAAAAGCTTTATATATATATTTTTTTTTTCAAACACTGAAAAAAAAAAGAATAAAATCATAATTTTCGATTTTCAAGTGGAAATTTTCTGAAAATTCCTCTTAAAAAAATAAATAAATAAATAAAAATATCCCCACGAGAAATATGCAAGTCTTTATTTCACTTCGCATCTCTCTGATTTTACGCCTTCTGATAAGCAACGCCAAATTCGATTTACGCCAAGTTCGGCGGTTTTAACGCATGAGAGCTTTGATTTGAATCACTTTGCGACAGTGTCATAATCTATGGTCGATAAAAATGCGCGCCTCGTAAAAGTCTCTTGTCATTTAATCGCACATCCAAACGAATTTTCCTTTACATTTGGAAATGGTGATGCTGCATAGGCCGTTGAACCAAAGAAATTTTAAATGATATACAGTGGAATCTCGATCGATCGTTTTCGGAATCATCGTTTTCCCGTATGTGTCGTTTATTTCACTGAGTCCCAACGATCATATTGTTTTGTTATGTTCCCGGATCTATCGTTTTCCCGCATTTATCGTTCAGTTTAGTCGGTCCCTTGAAAAACGATAGATCGAGATTCCACTGTATTTACAAATGGCATTTTGTTCGCAGCCGGAGGAACCTTACTAAAACTGGAAGATAGGCGTTTAAAGTATGCAACAAAAAAAAAAAAAATTTCACATAAATCTGAAGCATTTAAAATGGGGGAAAAATATATTTCAGGTAGTCTCTTCTAACGAAACAACCGCGGGTTATTAACGTAGGATTACTTATCGTTGCTTACTTTTTTTTTCTTTTTTTTTTTGGAGGGGGGGGGCGTATTTTGGTATTTTTCTGTTTGACTGTTTACTGCTACTGGGTTTGGCGCGCAGCCAAAATTATAACTCGCGACGCAGGACATTTTTTTCTCTCCGAATGACCGTTATTGAGGAACGTATCCTACGTTAAAAAGGGAAAATTACAGTGAAACTTCTCTGTGGCGGCAAATAATGATTCCTAAAAAAGGTGACCGCTTAGAGGGGTGGCCGGCTTCAGAAGTTTATATATATATATATAGGACGCTCGTTAATTCGAACTCAAAGGTTCTCGGAAAAAAGTTCGAATTATCCGATGTTAAGAGAAAATATATAACTTTAAAAGTGTATCACTGAAGAAGAAAAATCTCCTAGTATGTATAACCCCAAAAAATATATTATACTATGTTATCTAAAATTAACATATTAAAAAGCAATACAGACTTGCCTTAATCATAAAATGAAGCAGAAGATAATCAGTAGAAAGTAAACTTTAATTAAAAATACGAATTACACTTTGGGGAAAAACTGTAAAGTGGATGTTTTGTTTTGTTTATGATGCCTACATTGTTCAGCCAACTTCTCGATTTGAAGTAAACATTTCAATTCATTTTCAGAGGAAGGTTCCATCTGAATAAATGCTTTCAGAGTTATAATAGAGTCCATTATGGCTTTGTCCATTATGGCCGCATTAAAAATATCTTTCGGCAGGTAAGTAGAGAAAAGCCCTGGCAGTTTCCTACCGAAATTAGTGCATACGTCTTCGTTTAGATCAGAGATTTGGCCACATGCAGTTTGATAAGAAATATTGTGCCTTGACTTAAATCGAGAAAGCGATCCATCACTGCATTTAAAATCTTCAATATCCATTCGACTTGCCAATTCATCAGCCTTCGTCAGCACTAGGGGTCCATTTACTGGAAAATTTTGAGATCTAACATCCTGGAACCATAACAGTAGAGCTTTTTCTAGATCTTCTTGGGATGCATTTCTCATGCGTTTCCTTCCCCTAGCAAATTTTGATTTTTCCCATGAATCTAAAATTGACTCCTTGTTTTTTAAATAAGTTGACAAGATATTTTTTTTTAATTCCATAGTCAGCTACTAACTTTGTTTTACATTCGTCATTCTCTACTCTCTTTAAAATTTCTACCTTTTTCTCCAAAATTAGGGTTTTGTACTTTCCATGCGTAGACATCCTGAATTTTTACACTTTCTCATCCCACACTGAGGAAGAAAAACTAGATCACATTAACTTGTCTGCACTGCAGGCATAACTGACGCAGCTCCCTAGAATCTGTAGTAAAGACTGGTTTTTCTAAAATTCTAATAAAATCGATACAAATAACGGAAAATCGCTTTGTCCGTTAAGCACTGATAAGGACAATAGCCACTAACGTTTAGCGGAAATGCAATAGTCTAGGAATGCAGGCATGTGCCTCTTTACACAAAAAAAAAAAAAAAAAATACAGGTGATTTTGACGCACAAAATAATAAATACAGCGTGTATTTTCTCCGTTAATTGAGGAAAAAGAAAATTTTTTTGTCAAATTTTTAGTTCGAATTAACCGAGGTGATAAGAATTTAGTTTGAATTAATGAGATATTTTTAACATTAATTCCAATACAAGTTTTTTAGGACCTTTGGATTAGTTCGAATTAACCGAAAGTTCGAATTAACGAACGTCTACTGTATATATATATATATATTAATTACAGGTTCAATAATATTATTTCCAAATACAGTAAAACCTCGTTAATCCGGACTAAATGGGACCATAGCCAATCCGGATACGCAGGGTAATATGGGTAATAAGCAAACAAAATCTTTAACTAAGCAGACTCACCATTTATTACGATAAAAAACTATATTTTGTAACAAAATTACATAGTATTGTTTACAAGACATTAAAAAACATAAAAATAACTTTTCACATCATTTCTTAACAAAGAATTGGTAAGTCTAGTAAAACTTTCTTAAACACAACAAAAAGCATTTTATTATTATAATTTATTGTACAATCCCTGCAGGAACTGTACACTGAATCAAACTAAAATGCGAATATTTGGCGTACTTGTAGTTACGCTCTTGCTATCATAGTTGAAAATTATAATCTAATGTGAACATTAAATAAAAATGATGTCTACAAATCTGATTCGTATTATCCGGAGATCCGGATAAACGAGGTTTTACTGTATATGTTTTAAAATTTAAACCGCACAGGATAGTTTTCCAGGATAGTTTTATTTCAAAATGTGGCCATTTAGACGGCTGGCCGTCGCATAGAGGTGGTTGGCTAGAGAGATTTCACGGTATAAATTTCAAAAGCGAGGAACGCATAACCGTTGTTTTGTATGCGTCATATGTAATGATATATTACGATCAATAAGACCTTCAATCTTCAGACACTTGATGCATAAATAAAAACTTACTTAAACATGTTTATTCCCTTTCAGTATCATTTAAATTTATATTAATAATATTTTAAAACGATAAAACCCACCTTTCTGTCTCCTTTTTAAACGTTAGTAAATAATCCTCGAATTGTGTTCTCTAAAAAGAATATCAACTAAAAAAAAAAAAAAAAACTTTCGGGTGCACGTGTCTTAAAATAGAATCCTTTTATTTTATTCCCAAATAAAATTAATCTCAGTTGATAAAGAAAGCGGTGTCTAACAGACCATTTAAAAAAGTTTATATTCTATTAAAAAAAATCGATATTGGGAGCGAGGTTAAATGAGGCGATGTTAAATATTTTTTTTTTCACCATCACAATTTTAATTGGCGACAGACGTGATCTTAAACGTCACCCAGCTTTGGCATAAATGAGCCGAAGTCTGCGGTTCATTATAGCATTCCATATAATTTGTGATTATCGAGTAAATTATCGAACGAAGAGAAAAAAGCATAGTACATTCTATAAATATTACTTTTTGTTTATATATATATATATATATATATATATATATATATATATATATATATATATATATATATATACATACACACAGAGAGAGAAAAAAAAAACTTCTCTACGCGGCCAGCAATGGTTTCGAAAAAAGTGGCTGGTGGCCGTTGAAAGGGGGTTTCTTTTATAATATTAGCTCCATGGAGTCCTTAATCGGTTTTGGAACAAAATATGGCCCGTTTAGAGGGGTGGCCGGCTACAGAAGTTTTGCTGTGTGTGTGTGTGTGTGGCTTGGTACAAGAAGTTCCATAGTCAGTTTTCTCCAAGATGAACTTGTTTGCTTATGTCTGCTTTAAAAAAATGTTATTTTCAATGTAAGAAGTACCTAAATCTGTCCAATACTTTAAAAGTGTTTTCTAAACCATTGTACAGACTTGGGTACTTCTTACACTGAAAATAATATTTTTTTAAAGAGACATACGCAAACAAAATCATCTTGGAGAAAACTGACTTAGGTAATTCTTGTACGAAGCCACGGATATATATATATATATATATATATATATATATATATATATATATATATATATATTTATATTGCGCTTGTCTATACACACATACATGTTTGATTACAATTTCGGAAAGGGAAGCAAAATAAGAAAAAAATATCAGATACAGATCCTCTTTATATTTATTATTAAAGTACTGCAAGGAGATTATTTCTTTTATCCTTGTACAAACACGGGATAAGAAATATCTGCAGCAAGACGAGCTCAGTTAAGCTCACAAGAAATATTACTACTTTCAAAAGAAAACAGTACCCCTCCTTACAAGAAGATAATGTCTTGAATTCATCCGGGGGAAAAAAGAATAAATAGTTCTAGATATAAAAGCAGCTTTCTGGGGAAAAACTACAAATGCTCTGAATACTGGGTGCTTTTATCGAGAGTTTGTTATGTAGCACATGATTTTTCCGCAATGCAAATATGTCAAATAGAATTTGAAAGTAGAGTAACCCCAATACGGAAAACTGATTTTTAAAGCAAGCATTGCGACAACGGCTAGCTGCATAAAAAGTAACACAAAAATTAATATAGCAAATTCAAAAAGCAAGAACGATACCAAGGTGTGAAAGGATGACAGAAATATTTACGAGGCGAAGCTCAAATTATAAAATGAAACCAATACAGGCCAGCCAATCAGTTAAAACCCACAGCCCGATAAACGCAAAGTTTTGACCGGTAGAGCGAGCTAAAGTCTAGAAAACTTATAAAAGATGTTTTTCCATGGGCGTTCTGTTTAAGATAACCATGCGTCCACAGTCAGAAACGTTTGTAACTGAGAGTTCAGCCCTTGAATTACAGTTATCAGTTTCGTTCCTGTAAGCTCCTGTAACGTCCTGTTACAACTGAAATAAAACTGGTCTATTGAACTTTAGGTCAAGGGTACGGCTGTCGACAAGTCATTGCCTGGGCAGTAGCTAAGCAGTAGCAGTTTAGTCACACATAATAAAAAGCTCTCCTGCGCAGTACTCCTCATGACGTCAAATGCCCTCAATCCATATTTTCTTCCAGTTAACAAAACCAACTTATAAACTTTCTCCAAAAGAGAAAATGAGAAAAGTATTCATGTTATGTACAGACAAAATTTCGAGATTTTTTTTTTTTTTTCCACTTTTCGTAGTTATTACTATCCGCATTTTTAAAACAAGATGGGTTCGAAAATCAAGTAGTACATGCGATATGAAAAATAAACAAATTTTAACTTCCTTAGTGCTGAACATGGGAATCATAGGAACATCTAAAGACTAAGCACTATTTTTGTTAATTCCCTTTCATCTCATTCAAAATCCCTCAGTCCAACACCTGGTAATAAATAAAAATTTCATTAAACTGCAATTCTATGCAGTTTTCTTTTTCAGCATAAAACGTAAAACACAATGTTTTACGGCTAAAAAGAGAAACATAAATCCTGAATTTTTGCGTCCAGCTCACTCGAGATTGAAATGTGTTACCAGCAGACCCCTACATTATATGCTTTACAGCTGGTGAAAGCATTTAAAATAATGAAAAAGCAAGAAAGATTTTAGTTATTTCGAGAATATAGTTATAAATTTCAATAATTATTTTTTTTCTGTAGCAATTCTATAGATTTTGTTAATAAGAAACACAATAAATTCATTAATGATACAATGCAGAGTTTTTTCACTGTTACCATTGTTGTTCTATAATTCCTTTTTTATTTCTTAAATCGAATGTATAATTAAGTTAATGGGGCAAATAATGGGTTGAATACGTTTAATACTACGATAAACATTAAAAAAATATGTTAAAGTCTTTTATATCTAAAATTCCATTAAGTTTCATTTCGGAAAATTGCATTTTTCCCGCAAAATTGCACGTCTCTGTCTATGAGGAAAGACAACATCTGAGCGCCATCTATCGTTGAGGGGACAAATTAATTTTACGTTGATGAAATGGAGTGAACAATTCTTTTTCACTATTAACCACCTATGCTATCCCCAATCATCGTTGTCCCCTTTTAATTTAAAATTCTTCCTATTTTTAAGTGACTTCTAAAGACAAAGTTGAATTGTGTACTGTATATATCATCATGAGCATAACTGCATGCAAAAACTTCAATCAATCAATCAAGATATATATATTGTAACAAAAACGATAGCACAAGACAGAATGGTATTTTTCAAGTCATACCGTAACACGCAGGGATTCACACACTAGTCAAGTACTCTAAATTTAACACATAGCAAAATATACAAATATACATATTTTTTTTGCATTAAATTTTTCAGATAAGTTTTTAAAAAGTACCGTATTTCTTCTCAGAATACACTTTATTCCAGCTTTACTCGTCAGTTTATCTGTCTAGAGCGTATATTCATCAGTATAAAATCTCTTATTAAATACTAAATATTTAAAATGGACGAACTGTATTTGCCTAAAATCTAATTCCTACGAATTTCGGAAAATAGCTGTAGACCATATTAATTACTCATACACAAATAATTCAAACTCACAAAAGGGATGAGTGTTCTGCTAGAGTCATTGAAAGGTTGCACGTTGTTACACAACAAGTATATTTTATGTATTGCACACAACTGTTCACATAGATCAATAATCTATATATATAAAACAGTTCCGTGACTGACTGACTGACAGATAACGCACAGACCAAAACCCTTGGACCAAAAGGGTTGAAATTTTGCATGGCGATTCTTCTTATAGTGTAGGGATGCACTAGGAAAGATTTTTGAAAAATTCTTAGATTTTTTTTAATTAAATTTTTAAGCATTTTTTGTAACCTTTTTCAAGTTTGCATTTAAAATAATAATCTGCGGGTTATAAAATTTATATCACAAGAAAGATCATAAAAATTCCTTTAAAATGAAATCTTATTCGAATCTTTACCTCCATTTTCTGATTTTGCGTTAATTTTTAAAGATTAATGTTTAGAATTTAATTTATTAAACGCTAATCACGTGGTTTCTTTTCTTTTTGTGATACTTTAAACTAATTTTGCGTCACGTGCATAACAACGAAATAAGACAAAAAAATAAATTTTTTTTCTTGCTAATGCTTCAGACGATTGGACATTAGCCAAAAAAATTATTAAAATACAGTAAAAGATATGTTCCTCAAACTGTACTATATTCTTTAGTATGATCTATTACATTTAATTTGAATATTTTCTTCTACATTATTTTGTCTATAAAAATATCCGTTACGATTTTTTTATAAATATATTTTTTTTGTTTTTTTTTACATTAATTGCATACATTGATCGTTGTATTTATTATATATATATATATATATATATATATATATATATATATATATATATATATATATATATATATATATATATTGGCATTAATTGCATACATGGACCGTTGTATTTAATTTGAATGTACTCCGTAGCGAAGTACGGATATTCAGCTAGTATCTATAAATAGGTTCAAATAGTCTAAAATTTAAAAGAAAGTTTAAATCCTTTCATTCATTGTATATGTAATGAAGAACTCGAGTAAATTAAACACACAGAGATGAATGCATTGCAGGAATATGTTACGAAATACGAGCGTATTAATTGTGCATTTACTATTGATATGTAGGTTAACGTTTTTTAATAGATTTATGAATGTAACCAGAAAGTAATCTAAGACGTACAAGACAATTGCGATTGCTTTGTTGTGTGTCTTAAAATGCTTTGTCATTTGTGAACATCCCTGGACACCAATTTGACATACATGCATAAAAGAGTCTAATCACATTCTTAATCAAAATGCAAGCCAACACAAATCAACTTAACTGTTAAATATATGCAAATATGACGACGACTGTTGTGTATAATAATCTTAGTATATCAAATCTCACGGCACGTAGCCATTCAAGGCAATGTATCTAGAGTGATGCTCAGACAAATAGAATGTCTCGGTGTGTTTCCTTATATACAATACTTATACGTTTTAAGATGCTCATTTCTATTAACAAATAAGGAACTGTTCACATTGCATCTGTCAGTGTCAGCGTTACTCGCTTTGAAATATATTTAACCAATTACAAACCTCCAAACGATTAGCCACGAAACTGTTAATGTCTGTGATTGGTTTAAAATATGTCAATACGAGCAACGCTGGCGCTGACGAACGCAGAGTGAACAGGCCCGAATTGTTTTCAATGTATAAATGCATCTAAGATATTGCGTCTCAGAAGTTCATTATGTATAATTGCAGTGCTATCCGTTAAAAGTAAACAACTAAAACGATGAAATTTTTTAAATGTTAAGTATAGAAATATTTTTACATTATTTTTATATTTCAAGGGAGGGGGTGGGGAAACTTTACTCGCATAATTTCTTTTTCTATCGCTGAAATTGAACGTAATTTTATGGGAAACCAAGTAGCTGAAGACTATTTTTTATTCCTTTACAAGTGACTAGAGTTTATAAACATTAACTTCCTAGGAAATGCTGTCACCTCTTTCAATCTAGCATTAATGCGGTTGGCTAGATTGCCGAATTGGCATATATATATATATATTTTTTTCCATTCTGATTTTGCTCAAATATCAATTCTGATCTTATCAGCATTGAAAATAAAATGATGGCATTTCTGTACAAGTAAATTAGTGTAAGTGAAGTTAACGAAATTAAAAATTAAATTTGTCAAAAATAATAAAAAAATAGTTTTTGTAAGCCCCACTGTAAAAGTTCAACCATTAAAATAATAAATTATGAGTTAATGAGAAAAGCTTTTTGAACCCAGAATAATCAGAAGGAGTGGCAAACTCAGCCTAAACAATAGACGGATCACAATTGTCCCAGAGAGAAGACCACATAATGCTTATCTTCACTATTTAATTCTCCAAAAGCACATTGTTAGTACCAAGAGAACATTACGTCCCCGTGTGCTTATAATCCATGAGAATCGCTTTCGTTGTGGTACAGCTAGCAAAGCACAATGTTTAACTACAATAAACAATGAGTTACCTTCAATGAACAATTCAATTATTCCAAGACATGGCGATAAGTTTAAAATGAAAATCACAAGAGGACTATAGTTTTCAGTGCCTGCTAAAAGAGCACATAATTTATTCAAATATCCGATTCAATTGCAATGTAAACGGTAAATTTGTTAGAAAGAGAGCAAAATTTAAACTGTTGGTCTCGAAATGCATCGCAAATTGTTCACTCATCTCACACGTATTTTTCTTCATAACTTAAAATTCTTCAAAGTACGAAATAAAGGAGACATCTGTTGATAAGTAACCAAGGAAATAAGGTTTTAAAGAAAATCGTGACAAAACAATGCTGTGCATTTCAGTATTTTTTTTCAGTTTAAATTTCCACATACATATGCGCGTAACTATACATAAATTCATTGTATTCTACATTACTCATTTTACATGATTAAGACGAAAAAATAACATAAAATCTTCATTTAAAAGATATATTCCGAAAATTGTTCCTTCGTCATTCTGTTGTCAAATTTTAGGAATATTTTCACTGGTTCAACTTCATAGTCAAATAAAACTTTCATTTTATCAGCTGTGATTTAAAAGTTAACAAAGTTACTGATAATTTTGTAAATATAATTAAAGGAGTAAAAAACAAAACTCCTAAAAATTTAGAAATAATGCAGTTATCTCTACTGCTAGCTCCCAAAGAATTCAATTATCGTCTACAACTCCGGTTATTTACAGAAACACTCTGATATGACAGACCTCTCACGATTAGCTCGTTAAAAGAGAGAATGTTTACGTAGAGCTATGTATGTAATGACATCCATCCTAATGAATATCAAAACACGTCATATTTAAAAATGTTATTTATATATATGTGTATGTCTGTGTGTGTGTGTGGCACGATACCTCTTTCACGTTATTACAATATTATTTTTTAGAATACATTTTTTGCTTTCTTTTCTACCAGGGGAATACAGCTACTGCCTAAAAATGGCATGACAAGGTATGCCATTTGAGCTGAGGATGGACCGACGTGGTCCGACATGACGGAACCACGCGTCCTCCATCTGCTCCTCCTTCTACCACCGCTTCTAACCCCAGCAGCGGCAGCCTTCAGCACGACATCTGAACCCCGGACTTCAATATTTCCCTGCCCACAGCCTTGCATCTGTACGCAACAGCTCCAGCCATTGCTAAACAATGCCACCCTGCGGACGGTCAACTGCTCAAACATCTGTTAACCACTGTTCCACGGGAAATACCTCCGGATAGTCAAGCACTCGTACTTCAGAACAACAACTTAAGTGATCTCTATGGCCAGCTCCCTCCGCTACAGAGCCTCCTGCTACTCGACTTATCCCACAATCAGATTAAGTCGCTGGGCAGGGGGCTCATTTTCCATAACTTCACAGAATTACAAGTGCTCAACCTGTCCCACAATGAATTCCGAACAGTTTTTAATGGGGTCTTCAGGGGAATTCATCGACTACGCTTTCTCATCATGACCCATGTCCAAATTAAATTCATTGAGGAACACGTCTTCGATGGTTTACGCGAACTGAGACAGCTCCATTTGGCCCATAACCAGCTCAACGCCATCTTTCCTGAATGGTTTCGCGAGTTACCACAGTTGGAAGAACTCCATCTGGAGAACAATCATATTTCTTACATTAACAGTGCATCTTTTGCTAGTCTCAGTAACCTTCGACGATTATTGCTCAGTGGAAACAAAATAAGAGGCATCAGCGATCACGCATTTGACGGACTCGAAAATCTGACGTCGCTGTTCATTGAAGACAACCAGTTAACCAAAGTCCCCTCTGCTTCGTTTAAAGCCACAAAAAACATTAAATACTAAAGCTGGGTGGCAATTTCTTCCCAGAACTACATACTGGTGACTTTGTGCGTTTAACATTGGAGGAGGCCTTTGTGGAAAACATCGCCGGATTAACTCTTGTTGATCGCGGCGCCTTCTGGGACTTACCTTATCTTAAAACTTTACACCTCCATCATAACGCGAAACTCCAATTTATAGATTCAAAAGCTTTTATAAATGTACCAAACCTGCGCATACTTTCACTGCATGGCAATAATTTATCTGCCCTAAGTAGTGATGTAGTTAAAACCTTCAAGAAACCTCTGCAGATAAGCTTATATGAAAATCCCCTTTTGTGTGATTGTAATGTCAAATGGATATATGATATAGTGAATACGGACACGAGTCAGATAAGGATGTTAAATTCTGATACTATGTTATGTGACCGGCCTTTAGAAGTACATCAAACTAAGCTTAAAAGTTTGATAAAATCCCAAATTCCAGACAGCTGCCCTCCAGTACTCGTAGGCTCCATCAACAGCACAGTAGATAAAAGATAGATGATACGCACATCTTTCAGTGCAGGGCTCACGGAATTCCCGTTCCTAACGTCCACTGGATTCTGCCAAATGGTGCAATCCTTAATCAAACGTCCAATGACATCCACATCCACATGAAAAGTCCCGGTAGCCTGGGAATTTATCACCTCAAACCAAAAGACTCTGGTACCTATGTCTGCGTAGCAGAAAATCCTCTAGGTGAAGCTGTGAGTATCACCCAATTAACAGTAGAAAATATAGACATAAACTGTTTCCCCTTGGGGTAGCATCTACTTTTGTAACAGTTGTGTGGAACGGAACAGCAAGAAATGCTTTTCCAGAATATGAGATAATATACCGCAAAGAGAACGGGGGAAATTCAAATAAAGAATACCAATCAGTTACAGTAAGCCAATTCTTCCGCTCTTATACCATTAATAACCTTCAACCCCAAAGCACGTATAAGTTGTGCATTGGTGTGAAAAGCAAAGAAGACAAACAATACGTCCAGTTTTCCTGTACGTGGGTTCGCACAAAAGATGAAAGTTTCATGATGCAAGGAATTACCCATACCAGTAATGTAGCCGTAGCTGTAGTCATTGGTATTGTGGCAAGCATGATGATGGTAGTTTGTGCAGTCACGGTTACAGCGAGAAAATATCGTCACAGACATTACGACACGCCAGAAAAATCTCTTGTAAGCAATATGGCGCAAATACCGATGGAGAATTTACACAGCCCTCTGATGTCTCACGTTGGATCATAATGAGCACTTTAAATAGCAGTACAGCTTCAGTCAGAAATACGCTCGTGAAAAATCGGCAGAATATCTCCAAACAAAATCATAAAAATTCTCAGCCCGATATCTTTGCACAAACATCCATTTACGAATACTCGATAAATGAATATACTCGAACAACTCGTATTAGCCTTCAAAATGAAATTTAAAAGATGGTGTGATTTAAAATACTCAGATCCCTTAAAAAGCAACATTCATAAGCAAATTTTACAAAAAAAACAAAGTAAAATATAAATTAGAATATATTTTTTAAATGTTTTAAAATGCTTGGAGGTTTTTTCTAATGCCGTGGACGTTCTGTATTAAAAATGTCTGTGAATCTGTGAAATAAAGAAAGCAACTACATAGTTCTCCTTTTTTAATATTAAAGTCCTCTTTGCAAATACATTTTGGTGAAGCTACGTGATCTATGCAGGGCATGAATAGAATTTTCATATGTTTAAAACAAGAGTCTATTTAAATTCTGATGATGGACATTTGAATTTCCAGTTACTTTTAGGCCATTATCTAACAACTGAATAACTGGGAAAATTCGACAACTTTAGAATGTAACGAGATAAATGACTTATTTTAAAGTTTAACAAAGAATAACTTTTATTGTTAAATACATTTTAAGTAACATACAGATGTGTAAGTTCTCAGGTATTAGGATGTGGAATTCTCTTCCCATATCTCTCCAAACAGAAATTTGGAACGCGGAAACAGACATATTTTAAGACTATACATGTTTCGTTTTGTTTTTCTTTTTGTACTACTACAGCTTAAGTCAAACTCCGACTGATTTTTCGGAGAATTCCATCATTTTGGATTAAAATAAAAACAAACGAAATATCCTACTTAAAAATGTTGTACGTAAGCCTGCCAATTACATTTTACATTTTTGAGATAAAGCCCATGCCTTTCTGAATTCCAAAAGCAAATATTTATAAAAAAAATACTTTCGAGAAAATTTTAATTATTACAGCATTTACAAAGCATGAAGCCAAAATATTTTCCCCTCTCCAAAACAATTTCATCGCTCTCTTTCGACTTCAGTAAAACAGGAGTACTTTATTGATACAGAGAGTAAAACAGGGAAAAGTGTGATTCAAGAGCTCGTATTGTTTCGAAATCTCGAACTCTCTGCGAGAGTCCTTGGGAACGCTAACATCACATTGTATGTTCGTGACGTGCTACCTTGAAGAAATGTTTTCAAGTAAGTAACACAATACTATTTCAACTACTGCCAAAGAAGAAATATTTTTACCCACGCATATGCATTTTTACAGTATGAAATAATTCAAAAAATTTTTCCGTATCAAAATATCAATTGTATGAGGTTTGTGCAAAGATTTCGGCATTGAATTAATGCCGCACATTCAGTTCCCCATCGCTTTTAGAAGAAGAAAAAAAATAATGTTTATTTTTAAAAGTTTAATATCCACATATAGAAATAAACTAAACTCAAGCATCCGGCCGACATAGACGCAAGTAGAGAAACTATATAAAGAAGATTTAACTAAAAGAAATGCTACAAAGCTATTATGTTTAATACGCTATATGCTACTGGTTTAGAGCTTCTTTACTACGTTTGTCAAACCTAGAAAATATACATTGTAGATAATAAAGAACTTATCTTTTTGGGATTGTATATTGAAGGAATCTATGATTTGCTCCGATGATTCACTGTTACATCGTGGTTCATAAAAACACGCTAGCCTTTGCATGCCAGAAAATATACAAAGAGTCTGTGTCGGACTCTGCATATTTTTCACCTTTAGTTAGCTCTAAAAATTGCCAAAACAGTTACCACTGCGATTACTCCAAGCTCTCTCTTCAAGTCCATTGTGCAATGCGCATTGTGAAAACCGATTGCCCGATGGACAAATCCTCCGTGTTTACCACTAGATAGGTTAAAATGTATCAATCCATTACGAAATACAGTGACAATAGACACGAAAGCCATTTTAAATGACACGTGATGATACGACTCACTATCATAACAGTCAGCAAACGTATGAATTTATTTCTCAATACATCTCCAATCTAGGAATTGCTTTTCTAAAAAACATTTTCCTTCTGCACGTGAAAAAAAAAAATACATATGCCCTCTTAATAATAGATTCGGGTAACAGAAAATCATAACTTTTATTTTTTCAAGTAATCTTTCTATAATTGGTGAATAAAAATTTCAAAAATGGCACTGATCAGAAAAAGATCTTTTAACTATTTATCTCTTACCACACTTACGTTTTTTCTACATTTAAGTAGCCAAAATTGCCTGGGGTGTCTGGTTAGATATCCATAACTATTTCTTGGCAATTTCACTCTAGTTAATTTTTATTTATTTATTTATTTATTTATATTTTATATTTTATATATATATATATATATATATATATATATATATATATATATATATATATATATATATGTATATATATATATATATATATATATATATATATATATATATATATATATATATATATATATATATATATATATATATATATATATATATATATATATATATATATATATATATATATAGTTAAAAGCAATCGGACCTCTCCGAATATGTAGATATTGGCAAATTCGCTTGGGTAATTGTAGATGCACAGTGCATATTAGGCAGTATAGTAGGCACTCCAATAACCCGATCTCTGTTATCTAGATTTTCGATTATCCAGATCATAAATAAAATTTTTGATAAAAGTTAATTTATTTTAATTTGTACAAAGATCACGTTAAACGTGTGCACACGTTTGATATATATATATATATATATATATATATATATATATGCAGATTATTAGAGTGATGGATTATCCGAGCATGACACATAGAAAATATTAGAAATAAGAGGCAAACTGCTCGGGAGAATTTCAACTTACATTCCTACACAAAAGAATATTACAACTTTTTCTAGAAAAAAACTTAAAATCTATATTAGCTTATTATCACTGCAATTAAACTTAATTTATATCTATATACAGTTCATTGAAAACCTTGAAGAGTTTGTTTTTCTTTACGGTACACAGCGCTAATCTGGGTAATCAGGAATTCAAGGAACATGCATACACTTCATTTTTTTTTATCTTTCAAAGATATGTATTGCAAACAATTTTTGAAGCAAGGTGGTAGCCAAGGGGCCGAAGGATTGGACATTCAATATTTTAATTGCAGAATTACATACAGAATCTATATATAACATATTAATAGCTCATCTAGCGCTAGCTACACAATGGTGATTCACAGTTCAACTGACTGAAAGCAGTTTTGTCTTGTAGAGTTTACAGAGGTCACTATTAGAGAAAACTTTTCTATAGCTTTCCTTTATATATATATATATATATATATATATATTATATATATAATATATATATATATATATATATATATATCTATATATATATAATATATATATATATATGAAATGACCAAATGGTCATCACCTGAAATAAGTGCACACATCATGACCGAAAATAATACAAGTCGAATTCACGAACAAAGGAATTTATTCCATGAAATACAGCAACATCTTACTCGCTTCGGAGCCAGCCCGCGTCTCTCGATGATCTCGATTATAGAATTAGGTCAAAGAGGGGTTGCCAGGAATTGGCGAGGTGGGTTAGTATTGGCAAAGGGGTAAAGAACGGAGAGGTTACTATAAAGAGACAGAACTCGGATTATAGGCGATTAGAGGTGGTTAAAATTTATTACATATATATATAAGGAAATGTTCGTGTGTCCTCTATAAACTAAAAAACTACTGAACCGATTTACACACGGTTTTTTTTGCAAAATGTTCCGTGTTGTCTCGAGGAGGTTTAAAGCTATTGAATCCTCGATCTGACCGGTAGAAAGAACGTTTAAAATATTTTTCGTTCGATGTCTGTTCAGATATTATCTAAGAACCTTCTACTTTCAAACAAAACATACGGATGGCAGCACCTAACAACCGCTGATAGCCACCCCTCTCATGTAGATGTTCAACATTCCTGTGAGGGAGGCGAGGGGTAAGGTCATGACCCCGAGTCTTAAAGGAGGGAGAGTGTTTTTTGACACCCCACGTAAGACATGCTGTCTGTAAGCTCTGCATGTTACCAGTAGAAACAGCTACTTACAAATCAATATATACTGTTGTAGATCAAGATGAAGCAGTAAATCAG
Source organism: Dolomedes plantarius (assembly GCA_907164885.2). NCBI lineage: Eukaryota > Metazoa > Arthropoda > Arachnida > Araneae > Dolomedidae > Dolomedes > Dolomedes plantarius. The sequence continues at coordinate 128,194,153 of OU015498.1, read as the reverse complement.
TGGTACACCCAGGGGGTGGGCCAAGGGAACCTCCCCCCCCCAAAGAAATAGAAATTGCATTATGAATATTGAATTTGCATTATAAATTTTTATCCTTTCAACTCGCCTCCCCCCTAAGATAAAATCCTGGGTGCGCCATTGCAGTAAATTATCCAACTGAATTCTTAAATTCACTTGATTTATCTGGATTGCTACCACACAACATTAATCTGAAGATCTGAAGGTTTGTGTTCCTATCATTCTTCTTAGAAACATTGCAATGGTACCAGATTGGCAGTTGAGAGATTATTAAACAATGCAATTAAAGCAACAATTTTAAGTAGCAAAATCAAAGGAGAGGATGTGCTAATACTACGTATATCAATGATACCAACAGATGCTATTCAAATTCAAATGATTGCATTTTCCAATTAAACTGGCTTTTGGAATAACGATAAACAAATCACAAGGTGGGCATTGCAAGTATGTGGATTGAATTTGGAGAATCCATGTTTTCCTGATGGGCAACGTTGCATGCTCCCGTGTAAGAAAACCAAGGGATTCGTTTGTATACATGCCAAATGGAATCACCAAAAACATTGCATATCCAAGAGCATTGCAATGAACTTAAAATTGAATAAAACAGTAATTACAATTTATGCAATCCGAAACATAAAAATTATAATGCGTAAATATCTACTTTCAACTAAATACAATAATTTATATCAAACTTTCAATTAGGTTCATTTAATCTACATATATATATATACTCAAATCTAGCAACAGCGAAGTGCCGGGTCAGCTAGTGTTGTGTATCTATATATATATATATATATATATATATATATATATATATATATATATATATATATATATATATATATATATATGGCGTCAAGCTGCCATCCCACAGGTCCAGGGTTCGACCCTGCGACTGGACAAGGTCAACTCAGCCTTTCTTTCCTTGAGTGGGTCGATAAAATGAGGACCAAGCATGCTTGGAAACTAAACTCTGTGGGTCCCACGTCAGGTTGACCACCTGACTGAGACATATGCTGTATGGCAGTGCTCCCCAACCTTTTTATCGCCGCGGACCGGTCAACGTTTGATAATTCTACCGCGGCCCGCTGAGAGGGGACGTTGATTGCTTATATTTTAGATTGTTTTGATTTAATAATTTGAATTTAATTGTACTTAAACATGCCTTCAAAATAAAATACAGATACACCAAAAAATAAATATAAAGCGATTTAACATTTTAACTCATTAGAACGCTAAATCAATGAGAACCTGACCTTGGGGCCCTAAGCTGGCGGCCCGGGGGTTGGGGACCACTGCTGTATGGCACCCCAAGCCCACGGAGCGCATACTGCATTACTCTCGAGGCGCCATTTAGCGAACCTTAGCGCAAACAGAATCAAATACTGCATAAAAAATTGAATAAATTTTTTTCTAGAATGAAATTTAAACTTCGGGCTTTGAGATGCTCGTACAAATGAATGATGACATAATAAATGCAACAATTTACTTTAAGAAATAACAACAAATGCCATTGAGTACTGAAATTAGCCATATGAATAGTAAAAATAATGCATATTAGCTTTTTGAAAAAATTAAAATTTTACCAAGGTTTTTTTAGAAAATAATTTAAACAAGGTAAAAATAATTTTTAGCCTACCTGAATCAGTCGATACAGTAATCCGAAAAAAAGTAAGGTAATCAACACTTATAGCACTGTTAGGCACATGTTGTAAATAGATCGGTAATTCTTCGAAATGTGTAAAAATGTAAATTTTAGATTATAAAATCTGACTTGAAAGATTATTATTTTTATTTATTATTCTGGACATGACTTGAAACTTCTATATATGACTTGAAACTTTTTGATTTTATTTATCTTTTCTCTCGCTGTTTGCTTGTTACGCCTAACGTGGCGGCCATATCCAGAGGGGTGATTTTCGGAAATGTTACAGCTTCCATTTACTGTTGTCACCCTTCAAAATTGTTGATTTTTTTTATTAATTAAAAATTAACGGTAATAAAATTTATAAATCGGGCTTCGAGGTGCACGTACTCATCGTCTGCACTACCTGTCTGTCGAATTTCATGGCTGTAAGTAACATAGATTCGTCTCGAGGCAGCACACACACAAACACTTCCTTTCATTTTATTTATATATATATATATATATATATATATATATATATATATATATATATATATATATATACACAACGTGTGCGAGTATTTAAACATCGACGCTAGGGTTTTACGAGTAAAACTATCCTTTGTGAAGAACAGCCAAAACACTAAAATGTTCGTTTAGTTAAGTATTTACAGAGATAACTGGTTATTTTTTTCAAATTTTCTCTCCATAAAAACTTAATTATTTCTTACTATAATTTTTTTCACAAAGCAAAAAATAAGCAGGTAGCTTAACTTGTTCATAAACGGACACTATAGCTAAATGAAAAGAGCAATTTTTAATGAACACATTTTTTTTCTTTTTTCAAAATTATTGTTTAGATCATGAAATTTAGAAATGATTAAGTTGTATACATTGGATCCTATACAATGCACATACCACGAAAATAGCTTCAAAGAATTAAATCTGAAATCAAAGTTTAGCTATAATAATGTCGAGATAGATCTGAAGAGCAAAATTATACAAAACAAAATCACTACAAAAAATTGAGTCAAGATAATTTATTTTACAAACCAAAAAAAAAGACGAAGAGTTATATTTAGTTCTTTAAAAAATATGGCGTTATTAAAAAATATGGCGTTCTTTAAAAAATATGGCGGGTATGGCGTTGCACCCACTACAAAATGGATGTACAAAACATTATAAACAATTATTACACATATTCATCAAGCCATGAGTATAAAGCAATCCTGTCAGTACATAATTTGATACATTTTAAACGTCGATCTCTTTCAGATATTAACTATGAAGATTAAACAAATTAACAATCAATGAAAAGGGCATAAAATTATTACGATCTTACATGTGTTATCAAATCTGTAATAATCGAAAATGGAAATATATTTCATTAATTTTTACGACATCATGGAGTTTTTATTTATGTACACAAACGATGCAAGAAAATTAAAATTACTGTTATTTTATTTAGCCTATTAAATCTATGGTAACAAGAAAAGAAGATACAAATTTTTTCTTCGCTAAGCTTTTTCTATTCATGCATCGACTAAGTTATTGTTTTCAAATATGCAAAAAAAGCAATAAACAAATCGATTGATTTTCCAGTCTTACCAAAGTTAATAAAGAGCGGAGCGTGCATTGGACAGTTCTCTTTTATTAAAGAAAAAAATAGGTATATCACTTAATAAAACAAAGCACAGAAAAACCAATTTGAATAACAACCGCACTTTGATCTGATCTGATCTGCAGTAAACTGTTTTTTGATGACAGCATTTACATGAAGACATTATACAGCAGGGTCAGATATCATTCCTTCAAAACATGAACGAGCTCTCTCTCTAATCTATAAACAATAACCTTTCAACAGACATCAAAAATGCTTGAATTAAATGCAACCATTTTATGAGAAGACAATTCTCTCGATACATTTACATAGTATTGACCCAAGAGGAGTACTAACAACAAGCAAGGTTTAAAATAATTACAAGATAAAAAGAACTTTTTATATACCATGTTTTAAAATTTTCTGTTGAATCATATAAAATTGACAATTCTATGTATTAATAAATACTTTTTTTAAATTTTTTTTTTGTTGAATTATCACGTCAACTTGAAAGAAAATTAAATTAATTGGAAGTTAACTTGCATATAACTTTTCGTTCCCGTTCCGGCCAATACATGGCTGCACCAGTCTACAAAACAAAATTAACTGAAAATAACTGACAATTAATTTAATTCTGCTTAAAGATGGCTAAAAGTATTTAAAAAATGCATTGTCATCGTGTTCTGAACTATTCTAAAAGTTTCAAATCTAGTCGGGAAGTTAGTTAAAAATCGATTGCAAGATTTGTATTTGACAAACACACAAACAAGAAAGCAAGTTAATAAAAACATGGTAATAAGTCTAGAACATGAAGGAAGCTGTATTATATAGTGCACATAAACTTAAGTTGGTGCTAAGAATCCGCTAGCCTAGACATTTTGCAAATAATTGTTTGGAACAGTTCCTTAAATTCTGTTTCTGTGGGGATCTCGGGACCTTGGGATGTCTTTTGGTTAGACCTGCATCCTATTCAGAAAGTTCCCCCTTGAGGTGACTGATTTGGTTAGGCCTCCTGATGAAGAGACCAGTCGGTTGCCTTGTTATATGGTTTAGTTCCTTTACTGCTACAGAATCTTGCATTATGGTGCGTTGAGCCCTAAGTGAGTGATTTCGGTTTGTTTTTGTCTGCATTCTTCCTGCTAATAATTTTCTTGCTTTGTTGAATTATTTACTTTTAATTATACATCTAATTCTGGTTTTGCACGATAGATACGTTCCTGAAGAGTACGTATAAAAAAAAATCGTTTAAAAAAGACATTGTATTTATGGAAGAAAAGAAGATTGGTTCCGGATCTAACAAATCAGTGAAAATAATTTTAAAAAACCACATGAAAATATTCGTTTTTAACTCATTTTATTCTCACAAAATATACATGCAATAACATGTAATGAAAATGAAAATATTTCTTCATGAACAAAAAAAAATTGTTTTACACATAAAACTTTATTTTTCATTTTCACTTTCTGACAATAAAGGGCGCAAACATTTGCGTACGACTGGAATAACATTTCGCAGTTGTAAATATATGTAAACAAGTTATATGTGATAGAATAAAAGAAGAAAATGTTTTTGCGGACTGAATTCTTGCTTCAAAACATAACTGGATACACTATCGCCAAAAATAATACGCCACAAATAAAATTTTGTTTTCTTAGAATTTAGGCGAAAAAAAATTGAGAAATTGGATTGGACCGCTCGTATTAAATCAAAATGACTCGTGTAAAAAAAGAATGAAAATTTATTTTGAATTCGTGTTAAATCAAATTCGTGTAAAAAAAGTTCGTGCAAAAACAGAATTAGGTGTATTTCTTTAAAATTATTCATGGATTCCAAATAAAACACCCGTGTTCCGATAAGGTTCAATGCCATTTAAATAAAAGCAAAAATTATTTAAAGGTCGATGTGCGATGTGCTTCTTTACACCTCTAATTGGCCCATAATCTTAAAGAATCACCACTGACGTTGAGCTCTTGTTAAGCCTTTGCCTTTTCCTTAAAACACCTCAAAACGGGTTCTGAATGTAAACCTCAAGTGAATGAAGCTATTGTACTCTACTTCCAACTCTTGAGAAAAATGTATCTCATTTACAAACAATCGTGGCAAAATTTAACTGATGCGCCCCTCTTTAACAGTAAACAAAAAATAACTCAAGAGACACCATGTACTGTTCCCTGCGTTTTAATTACATAATACTCCAGAGAAACAACATTTACGCAAAATTCAAATTACTAGTCGAACAATTTTCCGCAAGAGAAGTGGCGTTAAGAAACCGTGCTAGCCAGGAATATAACACAAAACAAACATTTCATGATTATTGTATTAAGGTTACTGTTGATGAAAATCTAAATTGCGTCTCATTTTTCACATTTATTCTATATCATTTTAAAAACTGGTTTAATTACGGAAATTTCTTACAGTATTTTTATCATGAAGAAAATGGTATAGGAATCTAAAAAGCAATTAAATCAAGTAAAAAAGACATGAGTCAGCGTCACGCGTCTATCTCGCCACGCCGCACCTCTTCGGAAAGTCTTACGTTGAATCATACCCTCAAGTGTTCGATTCTAACCAATTAAAACAGTTTTTGACTCCTAGCGCCCCCATGGTATAAAAACGTTGAGCAGCGATTTTCGGTCTTTCTCCCATCACCCCCCACACCCTTTGTCTTGATCGCTTGCCTTCTGGGTCGCGCTGTCTCGTTCTTCTGTCCTTGTCCGCGTACTGCTTCCAACTATATTATGATGTAAACGTATTCGATACTCAAGTCCGAAAGCTCTAGGCTGTCCGTTGCTGTTATTGTCAAACATCATGTCGTCAGCTTGTGCCATTTCGTTCAGCTATGTATTGCTGTGTACCTTCTCTGATGTCCTGGAGTATATTTCCATGGAATGAAGTACTCCAGCTCTATAGCAGCCACGACTATCTGTGTGTAAATGCATGACCTGTACCGTCAAAGTTAAAGCCGTTACATATTATATTATATTAATATATATATATATATATATATATATATATATATATATATATATATATATATACATGCTTTATTTACAAGCAAGACGTTTAAATAGAGCTACCAATCTCCCGGTTGGACAGAGGGAGCAGTGCAGGATTTACGTATAAGCTACACAAGCTATAGCTTAGGGCCCCCCCCCCAAAAAAAAAAAAAATAAATAAAAATTATAAAGGGCTGATATAAACGACCATGTGACACATAGGCCGTCAGCGTCAATCCTCGACCTGCCCATTAATTGTTTTTTCAGCATTACTTTCCGATAGTCCGACGACAAATTCCTGCTATTGGCCACTAGGTGGCTTTGTTACTGATCGTCAGTTACATGTTCCTCGTTCCAGAGAGAGCAAAAACATCGACACATTTTCGCCGCGAGAGGGGGACACGAGAAATATTGTTTTCAAAGCTTCCGATTGAAATATCCATGTTCCAGTATTATATTAGAGCAGTTAACACAGCTGAACAAATAGACACAAATTATAAATCAGTAAGTAATAAATTATTATGAATTCATTTCCATGTGTAATTGTTTGATTTTCTCCTTTCAACAAAAAGTCGATGTTCTGGGTAGACGAGGCCAGGGCAAGTTTGTGAATTCAAAGCTTTAATTGCGTCACATCCCCTGAAAGCTTTTCTTTGCATGAACGTAAAAAATAAATAATAAAATCTTCTCACTTTGGGAATAACCGTCGCTGATTATGAACGTTTAATTTAACGCTGAAATTACCAGCTCACCCGCTAATCTAGATTCAGATTATTTAAAAAATAAAAAGATGTCGACGTTCACCCTTTATTTTAACTGAATCTTAAATTTGAAAGGCAAATTATTAAATTAAAAATGCAAATTGAAATGGCATAAAACTCAAGTAGTGAAAAAATATATATATCCTTGTGGAATAGACTGTCAGCTGGTGAATTTAACAAAAATGCTAACAGGGAAAGCGTGGAAAGAATATCCTACAAGTCTCTGTCCATTGGGAATTAAGTGAAATATAAGTTTATTTCAAATAAAAAGCATAAATAAAATAGGTTGAGCAAAATTTCCGAAAGACTGAATAAAAGGCCATAAAAAATGCTAATTCTTTGGTAACTATGGCAACTGCTTTACGATGATTTCAAGAAAAAAAACTTTTCTGATAAATTTACGTTTTATTTGTTTTTCTAGTTATCCTAGAATTGACTAAAACCTCGTTAAGAAATATTCAAAAGATTTTTTTTTATTAGAAAATAAATTCAAAACAAAACTATTTAAATGACTACTTGACTCTTCGTATTCTAATATACATAAACATGTCATTATGTCTTTTTAGACCGCAACATTAAAGATCCTAAAAATAAGATACTAACAATCATTGACTTTTCATCCGTAAACAAAAAAATATAATATAGAATGAAAACTACTTATTTAAAAGAACGACGATGCTGAAACAAGTATATAAAAAGCTTCACCTCGTGATCAATCTCACCCATTCATGAATTTATAGTCATCTTTTCTAGATATGCTCTCCAAGGGTAGATCATAATTTAATATACTTGGAAGTTTAAACCAGTGGGATTTTAATATTGGGATATTTTAACGTAGGATTACGTTCCTCCATAACAGTCCTGCGGAAAGGAAAATTTCAGACGCTAAAACTGTCCGGCATTCCGCCCTCGCGAGTTAATAATTTTGGCAGCGCGCTAAACCCAGACTATGGCTTGGACAAGTTAAACAGAAAAGTAGAAAGATGCGACAAAATTTTGACATACATATATCCATCGGCGTAGCGTGCTTCAAACTTGGGGGGGGGGGGGGGGGGCATTACTTACTGAATTAAGTAAGGGCCCTCCTCAGCACATTGACTGTCAAACGGTTCTTAAAATATGAAATATTATGATTTTTTGACATTGAATAAATATAGAACTTATGTTTGAGTAATATCAAATTTATACAATGACAAAATTAAATATAGTATAAATAAAATGAGAAAAAAAAATATAGCATCGAATTTTTGTTATGAATCATATCATTGCTAAAAACTACGTTAAAGCTAAGACATAATCGGGCTCTTCAGTTTCACAGTTTCAAAAAGCGGAAAAAAAACCAACTTTCTTAAAAGTTTTCTACAATTTTTCGATTTTAACTAAACTTCTAATAACGTTTTAATTTACTTCAAGGTAAGTTGGGGGGGGCACGTGCCCCCCCCCCCCGACGGTACGCCTATGCATATATGTATATAGTATATATATATAAACATACGTACATATATATAGATACATATATACATACAAAAGAGGTAAGCAACGATAAGTAATCCTACGTTAATAACCCGCGGTAGTTTCGTTAGAAGAGACTATCTGATTTTTTTTTTAATCCATCGCAAATGCAGAAAATACACATTAATTTCAACCTGCTCTGCATTTTCTATATCAAAATTTATTATAAGACATTTTTGCGACCCCTTTTGACGCCTAAATTCTGTTCGATGCTTCCCGAGGCCTAAATGCTGACTGCATTGCATAAGGTGGTTAAAACGATCCTTGCTACCAAAATTCTCTCCGTTCTATAGTTTCTTTTCTTGAAACGTGATTTTCAATTCTGTTGCTTACCGCTAGACATCGAACAACATGACACCAAATAATAGTGCACACAATAGAATGCTTTGGATCCTCTTTCTCTCCCCGCTTTACATTCAACTTCCTGAATTATATTGGTTATCAGTCCTAACTTTTAACATACACAACAGCTGTTTCTAATGCTGAGACAGGCTGAATATTTTCTCAGATTAAAATATTGTAAAAAGGATTAGTGAAACGGAATAAAGATGAATTATGTGACATAAAGAATATTAAAACTGACTCTGATGTGAATTTTATCAAGTTCCAGTAAAAGAAATTGGAAGGTTTGAAATGCATAGAGGCTTAGGTTTGGTTTAGAGCGCTAGTCATTTTATACTACATGAGAGCTAATTAGACCGGAACCTACTGCTTAATGCCGATTCCGAACGGCTACAAACGTCCATGCCAAGGGTGGGATTCGAACCCACAGACTCTGGTACCGAAAGCCCGCGCCCTAGCCATTCGGCCATCGTCCGAATGAAATGCATAGAGATATTTAGGTGCTAATATAAACTGTTTAAAAAATAATTTTTGGTGAAGAGTGTTATTACTAATTGCTAACGGATATCAATAACTTGAAGTGTTGAATTTAAGATAGTTTCTATGTCTGAAATTCGACACGGTTTACATAATTATAAGTTACATACAAGGTTACTAATGCTACTGAAATAATTTAAATACAAGATCATAATAATTTAGTAAATTTACAAAAATAAAATATAAAAGTAATTGACAATTTTCAAATTCGTACTGAAAGATTTTAGACATGTGATGGAGTCAGTGAAGGTGCATTAATACTTACTTGTATTTGTAAGTACGTTTCAATCACAGTTTCAATTCAGCCGAGAAATTCTAAATTTATTAGACGGTTTAATTTCTTATTCAGATCTGCCCTTTCTACAAATAAGAGCAACGTGGCTCTTTTTTAATCTCAGAATGAACTCTACAATAGCATATTTAAAATGTATTAACAATACGTTAAAGTAAGACCTCAAAATACATTACGTGAAGGGTATTTTTTATAAATATAGGGAAAGCGAAAGTTTTATTAGTAAAGAATGATTATTTTAAAATCAAAAAGAGAAATCGAAAAACGGAAACAAATTACGAAGAGCCTAGGCGATACAGCAGAAACTCCATTATCCGGATCTCTATTACCTGGATATTGGATTATCCGGATCAACCAACAGAAATAAAATACTTGCTAAAAATTAATTGGAATTTTTATTTTTACAAAGATCACGTCAAATGTGTGCACGTGCGCTTTTGTTTACGGCGAAAGAGCTGGAAGTTGCATTACAGACGCAAACACATAAAAAAATTTATGTTGAAAAGTATTCGCGATTTGGCAGCTACACAACGGAGCAGCTATACAACCGGGGGGGGGGGGGGGAAACAACGCTAAAACTAACTACAGACTATAAAAAAAGCCAAAAATGTCATTTATTATGTCCTTGTTGTCATGTATAAGAAATTATTATTATAATAAATTAATAATTATAAAATTAAACTAACAAATTTATTTTTAAAAAGGAAGTATTTCTCTAAATTCGTTTATCCGAATTTGTCGTTATCCAGATTATTTCCATCACTGATTAATCCAGATAATCGAGTTTCTACTGTAATGGAAGAAAATCACATCCTTAAGCAATTTGCTTTAATGTTTTACTCTTAGTGGGCTACTTATGGTGGAAGCTCTAAAAGAGAGTGCAGTGGATAACAACAATTCTTAACCCTGCACTGGTGCGGCGTCTCACAGACGCCAATAGTACTTTGCCTTCTGTGTATTGATGGATTGCTCTGGATATGCCCAGCAGACGTCGGTACCTTCGAAGTGTTCATGTATGAGTCATATCTAACAAACAAAACTCTTGAAGTTGCTATCATTCTTGTTACAACGTACGATAAAAGAAAGTTCCGAAAAGAATACTTACATTGACGTTGAATGACGCCCAATAAATTAACCGCTGTAAATATTATCTGAGTATGCCGGCTCTCGTCTCTTATTAATATTAAACAAAAAAAGCAGCATCCTGGTTCACACTAAACATTTATTTACCAAATCTACACGAACGAATACACACACACACATTAAGCTAAACAGAAACAATAGAATTCAATATAACTCTACTGTTGCCAATTCCCT
>OU015498.1:128168150-128178150 GCA_907164885.2 Dolomedes plantarius | reverse complement strand
AGTTTTTTTTTTCGGGGATTCACTTCTGCATACGGGCCCGGGTTTCCTTTCCCCCGGTGCTTAGCATCGCAGGTGATGAAGTGTGGTTATCTTAACTATCGAGGAACAATTGATCTTGCCTGGGGAGTTTCCCAAAGAAAGATGTCGTTTAGCGGAGCAGAAATTCGGGTGATGCGTCCCTATAGGATAGCCTCCTGATCCTGAGACTAAAATTTGTTTTTGCTGATGACGAAAATCTAGTTGCCTTCACCGATAAATAATTTGAGAATAGAGGTGGAGAGAATGGCGATTTCCCGTTGGTGTTCCGATTGAATTGTCCGGAGATGAAAGGAGCGGAAGAAGCAGACGATTAGATGCCTACGACAGTATAAAGATTTGAATGCCTGCTACCGAGAAAGAAAAAAGGAGATCCCATGCCCGATGATGAGATCATCACCCGTGTTCCAGTGTGGTTAGCATCCAATTGAGTGAGTGTCAAATCATTTTTGTCTTGTTCAGACCCAACCTCGAAAATTTGAATGATTTAGTGCGGGATCAATGTTTGTTTTTAAAATATAGATTTTGAGAGAGAGTAGTTCTTTGCCTTAGGTAAAATAAATAAATTTATGCTCCCTGAATCCAAAAGGTGTAGGTTTAATTAAATACATGTCATTCGATATGAATTGAGGAGAAATGCTAAAAGATTAGTAAAATGTGTAAACTGTGTACTAAGATTTGGTGATTCGGTTTTTGAGTTAAATTGTAAATAGATAATGTTGTAAATAAATATTTAAGACAGGCAACACGACAAGGAGGCATTAGAAACAGAAACAACAACAGGGTATTTAATTACAACTGTGATACGTTGGCGACCCACTATTTGTATGTTATGAAGAATTCGAGATTACTTCATATTTGCACCAAGATATGAATGAAAGTTTTTTTTTTATAAATAGATAATTTAACTGAATATTTAAATGAAATCTTGTAATTAAAAACTTAAGAAAAGGAATAATGATTCATCATAGTGATGATAAGAAACATCTCTGTTCTCAAGAAGGAATGCTTTGAAGGAAACATTTTGGTTGATTTGCCGACAATTGGTTGATTACCGCTTGTGGCCGATCTGCTATCTGTCCATTGGATCTGCCCTGTTCAACAGTCCAGAAGGTCATGCGGAATATCCTCCGGTATTATCCGTACAAGCTTCAATTTGCGCAGAGGTTGCTTACACATGATTTCGAAATTCGATAGCGGTTCTCACTTCAGTTTCTTGCTCGTTTTGAGGTTGATGCAGAATGGCCTTGGAATATCCTCTGGACAGACGAAGCACACTTTTATTTGGACGGTTCGGTGAATACTCACAACTGCCGAATTTGGGAACCAGAAAATCAGCGTTTAATCTTAGATGTTCCGATGCATTCACCGAAAAAAACCGTGTGGTGTGGATTTTCTGCATTGTTTATTCTCGACCCGTATTTTTTCGAGGAAGTAAGTCCTAGAGGTCCAGTAACATGCTCGGTCACCGGGGAGCTATATGCATCCTTGTTACGGAATAAAATTGTTCAGGATCTGCAATCACGTCAGTGCCTTTCACGCACAATTTTTAAAAAAGATGGAGCTCCTCCACACATTAGCCTTCGTGTTAAGAACGTTCTCAAAAATCACTTTACAGAAGAACGTGTCATCAGCCGCTACTTTCCTAATATGTGGCCTCCCCGACCCCCAGACCTCAACCCATGCGACTTTTGGCTTTGGGGGCATGTGAAACATCTAGTCAGAATTGATAAACCAAGAACTATACCTCAAATGAAAGACAGCATTTCACGACATGTTCTCAGCATTTCTCCGGACACACTGCGGTCAACTGTAGAACATGCTATCTTACGATTTCAAATGGTAGCTGAAAATGATGGCCGTCATGTTGAACATGTCTTGTGGTAATAATTTTTTTTAACTATAGTAAATGTTGGCTAAATGTGTAATTTATCAAAAAACGAACTCTGGTGGTGAAATTTTGAAAAAAAATTTATTCGCTCAAACACATTCCCATCCCTTCAATATGTCCTACACAAAATTTCATAACTTTCTGAACAATAGTTTCGACTGTAGACAACTTTAAAGTAGGGAAGTTTAATTATGGACACCCTGTATATTCGAATAAAGCTTTCTAAAAAGTTATTTTTAGTTTTGGAGAAAAAATTATCACCATTTTGGGTACATTGATATCTTCTACCACAGAAATTTCTGAAAAGTTTTTCCGAACTACTTGGATAAATTAAGCAAAAATTGGAGAAATTAAAATAAAAATCCTGAAGTTCTATTTACATTACAATTTTATTTGTTGACGGTAAAACCCAGAAAAAAGTTAAAATGAAAAATTACTCAATATAAAAAGACTTAGAAAAAATTAGATACTATATTTAAAGAAGCCCTGAGTACAGAAGTTAGTTAACATGTAGCAGCACTTAAAGTGTCTACAATACTTAACGAAGCAAGAGGCAATTATAAGATTATCATATCGCTGTTCCGGAAGAACAATGACGCAAGTGAAATTCAACAACGCATTTAACTCAATGTATCTTTCATTTTGCACTTTCGTCATTGTTCTTCCGGAACAACGATATGTACAACTGGCTACGCATCGTATTCATTATCTGCGATATGAAAGCAACTCGAAGAAAAACGTTAGAAAAGCTAGTATAAATAGTGGTTTTGAATTCAAGCTTTTTCAGCATTTCATTTTTTTAACTCTTTTATTAAGCTTTTGAAAAAAATTGTGGATTTATGACTCAACGATTCAACAAATCAAAAATATAAGGATATCCCCCAAATGTCACCTGTACAAGTTCACGTGAACAAAATCTAATATATAAAAATGAATGTTTGTATCTCTGTAATTGTATAGAAATCCACAGTTTAGGAGCAACGATCGTGAAATTTTAAATACAGGCGTCTTTAAAAACAGCCGAGGGTCTGAAGAACTTCAAAAATCGAAATTAATTACCGTTGATTTTTAATTAATAAAAAACCACAATTTTGAAACTAAATGTAAGCTGTTACACTTTGTGGCATCATCCCTCTGAATATGGCGTCCACGTTAGGGTTAGCTGACAGCGAGCGAAAAGATAAAAATAAATAAATCAAAAAGTTTCAAGTTATATATTAAACCAGAATAATAAATGAAAATAATAATCTTTCAAGTCAGATTTTATACTTTAAGACATTTCGATTAACGATCGTCGTTTATTTTCGCCGTGTTATTTTGTAAACAAACGTTCTCTGTTGCCATTTTCATTTCAGACATTTCTTATTGAAACGATGTAATGCGTAGTAAATGCGTTAAATATTTCTTATCTAAAATTTATATTTTAAAACATTTCAGTGAAATTAACATCGTCTTCAGATTATAAACAGACGTTATTTGTTGCTATTTTCATTTTAGAAATTTCTTATTAAAATGATGGAATTCTCCGATATATTTCCATAGTGGAGATTTAGACACATTACAGAATTTTAAAAAAAAACCTTTTGTGTAATTTATATATTTGTGTGTGTTTAATTATTTCAAGTGACTCTAAAGTGGGCGTGGCATTTTTTCCACTAGCGTGAAAAATCAGAATAATATTGAGTTATTTAATTTTTTTTTTTTTGCTCATCAGACGACAGTAGCAGCGAGTGGCAGTAGTTACACAAGTTTGAATTTGAAACATTGTTTTGTTGTTTCCTAAAAGAAGCAATAATCCGTTACTGTATTTTATATTGTTCTTAATTTTATAATTCACGATGTACTTTTAAAAGCATAAAAATTAGTATATCTTAACTAAAAAGAATCAGTCTAAACTTAAGCACAGTTTTGCGATTTATTTACGGTTAACTATGTTTGTGTTTAGCTATTCCATTTGTATGTTTTAAAAAATGATTTTTTAAAGGTTTTTTTTGGTGCTTTATGGTAAAATAGAACTTAAAAATTAAAAAAAAGAAACAAAAACTTAACTGTAAATAGCATACTTTTTCTATAAATTGGTCAATTTGAAGTAATTTTTATTGAAATTTAGCTAAAATGCCTATAACTGCATAAAAATCTTAATGCTACTATTTTACTTTCCCAAGCACAATTCTAAAAATGTTATAAAATACGCAGCCCTACTTTCCGATTTAGTACAAGAATTTAAAATTGATTTCAGGACTTCGGGGAAAATAAACAATTTTTGTTTTTGCATGTTTTCTATTCTATTTACAGTCGATATAGATATAATGCTAGCAAATTGTCAAATGGAATGCATAGAGTTGCAATCTGACATTTAACTTAAAGAGAAATTCAATCGAGTCTCTTTGTTGTACTCATAAATCATACCTGCCCAGATATAAATATCCTTCACTGCATAGTCAAGCGTTATTCTGGTCATCAACGTTTGGAAGCACGTACATCTGAGAACAACTATTTTCAAGAGTTTCAACTATTTTGAAGCACACTAGGAGTCAAATTCGAACCAAAATTTATTCGTTGTTTTTTAGTATTGATGTGTATGACATTTCCCATCCCTTTTTTATACTATGTTTAATTTTTCATGCAGAGTTCACAAGGCAAAAGACAATTTGACAATTTTACTTTTCAGCTTTTAGTGATGAAAGGCTGAATCTATCTAAATTCTGAGATGTGTATAACATTTCACATGTTTTTTTCCTATGCTATTTATACTGTGTTTAGTTTTTAAGTTGACTTTGGTTAACAAACATTCATATTGAACCCCGAATCAAGAAACGAGAAACATAGTTTATGAAGGTACTTCAGATGATATTTGGATCAGTTTAATTGAACAGAGATTTATATGGAGTTTAATAAGGACAGAATGTTTCTATTATTGCTACAGAATCTTGCATTTATGGTGCGTGTAGCCCAAACTGCAGATTTCTGTTAATTTTTTCATCAGTCAGTGCCTTTAACAAATACTTTAATACTTTATTTATATATTTTTTTGGCTACAGAATCCTGCATTTATGGAGGTATTTATATGGACAATTAGACATTTTTACTTTTAAGCTTTTAGTGATTTATTATAAATGTATATATTTTATGATATTTATACTGTGTTTAGTTTTTAAATTACTTTTTGTTAACAAACATTAGACAATTTGACATTTTTAATTTAAACTTGAAAAATGAAAGGCTGAATCTACTAAAATTCTGAGATGTGTATAACATTTCACATGTTTTTTTTTAAATGTTATTTATGCTGTGTTTACTTTTTTAATCAATTTTGTTTAACAAACATTCGACAAAATGACATTTTTACTTTTCAGCTTTACTTTTTAAAACTCTTAACTTTCCAAGAGACAATTTAACATTTTTTCCTTTTCAGCTTTTAATGGTTTATTATAAATGTATATATTTTATGTTTTACTTTTCAGCTTCTTTTGCTCCAAAGATGAAAGGTTTAATCTAGATGAATTCTGAGGAGTTAATTATAAATTTATATATTTTTATATTGGATTTTTTAAAAATTATTTGGGTGTATAACGTTTCACATGCTTATTTTTCTATGTTATTTATACTGTGTTTAGTCTTTAAATTGATTTTGGTTAACAAACATTCGACAAATTGGCATTTTTACTTTTCAGCTTTACTTTCCAAAAGACAATTTGACATTTTTCCTTTTCAGCTTTTAGTGGTTTATTATAAATGTATGTATATTTTATGTTTTACTTATCAGCTTCTTTTGCTCCAAACATAGAAGGTTAAATCTTGCTAAATTGTTTAGATTTTAAATTGATTTTGGATAACAAACATTCCACAATTTGACATTTTTACTTTACAGCTTTTAGTGGTACAATAATGAAAGACTGCATCTAACCAAAATACTGAGATATGTATAACATTTCACATGCTTTTTTTTTGGCTATGTAATTTATACTGTGTTAAGTTTTTAAATTGATTTTGGTTAACAAACATTCCACAATTTGACATTTTTACTTTACAGCTTTTAGTGGTACAATGATGAAAGACTGCATCTACCAAAATACTGAGATATGTATAACATTTCACATGCTTTTTTTTGGTTATGTAATTTATACTGTGTTAAGTTTTTAAATTGATTTTGGTTAACAAACATTCCACAATTTGACATTTTTACTTTATAGCTTTTAGTGGTACAATGATGAAAGACTGCATCTACCAAAATACTGAGATATGTATAACATTTCACATGCTTTTTTTTGGCTAATTTATACTGTGTTAATTTTTTAAATTGATTTTGGTTAACAAACCTTCTTAAAATTCCGGGCAACGCCGGGTACTTCAGCTAGTAAGGTATAAATACAAAAATAAAATTTAAGCATGATCTCTGTAAAATACAGATCAGAAAACAGCACCAAAGTCCCAACAAATTAGAATGAAAAATGTAAGAAAACTACAGAAAAAATTAAATGCGTGGGCAAGAAAATTTCCCACCATTAGTTACAGTAAAAACTCTTTCGGTTAAACTGTCTATTTATAATTAAAAATTAATTTAATATGGCACATGTGTTCTATGCAAGCCGTGTATTACGAAGATTAAAATTGTTTGACAGTTCTACTCTTAAGAACAGTAAAATTATTTAACAGATACGAAACTGTCTCCAATTGTGAATCGAGTGTTTGAGGATATACAAGTATAAAAATATAAAAACATAGCAACCGTTTTGGCTTCATAGAGAAATTCCTCTCAAAAGACATTCTTTCACTACAAGAAGAAATACGACTGACAGTGACAAAGTCTGCGATGCGCTCAGAATCTTTATGATGTCTGCACATTTTTCGCCTTTTACGCTAATCAACAATAATAAATTCAGCTGTGCCTTTTTTTCGGTTGGATCGATGCCCAGAGTTTCATTTTACTCCAAAAACTGCCATTCGAATGCCTTTAAGAGGAAAGGAACCTTAGAATGAGATAACATGGAACAAAGCACTATCAGAACGATCTAAATTAATGCCAGTGAACAACATAATTGATCCCGCATGGAAGCTGTGTCCATTCATTGCGAAATGTAATGAATTATTTTAAATTAAAAAATATGGTTAAATGAGAAGGGGGGAATCCTCGGTTCGAGATTTTAAATATCACCAAGGTGTTATTGATTAAATTCGCTATTTTTTTCTTCCTCTGTTAAACGTCGCCATGGAATTGCTACATTACTTATCTAGTTTTTTTTCCTCCTTTGTTAAACGTCACTATATTATGTTTTATTCGAAATTTTGCCGAACTTGAAAAAGAAACGCAAACTGTCCAAGTAGTAACTAGCCCCTTAAGGCTGCTATGTACTAACCCTATTGGATTCACTCATCTCAATGTTAGCCTATAGAGAAAATGTGTCCAAGGATTGCCGACTTGCATTTAAAGATTTTTTTTTTTTTAAGGTAGGATTACGTTCCTCAATAACGGTCCTACGGAGAAAAAAAAATTGTCCTGCGTTGCGAGTTATAATTTTGGCTGCGCGCCAAATCCAGTAGCAGTAAACAGTTAAACAGAAAAGTACTAGAATGCGTTTTAAAAAAAAAAAAGTATGCAAACGATAAGTAATCCTACGCGTTAATAAACCCGTGGTAGCTTCGTTAGAAACTTTGTGTTTCGTAAGAACTTTATGTTCGTTAGTAACTTTATGTAGCTAACTGAATTTTTTTTTAACTGTACTCCATAATAAAGAAAGAAATTTTACACCTTGGGGCATTTTCTTTTTTTTAATGCAAATATTTGTAATTTTAAATTATTCGGGGAAATAACCTGGTAGAGTGTGTTTTAAACGCTCCTAAATTCCTTTGGTTGTCGAAATTTATAAAATGAATCCTCTTGCAACATGCAGAAAAGTTCAGGCTATCTGAAAATACCATTTTTATTGGATTATCAACATTTATGTGAATGTAAATAGTAGACAAATTTTTTTCATAGGTTAACATTGAGGTGAGCGAATCCAGTAGGGTTAGTACACAGCAGCCTTATAGTGCTAATAAAGACTTGGACCACTGTACCTTAATGTTGAGATTTAACTTTAAGCTTAGAAGCAAGTTTTAAAATAACTATACACGATGCCTTGCAGAAATGTTAATAAGATTTATGTAAAATAAATGTACAATACTTACGATATAACGAAAACTGTTAAAAGCTGAATTTATAAAAGGACACTTACGTTAAAGCCACGATGTCTCCATGTGTAATTTCATAGTTTCTCATGGCCCATTTGTTCAGTAGAACGTAGTCATTTGTTTTCTGGTCATCTGGATTCAGAGAGGGCTAAATATAGACACAATAAAAACAATTTAAACAAATGTTAAAAACTTCAAATTTACTTCCAGAATAAAATATTCAGAATACAACTCAAACATTGAGTATTTAAAATAATTCCACGCATAAACAATTTCGAAACTATTAAAAGCATGGGTTAATTCTTTTAAATATGCACCAAGGTGTAACTGATAAAATTCATCTTTTTGCTGTCGTTGTTGTTTTGTTTGTTGAACGTCTCTGTTGAACGGCGTCGCCAGGGCATTGCTATATTACCGTTTAACATAAAAGTGCTATTGTTATTCTATATTACTGTTTAACACTAAAGTGCTGTTGTTATCACTGACTGATTTCAGTTTCTGTCTTTTTGATGCTCTCTATCATTTTCCCCGTTAACAATAATATAGCAATACCTCGACGACATTAAACAGAGGAAGAAAAAATAATGAGTTAATCGGTAACACCTTAATGCGTAGTTAAAATCTCGAAACGAGTTCTTTTATAGCTTTTTTCCCCTCCTTCTATTAAGCGCCCCCAAAGATTTCTGTATTACTTGCTTTAATGGAAATTTTGGCGAATTTGAAAAAAGTCAGAAAATCCAATCTATCCAAGCATAAAAACAGCACCTTAGAGCTAATAAAAATATTTATTAATAGAGATTTTACTTTCATTATAAACAGTGCGTAAATGCATATAACATATTATTTTCCTCGCAGTAAAATTCATTCCAGATCTAAAATATGATCATAAGAAGTTGATGCCCACCAAGATACAAAACGAGTCTACAACTCCATAAATCCCAGTGTTACTCAATGATGTGCTTTAACCAGGAGATGAGTATAGAAAATAAACTTCTGCTTTACAAAACGTACTTCGACCTATATTCTTTATGCAGTACCTATATGGGGGTCAGCGGCTAACAGTCATGTCCAGAAATTGCAATGCACAAAAAATAAAACCTTACGTCTAATTACTAAAGCCAATAGATATAAAACTAACTACTCCCTCCACAAAGATTTAAATATTGAACCCATTCGCCTGGCTATAATGAATCTCGCCACTAAATTTTATAACAGTCTTTACTGCATCCCTAATGAAGAAATTGCCAATCTTCCTGATCATGACAAACAAAATTTAATCGCAGACCTAGAGCGACTCTAGTGCTTGACACTGAAATAACTCCCAACTCTTCTTTCCCGTGATTTTTTCTTTCTTTATGTCATTCCGTTGTCCTTAAATTTATTCTAAACCCGCTTAATTTTCACCCCCTTTTTTTTTCCTAATTATATGCAGTCACATCCTCTTACGTTTTTTTGAACACAGGAAGTGTGTCGTCTCGTTGGTTTAATATGCCCTCTGCGAATCCTCGTGGTCAATTTGTGACGGTCAAGGTCAAGGTTCGTGGTTGCATGAGGGACCTCGCAGTAAACTGAAGCAAGGTCATGGTCAATTTGTGAGCCATCCTCCCTGATAATATCTTCTACTAAGATCCTGGACCTTGTTTCGTCAACCAGTCAGGTTGCAGGACTCATTTTGCTCTCGACCAGTAGTTCAGCTTATCTTTTTAACCTCTGTAATAAAAATTCAGTCATCTTGCTTCCTTTTTCGGCCTGTTTCAAGCACGGGTTGCTTGATAGTTCTTTCCCATCCTGGTTTGATCCCAGCGTTTAACATCTTTGCTGCTCGCGGTCAACTGTGACTCGGTCTTCGACTTTTGAGAGTTTAATCTTTATATTTGCTTTTCATTTTATCTTATATTGGAA
>OU015498.1:128153150-128163150 GCA_907164885.2 Dolomedes plantarius | reverse complement strand
GCCTCATTATTTAGGTGTTCATATTCAAAATGAACTTATTTACCTTTTGGGACAAAAAATAAGACATGAAATAATATCACTCTTAAAAGTTAGTAAATATTATTCTATTATTTTAGATTCCACCCCTGATCTAAGTCACCAAGACCAACTTACTGTTGTAGTAAGATTTGTTCTATTAAACAATAAATCAAAGCAAATAGAAATTAGGGAGCATTTTTAGGGATTTATTTCAATATCAGATTTTTTTAAAACAGATAAATCAAATAGGTCTACAAAATATAAATCTGTGGAAAGTATGTTACATGATCCATTTAATAATTACAAGATAAAAAACTTTTTATATACCATGTTTTTAAATTTTCTGTTGAATCATATAAACTTGACAATTCTATGTATTAATAAATACGTTTTAAAAATTTTTTTGATGAATACCCCATCAACATGGAAAAAAGTAAGTTAATTGGAAGTTCACTTGCGTTTAACTTTTGTTCCCGTCCCAGCCAATAGATGGCTGCAACAGTCTACAAAACAAAATTAATTGAAAATGAATTCAATGCTGCTTAAAGATGGCTAAAAGTATCAAAGAATGCATTGTCATCGTGTTCTCAGCTATTCTAAAAGTTTCAAATGTCTACCTAGTCGGGAAGTTAGTTAAAAATCGATTGCAAGATTTGTACTAGACAAACACAAAAAAGAAAGCGAGTTAAAAAAAACATGGAAAAATGTAAAAGATATTATAGCTGAAGATTTATGTGAAGAAATTGATAACGTTGCACCCTATATCTCTCCTGAAATGAACGTGTTAAATGTGATTCAATACTTATTTACAAATAACCTCATCTATTTGTTTCCAACTTAGTGATTGCCATACGAATTTTTTTAACATTACCTGTGACTATGGCTAGCAGGGAAAGAAGCTTTTCAAAACTTAAAATAATAAAAAATATTTCAGATCAACAATGGGACAAGAAAGGCTTTCAGACTATCTATTATTAGTATCGAAAAGGACATTTTGGAAGATATAGATGATCAGATATTATAACAGAATTTTCATTAAAAAAGACAAGAAAAGCAAAGATTATTTAAGCTTTTTGACTGACTAAGTAAGTATATGTATTAATAGATATGTGTTGTATGTATTTAATATAATGTATTCATTTGGTTATTATATCAATACATTAATAATTATTATGTTAGGTTGTAAAATTAAAAAAATAAACTGAATTTATAATATTTTCTGCAATTTGTTGTTTCATTTAAGGTAAAAATATTTCAGAGAAATTTCAATTAATCCATATGGTCAATTAATCCATACAGGGGGGGGGGGCAAAATTATTCTCGCACGCGGGCGGCAGCTACCCTAGGAACGACCCTGGATTTAATGTGCCCATAGCTAATGGAAAACTGATTTTCCACATCTCAAACTTATAAGCATGTTATTGCATTCTGTATCCCCTTTATTAAAATTCCCAGTGACAAAAATCAATTTCATAAAGCTAAGACAAATATAATGCTGATTAAAATAAGCTTTGAAAAATAAAGCATGAGTATGTATTTCAAAAATGCAATTAAAATTACAATAATAAATGAGGTTAATATATATATATATATATATATATATAGACTTTTGTAAAAAATTAAAAAGTACCAAATGATTCTCAAATGTCCAAGTCAAGTTTTATGAAAAATATGTCTGAATTTCATAGACTCATTTCTGAATTTTTAATTAGTATTAGCATTCTGAATTTTAATTAGTATAATAATACTATTTCTTATATGAATGATATAGTATACAGTATATGTATATCTAAAAACATCTGCTTAAATACACTAGAATTAAATTGGTTCAATTATATTATGTATGTTACTTTATTCATATGGTATATTTCTTTTAAGTAATATATGATTCTGTTTAATTGAAATAACTCAAATATAAAATTCACTTATTAATTTTTTTTTAATTTTTTTAGTTTCTCCATGCAAAAGAAAATAATGCTAGTAAATAACGCATAAAATATTTATATTATTACATATAATAAAAGAGAAGATATAAAATGGTCAAACTACATGATTTAAAATAAAATTTAACTACATATATTCAAAATATGATGATTTTGAATACATGTAGTTAAAAATTTCAATTATAAATTTACTTAATTTCATCAACCAGATAATGTGCAGGCTCTTTGAATATAACCCTATAATTCACTATTCCTAAGAAGAAAAATTGAAAGGCATTCTATTTTCAGAGAAAAATAGTTACTTTTTGCAGATATAAAACTGAAAAAAAAACATCAAATTCTGTGCAATTGCTAAGGGTTTACAGATTTAGAAAAAAAATGGTTTGTTTGCTCATCTAAAAACTGAATTCGAATTTTTTTACTCTCTAACTGAGTGGAGTGAATTTTGAAATAAAAAGCAACAGCATTCACAAAAAATGGTCTGAAACCTTAATTTGTAATGAAAATAGTATGTTTAACCACTTCATACTAAGGGAATAAATTTGTCAAATAATCAACTGATTCATTTATAAGTTTCAGACATGGAATCTTTTTACTTAGCATTATTCTAAAAATTAGTCGCATATTTTCATCTACAATTGAAAAGAAAAGAAAAAAAAAACCTTGAAATTTTATAACAATTAAAATAACTACCTATTCTCCTTTATGACAATTCATTTAATTATTTTGGGTATCTACTGAGGAAAAATTATTTAAAATGAGCTAAAAATGCAAATTCAAAACATTTAATCATAATATTTGCTAAGAAAATTAAGAAAAAAAAAATACAATTACAATTTGTAATTGTGTTTTTTTACTGGATTTACATAGTTCATCAACACTTTACAAGTATTGTCATCAGATTTTTAAATTCCTTAAAAAGTTAAAAGATCTTTTATTTATTTGCATGCTGATGGGAAAAAAAACTTAATACACAGTGAAAAACTCAGTGATCTAAAGTTTGTTTTGTCTATAAATTTCATTAAAAAATACACAAAATTTGAACCCTGCAATTATTGCCTCATATTTTATAAAGGTGTTGGAATGCAGACAACCAACTACGAGGCTGGGATTGAGGCTATTAATCAAGCCCTCTCCAGGCTTCTTTCCATCGCAACTCATAATAGGGATGTCTTTCTTATTTACTCCCAGACAGCAATTTTAGCTCTTTATTCCTGTCCCTGTGCTGACTCTGCTCATCTGGCCAAGATACATTTACTAGCCAGTAATGTCTTGAATTATGTTGGAACATTACATATCAATGGACTTCTAGCCACTGCAGTTTACTGGGTAACGAGTGAGCTGATTATCTTATTAAAGAGAATTGTAGGTTACCACAACCCATATAGTCTTTCCCTTTTCTCCAAGCTTATGATGAAGACAAAAAATTCACAGAGGTAGTTGGCAATATACATAAAATGCAGACTGTGGCTAAGGCTTGGAATGAACTGCCCTATCCCTCAGGACCTCCCAAGACATTGCTGTAATAAATTTTAGAATAGTTGCATCTCATGACTTTTAACATGGACACCTACATTGCATCAGCATTGCATTTTCTCCTGACTGACCCCTTTATTCTGCTGAAGAATTTATAGATTTTAACAATCTTTTAATGTATTGTTCTCTTCAAGACAAGCATTTTTCAGTCACAAATTTTTATAGCAGAGCTCACTTCTACTGGGCTGTATGTGGAGAATTATGATCACTGGACTTTCTCCCAACATAGGAAAATAAAAATATTTTATGAAGGCAACAATTCCCTAAAGTCACTCTACATGGGTTTCATTTTTTCTTTTGTTGTTGTTGTTGTTGCTGCTGTTTTTGTAGTCAAATAATATAATCTGTATTGTCTGCACAATATTTTAGAAGACTTTTGAAGAACAACAAAATATATTTCACATGACTTACAGGAAACTTGTGGAAAATTCACGCATAATCAACGCTTCTTCGATTTTACGAATTTTTTTTATATATTGTGGAATTGAAGAAATATTGATCACATATATTTCAGAGATCAAAATAATACAATTTTCTTTTTTTTTTTCAGTATGAGAACAAGTTCTGTTTCAATATCTAACAACAAAACAGATGATTACAGAATTTAATTTTCATCTAACTGAATATTTTATATGCCTCCCTAAAAACACCTGGTAATTCACTTTATTTTCTCAGAGACATTTTATATAGAATACAGCATTTTTAAAATAACATTTTTATGGATTATATAATATCAAAATAATTCGTAGTCATTAACCTTAAAGCCGTCTGAAAGTCTGTCCACTTTTTTCAAGCTATTTTTGCCTAAAAAAATTTTTTGTTGGGGAGGATTTCAAAAACTTCTTAATTCTTTCAGACTTATTAGTGTTTCAAAATATTTCCTTAAAAGGTGCTGTGTGAGGCACATTTTACATCAGATTATAAGTTAAAATTACTCAATAAAATGTTCACAGATATAAAACTAAAATATAAAAGTATTCTAACAACAAAAAGAATTTAAAGACTTAGTTGAGAATCACTTGAAAGTTAAAAAGAAATAAAATAAGCATTTCTCATAACACATAGGGACATAACATGGAACAAACCACTCTTTAAAACAGGGTTTTAAATTTTAAGTTTAAACTTTGTCATGCTACAAATCACAGGCTAAAAACTAAAGATATTGCATAGTATACACAAGAGAAATGAATATGAATCTTTTAGCTCAAATTTACAAAAAGCTGTAATTTATTTTCCAGAGGAGAGTACTGTAAACTGAAATGGACTGGAAAGATATCTATGGTTCAAGCATTTCTGACAGCAAAAATTTGAGATATATTAAATTTTTAAACAAAAGCATCTATAAATGAGCAAGTGCATTGTTTCATACAGCCAGTTTTAGTTTAAAACATCAACACATGTGCACATCTATCTTTTTAAATAAATGGCTTCTAAATTTCTAAATAATATTAATAGGGAGAAAAGATATTAGGGAACATTAGCACTAGTATTATACACATTTAATTTTATTCATTAATTGTTTAAAATACTAGACTCCAGTCATGATATGTTTTTATACATTTCTCAAGATTACTATAAAAGATAAAATTTCTTTTCAAAAAAGAGCAAGTTACATCATCTTTACCAGATTTCAAATTCAGAAAATATGAAAGTACAACATACCTGCATTGATATACCTTCTACTTTAGCAACATATCCAACACTATCTAAAAATGCTATGGTAACAGGAACACTGTATAAGAAATTTTTGCCAATACGCTTTAACCAGAAAGTTCCTTTATTCCAAGAGGACATAGTTATAATATAATGTGTATGCTCTCAACACAACCTAAAAAGTTAAAAATAAATAAGATAAAAAAATCCTGATTAAAAGAATTACAATTTAGCTTTAAAAAAATTTTTTTTTAATAATATAAATGCTAACAACCTGTTTTTAAAAAATTATGTGTTTCAATTTCCAAACGTATAGCTCTTTCACATTAATATCGTGCCTGAGTAATTTCTTACACTTACTGCACTAGAATGCTTATTGAGGAAAAGAGAGCTATAAATTCCAGAAAGGAAGTACAAAGTAGATAGGAAACTGTTTATAGACAAGATAATTACCAAAAGGATAATTCTTTGTATGTAATCAGAATCCTGTAATAGCTTTAAATGGCATGTAATAACAACCAAGCAATCAAGCTTAATCTTATAGTTTTTAATGGAAAGTTGTTTTGTATATAGATTAAAAAAAGGTACTTCCTTATTAAAGTAGCCTTGGTGATATAGTTAAGGAGAGAGTTAGATTAATGGCAAAAGTTAACAAAATACTCTTAAAAACACCTTGTCTTTTCCTTGGGTGAAGTTCTAATTCACTTTTGCTGTAAAATTTATATTAAAAAAAAGGATTCTAAAAATAATTCCCGAAGAGTTTTTTTAACACATATGCAAATTATATGAAGCATTTACTTTGAAAATAGTGAGTGGACTCTAATTTAAAACATGTTCTTAGTAAAATAATTGAAGACAAGACAGCAAGATATTCATTATTCATAATTTTTACACTGAAAATGGTGAAATAAAGTTATTAATAAATCATATTTTAATATTGTTCATTCTTTTGAAACTGTGGCTGCCATCAGAGCCATATATACAGTTTATTGAGCCTAGTCAGGGCCCTTCTTATATAAACAAGAATAAGCATATTTGTTTAAAAAAAAAAAAAAACCACAATTTTCAAAGTTGTGTTAATTTATATTATTAGTTTGAGATAACAAAAATATAGAAAGAAAAAATAATCTATTAAATTATTTAAGAAATTTAAAATTTTGATTACTAATTCTGTTGTCTATAAACTTATCAATAATATCTTCATAACAGAGTTTTTAGAATATCCTTTTCTAAGTACAATATTAACTTTTAACTAATTCATATGGTCACTAAAGGAAGTATTTGAGTAACAATCGCTTTATCTGTCATTTTTAATAAGCCCTTACTACTTTGCGCTTATTGCAATAAGCCTGTATGAAACCAGGAATTTGAGCAAACTATTCCAATTTTTCTAACTAGCCTAAAGGTGTATGGGCTCATTAAAATTTTCCTAAAAATTATCAGGCTAGTTAGAAAGTTGTCGATAAATTTCCAATTAGCCTGGTGCATTGCAAAATAATGGCACTCTTTGCAATAAGTCGGATTTGGCAATTTGCCTATGACATATACATCACCTCTTCAACAAAAATCGGTAACTATTCTATCATAATGGGTTAAAAATATACAAATTTTCTTTTTCAAAACACAATTATGCAAGTATTTAGAAAATATATAATCATTTTTGATATACCCACCGATAAAAATACACTCTAAATGTGTAATAGTTTTTAGATCAAGATGATTATAATTCTTTTTGTTGTTAACATTTCTTAAAAGTAGTAAAAAATTCTTTTCTCCTCTAGAAAACTGTAAACAATGCTATAAGTTTCAATTTAGCAATTATTTTAGCAGTATAATTAAAATTATTAAGTGTAGATATCTAAATAAAAAATGCATATCTGAGGGCAGTAAAAAGAAATTGCTTTTTACAGGTCATTCAATCAATAGTGTCTAAGGTTAAATCAAGCTGATCAACAGAATTAAAATGAATTGATGGTCTTATCTTCCATATAATTTTACAGGCTTGAAAAATGTTATGCATCAAAATCTGACACAACAGAATTTAATCTCATAAAAATATGAGAGAAACACAGTATTTTATTAAAAACTGTTTGGGTTAAGGAAAGGTAATCTAACTGCAATAGAAATATTTTGCTACATGAGGCCTGAAAAGACAGGGGCCTACATATTAAATATAACTCTAAATGACAAGGAATGTTCGTACCAATTTCAGGTACCACACCAATAGTATTCTGTACCAAATGCTAGCACATGCACAGTCTAGCAATTAACAATTACCTATACCGTCTGTCATCATTATGCATAAAGCTTACCTAATGAATGTTTTAAAGAGCCATTAAGCATTCTAGACTAGCATTTAGTATCAAAAATACCATACTTTACTAAAATGCGTAAACTTTGACTGTACTTGTCAGTCACAAGTAAAAATTAACAGAAATTTCTCATTGTGAATTCCTTTCCCTCTAGCGTACTCATCAGTTAGGGCTTACTGAGGAGCCCATAACAAAGGCAAAACCTAGGTCCAAGGCTACCTCTATACTGAAGATGAAATTTTTGCTTTTATAACATATTTTAATATCATACTCAAGAAATTGTTATATATCTTAGCAGAAATATCTTTGTAAGTTGAAAAAGAATAAACTTCAGGTAGTAACTCCCACAATCTCACTATATTTGCCCACACAATGTAGTAAAAAATATCAAATAGTCTAATGCCATACTTGAGATATAAAGCCATTAGTTATCTGATTTCTAAGTACAATATTATGTACAATAAAATGCTTCAGTTTCTAGTTAAATGTATCAACAGAAAGAAAAATAGAATCCTTCAATTCAGTAATTAAAATTATCATGGAAGCATGGTAGCGAAAGTATCTAAAGTTATGCACAAAAGATCTAGATGAACCACAAATTAAGACACAATAACTCAAAGCTCAATATTTTTATTGATATCAACCATTCTGTCTGACGATTTGGAAACTATTCCAGTTCTTGATTAGGTAATTCGACAAGGATACGTTGGCCTTAGCGTTTAGCTTATACGATATCCAGTTATCTTGTTTAGGTAAATTGAAAATTTTCTGATAAGAAATTTTGATGAAATTGTGACTTACAGATTTCTCAAAAATTAACGAGTCAAATTTAACCCCAATGAAATGTAGTATAAACACTAAAATATACAGCAGAGATATAATGGTAATGCAAAGCTGAGTACAACTAAAATCTTTAAAATAATGTGCAATGCTTGGAAAGCAATTAAATAGAACATCAAAAGTCAAAGTTTTACATATTTGTTTTCAAATTACTACACTTCATAAATAGAGCAAGGAATGGTTGACATTAAATCTAAATTTACACTTCACACTCTTGAACAGCACTGGAAGATTTTGAATAAATGTCATGTTTATGATATCAAATGGTCGAAACTTCTATGCTAAATTTATATAAAAGTAGCTAATATAAAAACTATACCACAAGATTAATTATTCATCTCATAGACAATCGGGATAGTAGTTCAGAAATTTAAAAACACTAAAGACATTTACAACACGTTTTAGTACGTAAACAGTCGAATTCATACTTAGTAATGTTAACTAATCGAATTCCTGGCTGAAAAGTCTTAGAAAAACGTTTTGTGTGGTTGTAATTCCGTTTACTTTACACTGCTTCTTTAATCTCAATTAAATTAAAAAGATTTTGCCGCGAAACCGTGAAAACAGAAAAATAGCAGAACACAATTTTCGAATTGCCAATTTCATTTACATAAATTTCTTCAAAATTCAAATTGCCATTGATATATCCATTAAAGTTTGAAAATTAAAGAATAGAAAGGGAAAAAAAACTGTCCTTTAAATTAGATATAAATGAGTATTTTTTAATCTTAAGATACTAATGATGATTGAATTTACCTTCATGAAATCTTATCAATCTGCAAGTTTATCGACAGTATTTCCTTATCTCAGTCTCAGAGTATGCCCTCCATGCTCCGAGCGTGAGAAATTTGATCTGCCGGTGAACAGAACTTACAGGTGATACAAGTCTGTTTGATCTGAAACGTAATTTTTATACTCTTCGTTGCGTACACAGCTGTTTAAATGAATAATTTTCTTATTTGTCTTTTTGCTTTAATTTCTCCCGCGCTCTCTGAGGAAGCATGTTATTCCTACGGAGGTGGCCATGTATATCCTCAAGAAACCACTAGATCAACTGTAGGACAAAATCTCGTAACAAGTAAAGCACAAAGTAAGTTATTTTAACCATAGGCCGCTGGAGAGAAGTCAAAATTTACTGGCATTATAGTCAATGCAATAATTTTGACGGAGTAGAGCCTTTCCGAATTCGTTACATATTGAGATTCAATAAGTATAAAAGTTTAAATCTTCCCATAATTACTTTTTCATACCTTTTTCCAGTATCTAAACCAGCACCAGATTGGGAAAGCACAGCTGTTGTAAATGGAGAATTCAAAGAGCTGAAACTAAAAGACTACAGAGGAAAATATGTAGTGTTTTTCTTCTATCCTTTAGATTTGTAAGTAAACAAGCTTCATATTAATGAAGTCCTAGTTATATTTTCAAATGTAAAAATTTCTTTAAAGTGAGAGTCTCAGTACAATGTTCCCGTATTCTCCTGTAGGTTTGATTTCATGCTCACTTAAATAATAATTGTTCAGAAATTAAGTAAACTTTGTATAAATGTTTCATTAAAGGGCTTATATTAAGATCATTCTATAGTTTACATTTTATTTTAAAACTTTTCTTTCATTATTTATTTATAAGTGTTATTAATTCAGTTCTTTGAGACTTTTTTTTTTCTTTATACATAAAGATTATTTCCTAAACTATTGAACA
>OU015498.1:128132226-128153050 GCA_907164885.2 Dolomedes plantarius | reverse complement strand
TTTGATTTTGCGTTAATTTTAAAGATTAATGTTTAGAATTTAATTTATTAAACGCTAATCACGTGGTTTTTCTTTTTGTGATACTTTAAAAATTTTGCGTCACGTGCATAACAACGAAATAAGACAAAAAAATAAATTTTTTTTCTTGCTAATGCTTCAGACGATTGGACATTAGCCAAAAAAATTATTAAAATACAGTAAAAGATATGTTCCTCAAACTGTACTATATTCTTTAGTATGATCTATTACATTTAATTTGAATATTTTCTTCTACATTATTTTGTCTATAAAAATATCCGTTACGATTTTTTTATAAATATATTTTTTTTGTTTTTTTTACATTAATTGCATACATTGATCGTTGTATTTATTATATATATATATATATATATATATTGGCATTAATTGCATACATGGACCGTTGTATTTAATTTGAATGTACTCCGTAGCGAAGTACGGATATTCAGCTAGTATCTATAAATAGGTTCAAATAGTCTAAAATTTAAAGAAAGTTTAAATCCTTTCATTCATTGTATATGTAATGAAGAACTCGAGTAAATTAAACACACAGAGATGAATGCATTGCAGGAATATGTTACGAAATACGAGCGTATTAATTGTGCATTTACTATTGATATGTAGGTTAACGTTTTTAATAGATTTATGAATGTAACCAGAAAGTAATCTAAGACGTACAAGACAATTGCGATTGCTTTGTTGTGTGTCTTAAAATGCTTTGTCATTTGTGAACATCCCTGGACACCAATTTGACATACATGCATAAAAGAGTCTAATCACATTCTTAATCAAAATGCAAGCCAACACAAATCAACTTAAACTGTTAAATATATGCAAATAAGACGACGACTGTTGTGTATAATAATCTTAGTATATCAAATCTCACGGCACGTAGCCATTCAAGGCAATGTATCTAGAGTGATGCTCAGACAAATAGAATGTCTCGGTGTGTTTCCTTATATACAATACTTATACGTTTTAAGATGCTCATTTCTATTAACAAATAAGGAACTGTTCACATTGCATCTGTCAGTGTCAGCGTTACTCGCTTTGAAATATATTTAACCAATTACAAACCTCCAAACGATTAGCCACGAAACTGTTAATGTCTGTGATTGGTTTAAAATATGTCAATACGAGCAACGCTGGCGCTGACGAACGCAGAGTGAACAGGCCCGAATTGTTTTCAATGTATAAATGCATCTAAGATATTGCGTCTCAGAAGTTCATTATGTATAATTGCAGTGCTATCCGTTAAAAGTAAACAACTAAAACGATGAAATTTTTTAAATGTTAAGTATAGAAATATTTTTACATTATTTTTATATTTCAAGGGAGGGGGTGGGGAAACGCTACTCGCATAATTTCTTTTTCTATCGCTGAAATTGAACGTAATTTTATGGGAAACCAAGTAGCTGAAGACTATTTTTTATTCCTTTACAAGTGACTAGAGTTTATAAACATTAACTTCCTAGGAAATGCTGTCACCTCTTTCAATCTAGCATTAATGCGTTTGGCTAGATTGCCGAATTGGCATATATATATATATTTTTTTCCATTCTGATTTTGCTCAAATATCAATTCTGATCTTATCAGCATTGAAAATAAAATGATGGCATTTCTGTACAAGTAAATTAGTGTAAGTGAAGTTAACGAAATTAAAAATTAAATTTGTCAAAAATAATAAAAAAATAGTTTTTGTAAGCCCCACTGTAAAAGTTCAACCATTAAAATAATAAATTATGAGTTAATGAGAAAAGCTTTTTGAACCCAGAATAATCAGAAGGAGTGGCAAACTCAGCCTAAACAATAGACGGATCACAATTGTCCCAGAGAGAAGACCACATAATGCTTATCTTCACTATTTAATTCTCCAAAAGCACATTGTTAGTACCAAGAGAACATTACGTCCCCGTGTGCTTATAATCCATGAGAATCGCTTTCGTTGTGGTACAGCTAGCAAAGCACAATGTTTAACTACAATAAACAATGAGTTACCTTCAATGAACAATTCAATTATTCCAAGACATGGCGATAAGTTTAAAATGAAAAATCACAAGAGGACTATAGTTTTCAGTGCCTGCTAAAAGAGCACATAATTTATTCAAATATCCGATTCAATTGCAATGTAAACGGTAAATTTGTTAGAAAGAGAGCAAAATTTAAACTGTTGGTCTCGAAATGCATCGCAAATTGTTCACTCATCTCACACGTATTTTTCTTCATAACTTAAAAATTCTTCAAAGTACGAAATAAAGGAGACATCTGTTTGATAAGTAACCAAGGAAATAAGGTTTTAAAGAAAATCGTGACAAAACAATGCTGTGCATTTCAGTATTTTTTTTCAGTTTAAATTTCCACATACATATGCGCGTAACTATACATAAATTCATTGTATTCTACATTACTCATTTTACATGATTAAGACGAAAAAATAACATAAAATCTTCATTTAAAAGATATATTCCGAAAATTGTTCCTTCGTCATTCTGTTGTCAAATTTTAGGAATATTTTCACTGGTTCAACTTCATAGTCAAATAAAACTTTCATTTTATCAGCTGTGATTTAAAAGTTAACAAAGTTACTGATAATTTTGTAAATAATTAAAGGAGTAAAAAACAAAACTCCTAAAAATTTAGAAATAATGCAGTTATCTCTACTGCTAGCTCCCAAAGAATTCAATTATCGTCTACAACTCCGGTTATTTACAGAAACACTCTGATATGACAGACCTCTCACGATTAGCTCGTTAAAAGAGAGAATGTTTACGTAGAGCTATGTATGTAATGACATCCATCCTAATGAATATCAAAACACGTCATATTTAAAAATGTTATTTATATATATGTGTATGTCTGTGTGTGTGTGTGGCACGATACCTCTTTCACGTTATTACAATATTATTTTTTAGAATACATTTTTGCTTTCTTTTCTACCAGGGGAATACAGCTACTGCCTAAAAATGGCATGACAAGGTATGCCATTTGAGCTGAGGATGGACCGACGTGGTCCGACATGACGGAACCACGCGTCCTCCATCTGCTCCTCCTTCTACCACCGCTTCTAACCCCAGCAGCGGCAGCCTTCAGCACGACATCTGAACCCCGGACTTCAATATTTCCCTGCCCACAGCCTTGCATCTGTACGCAACAGCTCCAGCCATTGCTAAACAATGCCACCCTGCGGACGGTCAACTGCTCAAAACATCTGTTAACCACTGTTCCACGGGAAATACCTCCGGATAGTCAAGCACTCGTACTTCAGAACAACAACTTAAGTGATCTCTATGGCCAGCTCCCTCCGCTACAGAGCCTCCTGCTACTCGACTTATCCCACAATCAGATTAAGTCGCTGGGCAGGGGGCTCATTTTCCATAACTTCACAGAATTACAAGTGCTCAACCTGTCCCACAATGAATTCCGAACAGTTTTTAATGGGGTCTTCAGGGGAATTCATCGACTACGCTTTCTCATCATGACCCATGTCCAAATTAAATTCATTGAGGAACACGTCTTCGATGGTTTACGCGAACTGAGACAGCTCCATTTGGCCCATAACCAGCTCAACGCCATCTTTCCTGAATGGTTTCGCGAGTTACCACAGTTGGAAGAACTCCATCTGGAGAACAATCATATTTCTTACATTAACAGTGCATCTTTTGCTAGTCTCAGTAACCTTCGACGATTATTGCTCAGTGGAAACAAAATAAGAGGCATCAGCGATCACGCATTTGACGGACTCGAAAATCTGACGTCGCTGTTCATTGAAGACAACCAGTTAACCAAAGTCCCCTCTGCTTCGTTTAAAGCCACAAAAAACATTAAAATACTAAAGCTGGGTGGCAATTTCTTCCCAGAACTACATACTGGTGACTTTGTGCGTTTAACATTGGAGGAGGCCTTTGTGGAAAACATCGCCGGATTAACTCTTGTTGATCGCGGCGCCTTCTGGGACTTACCTTATCTTAAAACTTTACACCTCCATCATAACGCGAAACTCCAATTTATAGATTCAAAAGCTTTTATAAATGTACCAAACCTGCGCATACTTTCACTGCATGGCAATAATTTATCTGCCCTAAGTAGTGATGTAGTTAAAACCTTCAAGAAACCTCTGCAGATAAGCTTATATGAAAATCCCCTTTTGTGTGATTGTAATGTCAAATGGATATATGATATAGTGAATACGGACACGAGTCAGATAAGGATGTTAAATTCTGATACTATGTTATGTGACCGGCCTTTAGAAGTACATCAAACTAAGCTTAAAAGTTTGATAAAATCCCAAATTCCAGACAGCTGCCCTCCAGTACTCGTAGGCTCCATCAACAGCACAGTAGATAAAAAGATAGATGATACGCACATCTTTCAGTGCAGGGCTCACGGAATTCCCGTTCCTAACGTCCACTGGATTCTGCCAAATGGTGCAATCCTTAATCAAACGTCCAATGACATCCACATCCACATGAAAAGTCCCGGTAGCCTGGGAATTTATCACCTCAAACCAAAAGACTCTGGTACCTATGTCTGCGTAGCAGAAAATCCTCTAGGTGAAGCTGTGAGTATCACCCAATTAACAGTAGAAAATATAGACATAAACCTGTTTCCCCTTGGGGTAGCATCTACTTTTGTAACAGTTGTGTGGAACGGAACAGCAAGAAATGCTTTTCCAGAATATGAGATAATATACCGCAAAGAGAACGGGGGAAATTCAAATAAAGAATACCAATCAGTTACAGTAAGCCAATTCTTCCGCTCTTATACCATTAATAACCTTCAACCCCAAAGCACGTATAAGTTGTGCATTGGTGTGAAAAGCAAAGAAGACAAACAATACGTCCAGTTTTCCTGTACGTGGGTTCGCACAAAAGATGAAAGTTTCATGATGCAAGGAATTACCCATACCAGTAATGTAGCCGTAGCTGTAGTCATTGGTATTGTGGCAAGCATGATGATGGTAGTTTGTGCAGTCACGGTTACAGCGAGAAAATATCGTCACAGACATTACGACACGCCAGAAAAATCTCTTGTAAGCAATATGGCGCAAATACCGATGGAGAATTTACACAGCCCTCTGATGTCTCACGTTGGATCATAATGAGCACTTTAAATAGCAGTACAGCTTCAGTCAGAAATACGCTCGTGAAAAATCGGCAGAATATCTCCAAACAAAATCATAAAAATTCTCAGCCCGATATCTTTGCACAAACATCCATTTACGAATACTCGATAAATGAATATTACTCGAACAACTCGTATTAGCCTTCAAAATGAAATTTAAAAGATGGTGTGATTTAAAATACTCAGATCCCTTAAAAAGCAACATTCATAAGCAAATTTTACAAAAAAAACAAAGTAAAATATAAATTAGAATATATTTTTTAAATGTTTTAAAATGCTTGGAGGTTTTTTCTAATGCCGTGGACGTTCTGTATTAAAAATGTCTGTGAATCTGTGAAATAAAGAAAGCAACTACATAGTTCTCCTTTTTAATATTAAAGTCCTCTTTGCAAATACATTTTGGTGAAGCTACGTGATCTATGCAGGACATGAATAGAATTTTCATATGTTTAAAACAAGAGTCTATTTAAATTCTGATGATGGACATTTGAATTTCCAGTTACTTTTAGGCCATTATCTAACAACTGAATAACTGGGAAAATTCGACAACTTTAGAATGTAACGAGATAAATGACTTATTTTAAAGTTTAACAAAGAATAACTTTTATTGTTAAATACATTTTAAGTAACATACAGATGTGTAAGTTCTCAGGTATTAGGATGTGGAATTCTCTTCCCATATCTCTCCAAACAGAAATTTGGAACGCGGAAACAGACATATTTTAAGACTATACATGTTTCGTTTTGTTTTTCTTTTTGTACTACTACAGCTTAAGTCAAACTCCGACTGATTTTTCGGAGAATTCCATCATTTTGGATTAAAATAAAAACAAACGAAATATCCTACTTAAAAATGTTGTACGTAAGCCTGCCAATTACATTTTACATTTTTGAGATAAAGCCCATGCCTTTCTGAATTCCAAAAGCAAATATTTATAAAAAAAATACTTTCGAGAAAATTTTAATTATTACAGCATTTACAAAGCATGAAGCCAAAATATTTTCCCCTCTCCAAAACAATTTCATCGCTCTCTTTCGACTTCAGTAAAACAGGAGTACTTTATTGATACAGAGAGTAAAACAGGGAAAAGTGTGATTCAAGAGCTCGTATTGTTTCGAAATCTCGAACTCTCTGCGAGAGTCCTTGGGAACGCTAACATCACATTGTATGTTCGTGACGTGCTACCTTGAAGAAATGTTTTCAAGTAAGTAAACACAATACTATTTCAACTACTGCCAAAGAAGAAATATTTTTACCCACGCATATGCATTTTTACAGTATGAAATAATTCAAAAAAATTTTTCCGTATCAAAATATCAATTGTATGAGGTTTGTGCAAAGATTTCGGCATTGAATTAATGCCGCACATTCAGTTCCCCATCGCTTTTAGAAGAAGAAAAAAAAATAATGTTTATTTTTAAAAGTTTAATATCCACATATAGAAATAAACTAAACTCAAGCATCCGGCCGACATAGACGCAAGTAGAGAAACTATATAAAGAAGATTTAACTAAAAAGAAATGCTACAAAGCTATTATGTTTAATACGCTATATGCTACTGGTTTAGAGCTTCTTTACTACGTTTGTCAAACCTAGAAAAATATACATTGTAGATAATAAAGAACTTATCTTTTTGGGATTGTATATTGAAGGAATCTATGATTTGCTCCGATGATTCACTGTTACATCGTGGTTCATAAAAACACGCTAGCCTTTGCATGCCAGAAAAATATACAAAGAGTCTGTGTCGGACTCTGCATATTTTTCACCTTTAGTTAGCTCTAAAAAATTGCCAAAACAGTTACCACTGCGATTACTCCAAGCTCTCTCTTCAAGTCCATTGTGCAATGCGCATTGTGAAAACCGATTGCCCGATGGACAAATCCTCCGTGTTTACCACTAGATAGGTTAAAATGTATCAATCCATTACGAAATACAGTGACAATAGACACGAAAGCCATTTTAAATGACACGTGATGATACGACTCACTATCATAACAGTCAGCAAACGTATGAATTTATTTCTCAATACATCTCCAATCTAGGAATTGCTTTTCTAAAAAACATTTTCCTTCTGCACGTGAAAAAAAAAATACATATGCCCTCTTAATAATAGATTCGGGTAACAGAAAATCATAACTTTTATTTTTTCAAGTAATCTTTCTATAATTGGTGAATAAAAATTTCAAAAATGGCACTGATCAGAAAAAGATCTTTTAACTATTTATCTCTTACCACACTTACGTTTTTTCTACATTTAAGTAGCCAAAATTGCCTGGGGTGTCTGGTTAGATATCCATAACTATTTCTTGGCAATTTCACTCTAGTTAATTTTTATTTATTTATTTATTTATTTATATTTATATTATATATATATAATATATATATATATATATAATATATATATATTATATATATATGTATATATATATATATTATATATATATATATATATATATATATTATATATATATAATATATATTATATATATAATATATATATATATATATAGTTAAAAGCAATCGGACCTCTCCGAATATGTAGATATTGGCAAATTCGCTTGGGTAATTGTAGATGCACAGTGCATATTAGGCAGTATAGTAGGCACTCCAATAACCCGATCTCTGTTATCTAGATTTTCGATTATCCAGATCATAAATAAAATTTTTGATAAAAGTTAATTTTATTTTAATTTGTACAAAGATCACGTTAAACGTGTGCACACGTTTGATATATATATATATATATATATATATATATGCAGATTATTAGAGTGATGGATTATCCGAGCATGACACATAGAAAATATTAGAAATAAGAGGCAAACTGCTCGGGAGAATTTCAACTTACATTCCTACACAAAAGAATATTACAAACTTTTTCTAGAAAAAAAACTTAAAATCTATATTAGCTTTATTATCACTGCAATTAAACTTAATTTATATCTATATACAGTTCATTGAAAACCTTTGAAGAGTTTGTTTTTCTTTACGGTACACAGCGCTAATCTGGGTAATCAGGAATTCAAGGAACATGCATACACTTCATTTTTTTTTTATCTTTCAAAGATATGTATTGCAAACAATTTTTGAAGCAAGGTGGTAGCCAAGGGGCCGAAGGATTGGACATTTCAATATTTTAATTGCAGAATTACATACAGAATCTAATATATAACATATTAATAGCTCATCTAGCGCTAGCTACACAATGGTGATTCACAGTTCAACTGACTGAAAGCAGTTTTGTCTTGTAGAGTTTACAGAGGTCACTATTAGAGAAAACTTTTCTATAGCTTCCTTTATATATATATATATATATATATGAAATGACCCAAATGGTCATCACCTGAAATAAGTGCACACATCATGACCGAAAATAATACAAGTCGAATTCACGAACAAAGGAATTTATTCCATGAAATACAGCAACATCTTACTCGCTCGGAGCCAGCCCGCGTCTCTCGTTGATCGCGATTATAGAATTAGGTCAAAGAGGGGTTGCCAGGAATTGGCGAGGTGGGTTAGTATTGGCAAAGGGGTAAAGAACGGAGAGGTTACTATAAAGAGACAGAACTCGGATTATAGGCGATTAGAGGTGGTTAAAATTTATTACATATATATATAAGGAAATGTTCGTGTGTCCTCTATAAACTAAAAAACTACTGAACCGATTTACACACGGTTTTTTTTGCAAAATGTTCCGTGTTGTCTCGAGGAGGTTTAAAGCTATTGAAATCCTCGATCTGACCGGTAGAAAGAACGTTTAAAATATTTTTCGTTCGATGTCTGTTCAGATATTATCTAAGAACCTTCTACTTTCAAACAAAACATACGGATGGCAGCACCTAACAACCGCTGATAGCCACCCCTCTCATGTAGATGTTCAACATTCCTGTGAGGGAGGCGAGGGGTAAGGTCATGACCCCCGAGTCTTAAAGGAGGGAGAGTGTTTTTTGACACCCCACGTAAGACATGCTGTCTGTAAGCTCTGCATGTTACCAGTAGAAACAGCTACTTACAAATCAATATATACTGTTGTAGATCAAGATGAAGCAGTAAATCAGTGGTACACCCAGGGGGTGGGCCAAGGGAACCTCCCCCCCCCCAAAGAAATAGAAATTGCATTATGAATATTGAATTTGCATTATAAATTTTTATCCTTTCAACTCGCCTCCCCCCTAAGATAAAATCCTGGGTGCGCCATTGCAGTAAATTATCCAACTGAATTCTTAAATTCACTTGATTTATCTGGATTGCTACCACACAACATTAATCTGAAGATCTGAAGGTTTGTGTTCCTATCATTCTTCTTAGAAACATTGCAATGGTACCAGATTGGCAGTTGAGAGATTATTAAACAATGCAATTAAAGCAACAATTTTAAGTAGCAAATCAAAGGAGAGGATGTGCAATACTACGTATATCAATGATACCAACAGATATGCTATTCAAATTCAAATGATTGCATTTTCCAATTAAACTGGCTTTTGGAATAACGATAAACAAATCACAAGGTGGGCATTGCAAGTATGTGGATTGAATTTGGAGAATCCATGTTTTCCTGATGGGCAACGTTGCATGCTCCCGTGTAAGAAAACCAAGGGATTCGTTTGTATACATGCCAAATGGAATCACCAAAAACATTGCATATCCAAGAGCATTGCAATGAACTTAAAATTGAATAAAACAGTAATTACAATTTATGCAATCCGAAACATAAAAATTATAATGCGTAAATATCTACTTTCAACTAAATACAATAATTTATATCAAACTTTCAATTAGGTTCATTTAATCTACATATATATATATACTCAAATCTAGCAACAGCGAAGTGCCGGGTCAGCTAGTGTTTGTGTATATATATATATATATATATATATATATATATATATATATATATGGCGTCAAGCTGCCATCCCACAGGTCCAGGGTTCGACCCTGCGACTGGACAAGGTCAACTCAGCCTTTCTTTCCTTGAGTGGGTCGATAAAATGAGGACCAAGCATGCTTGGAAACTAAACTCTGTGGGTCCCACGTCAGGTTGACCACCTGACTGAGACATATGCTGTATGGCAGTGCTCCCCAACCTTTTTATCGCCGCGGACCGGTCAACGTTTGATAATTCTACCGCGGCCCGCTGAGAGGGGACGTTGATTGCTTATATTTTAGATTGTTTGATTTAATAATTTGAATTTAATTGTACTTAAACATGCCTTCAAAATAAAATACAGATACACCAAAAAATAAATATAAAGCGATTTAACATTTTAACTCATTAGAACGCTAAATCAATGAGAACCTGACCTTGGGGCCCTAAGCTGGCGGCCCGGGGGTTGGGGACCACTGCTGTATGGCACCCCAAGCCCACGGAGCGCATACTGCATTACTCTCGAGGCGCCATTTAGCGAACCTTAGCGCAAACAGAATCAAATACTGCATAAAAAATTGAATAAATTTTTTCTAGAATGAAATTTAAACTTCGGGCTTTGAGATGCTCGTACAAATGAATGATGACATAATAAATGCAACAATTTACTTTAAGAATAACAACAAATGCCATTGAGTACTGAAATTAGCCATATGAATAGTAAAAATAATGCATATTAGCTTTTTGAAAAATTAAAATTTTACCAAGGTTTTTTTAGAAAATAATTTAAACAAGGTAAAATAATTTTTAGCCTACCTGAATCAGTCGATACAGTAATCCGAAAAAAAGTAAGGTAATCAACACTTATAGCACTGTTAGGCACATGTTGTAAATAGATCGGTAATTCTTCGAAATGTGTAAAAATGTAAATTTTAGATTATAAAATCTGACTTGAAAGATTATTATTTTTATTTATTATTCTGGACATGACTTGAAACTTCTATATATGACTTGAAACTTTTTGATTTTATTTATCTTTTCTCTCGCTGTTTGCTTGTTACGCCTAACGTGGCGGCCATATCCAGAGGGGTGATTTTCGGAAATGTTACAGCTTCCATTTACTGTTGTCACCCTTCAAAATTGTTGATTTTTTTTATTAATTAAAAATTAACGGTAATAAAATTTATAAATCGGGCTTCGAGGTGCACGTACTCATCGTCTGCACTACCTGTCTGTCGAATTTCATGGCTGTAAGTAACATAGATTCGTCTCGAGGCAGCACACACACACAAACACTTCCTTCATTTTATTTATATATATATATATATATACACAACGTGTGCGAGTATTTAAACATCGACGCTAGGGTTTTACGAGTAAAACTATCCTTTGTGAAGAACAGCCAAAACACTAAAATGTTCGTTTAGTTAAGTATTTACAGAGATAACTGGTTATTTTTTTCAAATTTTCTCTCCATAAAAACTTAATTATTTCTTACTATAA
Organism: Dolomedes plantarius; assembly: GCA_907164885.2. Classification (NCBI taxonomy): domain Eukaryota; kingdom Metazoa; phylum Arthropoda; class Arachnida; order Araneae; family Dolomedidae; genus Dolomedes; species Dolomedes plantarius. The sequence continues at coordinate 128,141,537 of OU015498.1, read as the reverse complement.
TTTTTTTCACAAAGCAAAAAATAAGCAGGTAGCTTAACTTGTTCATAAACGGACACTATAGCTAAATGAAAAGAGCAATTTTTAATGACACATTTTTTTCTTTTTTCAAAATTATTGTTTAGATCATGAAATTTAGAAATGATTAAGTTGTATACATTGGATCCTATACAATGCACATACCACGAAAATAGCTTCAAAGAATTAAATCTGAAATCAAAGTTTAGCTATAATAATGTCGAGATAGATCTGAAGAGCAAAATTATACAAAACAAAATCACTACAAAAATTGAGTCAAGATAATTTATTTTACAAACCAAAAAAAAAGACGAAGAGTTATATTTAGTTCTTTAAAAAATATGGCGTTATTAAAAAATATGGCGTTCTTTAAAAAATATGGCGGGTATGGCGTTGCACCCACTACAAAATGGATGTAAAACATTATAAACAATTATTACACATATTCATCAAGCCATGAGTATAAAGCAATCCTGTCAGTACATAATTTGATACATTTTAAACGTCGATCTCTTTCAGATATTAACTATGAAGATTAAGCAAATTAACAATCAATGAAAAGGGCATAAAATTATTACGATCTTACATGTGTTATCAAATCTGTAATAATCGAAAATGGAAATATATTTCATTAATTTTTACGACATCATGGAGTTTTTATTTATGTACACAAACGATGCAAGAAAATTAAAATTACTGTTATTTTATTTAGCCTATTAAATCTATGGTAACAAGAAAAGAAGATACAAATTTTTTCTTCGCTAAGCTTTTTCTATTCATGCATCGACTAAGTTATTGTTTTCAAATATGCAAAAAAAGCAATAAACAAATCGATTGATTTTCCAGTCTTACCAAAGTTAATAAAGAGCGGAGCGTGCATTGGACAGTTCTCTTTTATTAAAGAAAAAAATAGGTATATCACTTAATAAAACAAAGCACAGAAAAACCAATTTGAATAACAACCGCACTTTGATCTGATCTGATCTGCAGTAAACTGTTTTTTGATGACAGCATTTACATGAAGACATTATACAGCAGGGTCAGATATCATTCCTTCAAAACATGAACGAGCTCTCTCTCTAATCTATAAACAATAACCTTTCAACAGACATCAAAAATGCTTGAATTAAATGCAACCATTTTATGAGAAGACAATTCTCTCGATACATTTACATAGTATTGACCCAAGAGGAGTACTAACAACAAGCAAGGTTTAAAATAATTACAAGATAAAAAGAACTTTTTATATACCATGTTTTAAAATTTTCTGTTGAATCATATAAAATTGACAATTCTATGTATTAATAAATACTTTTTTAAATTTTTTTTTGTTGAATTATCACGTCAACTTGAAAGAAAATTAAATTAATTGGAAGTTAACTTGCATATAACTTTTCGTTCCCGTTCCGGCCAATACATGGCTGCACCAGTCTACAAAACAAATTAACTGAAAATAACTGACAATTAATTTAATTCTGCTTAAAGATGGCTAAAAGTATTTAAAAAATGCATTGTCATCGTGTTCTGAACTATTCTAAAAGTTTCAAATCTAGTCGGGAAGTTAGTTAAAAATCGATTGCAAGATTTGTATTTGACAAACACACAAACAAGAAAGCAAGTTAATAAAAACATGGTAATAAGTCTAGAACATGAAGGAAGCTGTATTATATAGTGCACATAAACTTAAGTTGGTGCTAAGAATCCGCTAGCCTAGACATTTTGCAAATAATTGTTTGGAACAGTTCCTTAAATTCTGTTTCTGTGGGGATCTCGGGACCTTGGGATGTCTTTTGGTTAGACCTGCATCCTATTCAGAAAGTTCCCCTTGAGGTGACTGATTTGGTTAGGCCTCCTGATGAAGAGACCAGTCGGTTGCCTTGTTATATGGTTTAGTTCCTTTACTGCTACAGAATCTTGCATTATGGTGCGTTGAGCCCTAAGTGAGTGATTTCGGTTTGTTTTTGTCTGCATTCTTCCTGCTAATAATTTTCTTGCTTTGTTGAATTATTTACTTTTAATTATACATCTAATTCTGGTTTTGCACGATAGATACGTTCCTGAAGAGTACGTATAAAAAAAAATCGTTTAAAAAAGACATTGTATTTATGGAAGAAAAGAAGATTGGTTCCGGATCTAACAAATCAGTGAAAATAATTTTAAAAAACCACATGAAAATATTCGTTTTTAACTCATTTTATTCTCACAAAATATACATGCAATAACATGTAATGAAAATGAAAATATTTCTTCATGAAAAAAAAAAATTGTTTTACACATAAAACTTTATTTTTCATTTTCACTTTCTGACAATAAAGGGCGCAAACATTTGCGTACGACTGGAATAACATTTCGCAGTTGTAAATATATGTAAATAAGTTATAAGTGATAGAATAAAAGAAGAACATGTTTTTGCGGACTGAATTCGTGAATCAAAACAGAACTGGATACACTATCCCCAAAAATAAAACGCGACAAAAAAAAAATTTTCTTAGAATTTAGGCGAAAAAAAATTGAGAAATTGGATTGGACCGCTCGTATTAAATCAAAATGACTCGTATAAAAAGAGAATGAAAATTTATTTTGAATTCGTGTTAAATCAAATTCGTGTAAAAAAAGTTCGTGCAAAAACAGAATTAGGTGTATTTCTTTAAAATTATTCATGGATTCCAAATAAAACACCCGTGTTCCGATAAGGTTCAATGCCATTTAAATAAAAGCAAAAATTATTTAAAGGTCGATGTGCGATGTGCTTCTTTACACCTCTAATTGGCCCATAATTAAGGAATCACCACTGACGTTGAGCTCTTGTTAAGCCTTTGCCTTTTCCTTAAAACACCTCAAAACGGGTTCTGAATGTAAACCTCAAGTGAATGAAGCTATTGTACTCTACTTCCAACTCTTGAGAAAAATGTATCTCATTTACAAACAATCGTGGCAAAATTTAACTGATACGCCCCTCTTTAACAGTAAACAAAAAATAACTCAAGAGACACCATGTACTGTTCCCTGCGTTTTAATTACATAATACTCCAGAAAAACATTTACGCAAAATTCAAATTACTAGTCGAACAATTTTCCGCAAGAGAAGTGGCGTTAAGAAACCGTGCTAGCCAGGAATATAACACAAAACAAACATTTCATGATTTGTATTAAGGTTACTGTTGATGAAAATCTAAATTGCGTCTCATTTTTCACATTTATTCTATATCATTTTAAAAACTGGTTTAATTACGGAAATTTCTTACAGTATTTTTATCATGAAGAAAATGGTATAGGAATCTAAAAAGCAATTAAATCAAGTAAAAAAGACATGAGTCAGCGTCACACGTCTATCTCGCCACGCCGCACCTCTTCGGAAAGTCTTACGTTGAATCATACCCTCAAGTGTTCGATTCTAACCAATTAAAACAGTTTTTGACTCCTAGCGCCCCCATGGTATAAAAACGTTGAGCAGCGATTTTCGGTCTTTCTCCCATCACCCCCCACACCCTTTGTCTTGATCGCTTGCCTTCTGGGTCGCGCTGTCTCGTTCTTCTGTCCTTGTCCGCGTACTGCTTCCAACTATATTGATGTAAACGTATTCGATACTCAAGTCCGAAAGCTCTAGGCTGTCCGTTGCTGTTATTGTCAAACATCATGTCGTCAGCTTGTGCCATTTCGTTCAGCTATGTATTGCTGTGTACCTTCTCTGATGTCCTGGAGTATATTTCCATGGAATGAAGTACTCCAGCTCTATAGCAGCCACGACTATCTGTGTGTAAATGCATGACCTGTACCGTCAAAGTTAAAGCCGTTACATATTATATTATATTAATATATATATATATATATATATATATATATATATATATATATACATGCTTTATTTACAAGCAAGACGTTTAAATAGAGCTACCAATCTCCCGGTTGGACAGAGGGAGCAGTGCAGGATTTACGTATAAGCTACACAAGCTATAGCTTAGGGCCCCCCCCCCCAAAAAAAAAAAATAAATAAAAATTATAAAGGGCTGATATAAACGACCATGTGACACATAGGCCGTCAGCGTCAATCCTCGACCTGCCCATTAATTGTTTTTTCAGCATTACTTTCCGATAGTCCGACGACAAATTCCTGCTATTGGCCACTAGGTGGCTTTGTTACTGATCGTCAGTTACATGTTCCTCGTTCCAGAGAGAGCAAAAACATCGACACATTTTCGCCGCGAGAGGGGGACACGAGAAATATTGTTTTCAAAGCTTCCGATTGAAATATCCATGTTCCAGTATTATATTAGAGCAGTTAACACAGCTGAACAAATAGACACAAATTATAAATCAGTAAGTAATAAATTATTATGAATTCATTTCCATGTGTAATTGTTTGATTTTCTCCTTTCAACAAAAAGTCGATGTTCTGGGTAGACGAGGCCAGGGCAAGTTTGTGAATTCAAAGCTTTAATTGCGTCACATCCCCTGAAAGCTTTTCTTTGCATGAACGTAAAAAATAAATAATAAAATCTTCTCACTTTGGGAATACCGTCGCTGATTATGAACGTTTAATTTAACGCTGAAATTACCAGCTCACCCGCTAATCTAGATTCAGATTATTTAAAAAATAAAAGATGTCGACGTTCACCCTTTATTTTAACTGAATCTTAAATTTGAAAGGCAAATTATTAAATTAAAATGCAAATTGAAATGGCATAAAACTCAAGTAGTGAAAAAATATATATATCCTTGTGGAATAGACTGTCAGCTGGTGAATTTAACAAAAATGCTAACAGGGAAAGCGTGGAAAGAATATCCTACAAGTCTCTGTCCATTGGGAATTAAGTGAAATATAAGTTTATTTCAAATAAAAAGCATAATAAAATAGGTTGAGCAAAATTTCCGAAAGACTGAATAAAAGGCCATAAAAAATGCTAATTCTTTGGTAACTATGGCAACTGCTTTACGATGATTTCAAGAAAAAAAACTTTTCTGATAAATTTACGTTTTATTTGTTTTTCTAGTTATCCTAGAATTGACTAAAACCTCGTTAAGAAATATTCAAAAGATTTTTTTTTATTAGAAAATAAATTCAAAACAAAACTATTTAAATGACTACTTGACTCTTCGTATTCTAATATACATAAACATGTCATTATGTCTTTTTAGACCGCAACATTAAAGATCCTAAAAATAAGATACTAACAATCATTGACTTTTCATCCGTAAACAAAAAAATATAATATAGAATGAAAACTACTTATTTAAAAGAACGACGATGCTGAAACAAGTATATAAAAAGCTTCACCTCGTGATCAATCTCACCCATTCATGAATTTATAGTCATCTTTTCTAGATATGCTCTCCAAGGGTAGATCATAATTTAATATACTTGGAAGTTTAAACCAGTGGGATTTTAATATTGGGATATTTTAACGTAGGATTACGTTCCTCCATAACAGTCCTGCGGAAAGGAAAATTTCAGACGCTAAAACTGTCCGGCATTCCGCCCTCGCGAGTTAATAATTTTGGCAGCGCGCTAAACCCAGACTATGGCTTGGACAAGTTAAACAGAAAAGTAGAAAGATGCGACAAAATTTTGACATACATATATCCATCGGCGTAGCGTGCTTCAAACTTGGGGGGGGGGGGGGGGGGCATTACTTACTGAATTAAGTAAGGGCCCTCCTCAGCACATTGACTGTCAAACGGTTCTTAAAATATGAAATATTATGATTTTTTGACATTGAATAAATATAGAACTTATGTTTGAGTAATATTCAAAATTTATACAATGACAAAATTAAATATAGTATAAATAAAATGAGAAAAAAAAATATAGCATCGAATTTTTGTTATGAATCATATCATTGCTAAAAACTACGTTAAAGCTAAAGACATAATCGGGCTCTTCAGTTTCACAGTTTCAAAAAGCGGAAAAAAACCAACTTTCTTAAAAGTTTTCTACAATTTTTCGATTTTAACTAAACTTCTAATAACGTTTTAATTTACTTCAAGGTAAGTTGGGGGGGGCACGTGCCCCCCCCCCCCCGACGGTACGCCTATGCATATATGTATATAGTATATATATATAAACATACGTACATATATATAGATACATATATACATACAAAAGAGGTAAGCAACGATAAGTAATCCTACGTTAATAACCCGCGGTAGTTTCGTTAGAAGAGACTATCTGATTTTTTTTTAATCCATCGCAAATGCAGAAAATACACATTAATTTCAACCTGCTCTGCATTTTCTATATCAAAATTTATTATAAGACATTTTTGCGACCCCTTTTGACGCCTAAATTCTGTTCGATGCTTCCCGAGGCCTAAAAAATGCTGACTGCATTGCATAAGGTGGTTAAAACGATCCTTGCTACCAAAATTCTCTCCGTTCTATAGTTTCTTTTCTTGAAACGTGATTTTCAATTCTGTTGCTTACCGCTAGACATCGAACAACATGACACCAAATAATAGTGCACACAATAGAATGCTTTGGATCCTCTTTCTCTCCCCGCTTTACATTCAACTTCCTGAATTATATTGGTTATCAGTCCTAACTTTTAACACACAACAGCTGTTTCTAATGCTGAGACAGGCTGAATATTTTCTCAGATTAAAATATTGTAAAAAGGATTAGTGAAACGGAATAAAGATGAATTATGTGACATAAAGAATATTAAAACTGACTCTGATGTGAATTTTATCAAGTTCCAGTAAAAGAAATTGGAAGGTTTGAAATGCATAGAGGCTTAGGTTTGGTTTAGAGCGCTAGTCATTTTATACTACATGAGAGCTAATTAGACCGGAACCTACTGCTTAATGCCGATTCCGAACGGCTACAAACGTCCATGCCAAGGGTGGGATTCGAACCCACAGACTCTGGTACCGAAAGCCCGCGCCCTAGCCATTCGGCCATCGTCCGAATGAAATGCATAGAGATATTTAGGTGCTAATATAAACTGTTTAAAAAATAATTTTTTGGTGAAGAGTGTTATTACTAATTGCTAACGGATATCAATAACTTGAAGTGTTGAATTTAAGATAGTTTCTATGTCTGAAATTCGACACGGTTTACATAATTATAAGTTACATACAAGGTTACTAATGCTACTGAAATAATTTAAATACAAGATCATAATAATTTAGTAAATTTACAAAAATAAAATATAAAAGTAATTGACAATTTTCAAATTCGTACTGAAAGATTTTAGACATGTGATGGAGTCAGTGAAGGTGCATTAATACTTACTTGTATTTGTAAGTACGTTTCAATCACAGTTTCAATTCAGCCAAGAAATTCTAAATTTATTAGACGGTTTAATTTCTTATTCAGATCTGCCCTTTCTACAAATAAGAGCAACGTGGCTCTTTTTTAATCTCAGAATGAACTCTACAATAGCATATTTAAAATGTATTAACAATACGTTAAAGTAAGACCTCAAAATACATTACGTGAAGGGTATTTTTTATAAATATAGGGAAAGCGAAAGTTTTATTAGTAAAGAATGATTATTTTAAAATCAAAAAGAGAAATTGAAAAACGGAAACAAATTACGAAGAGCCTAGGCGATACAGCAGAAACTCCATTATCCGGATCTCTATTACCTGGATATTGGATTATCCGGATCAACCAACAGAAATAAAATACTTGCTAAAAATTAATTGGAATTTTTATTTTTACAAAGATCACGTCAAATGTGTGCACGTGCGCTTTTGTTTACGGCGAAAGAGCTGGAAGTTGCATTACAGACGCAAACACATAAAAAAATTTATGTTGAAAAGTATTCGCGATTTGGCAGCTACACAACGGAGCAGCTATACAACGGGGGGGGGGGGAAAACAACGCTAAAACTAACTACAGACTATAAAAAAAGCCAAAAATGTCATTTATTATGTCCTTGTTGTCATGTATAAGAAATTATTATTATAATAAATTAATAATTATAAAATTAAACTAACAAATTTATTTTTAAAAAGGAAGTATTTCTCTAAATTCGTTTATCCGAATTTGTCGTTATCCAGATTATTTCCATCACTGATTAATCCAGATAATCGAGTTTCTACTGTAATGGAAGAAAATCACATCCTTAAGCAATTTGCTTTAATGTTTTACTCTTAGTGGGCTACTTATGGTGGAAGCTCTAAAAGAGAGTGCAGTGGATAACAACAATTCTTAACCCTGCACTGGTGCGGCGTCTCACAGACGCCAATAGTACTTTGCCTTCTGTGTATTGATGGATTGCTCTGGATATGCCCAGCAGACGTCGGTACCTTCGAAGTGTTCATGTATGAGTCATATAACAAACAAAACTCTTGAAGTTGCTATCATTCTTGTTACAACGTACGATAAAAGAAAGTTCCGAAAAGAATACTTACATTGACGTTGAATGACGCCCAATAAATTAACCGCTGTAAATATTATCTGAGTATGCCGGCTCTCGTCTCTTATTAATATTAAACAAAAAAAGCAGCATCCTGGTTCACACTAAACATTTATTTTACCAAATCTACACGAACGAATACACACACACACATTAAGCTAAACAGAAACAATAGAATTCAATATAACTCTACTGTTGCCAATTCCCTGAAATAAAAAAAGATTACTCTAAATTGCGACCACGCCCCCTCTCGGCCGCTGAGAGTCGTAACAATTATTTTATAGTAAACGGCTATAGACCAAAACACCTGCGCCGATGCGTTTCACCAAATTTGCAAAAAATTCTATAAATAAATCCTTTTTTTTCATTTGCTTTGTTTTCATTTATCCTATTGTAAAAATTGCTTAAAAAAATTATTTTTTTCCCGTTGGATTGGTTTTCATTTGTAAAAATTGCTAATAGAAATAAGTTTTTTTCATTTGCTTTAATTTATTTTATCGTAAAAAGTGCATATAAAATTACATTAAAAAATTGATTGGTTTTTATTTATATCCATTATGTCTTTAGCGTACTGTTTTAATGAATATTTATTTTTACAAATAGAATAACTAAAACCTAAATAAGATACACTTTCTTATTTAGGTTTGCATCTTATTTAGGCCTGCAATTTTTAAATACTCGACCAATGTAGGGTTAAAATCTTCCAAGTTGTGGAAATATACATATATAAGCTCAAATATTTTTTTGCAAAATCTGGCCTTCTCTATTTTCTGATAACTCCCATCTATTTAAATCTGACCCTCTTCCAAGCTCAATCAATTAAAACTTACGCTTTCATACGAGTAGTTTATTTCTGGAACTACTTAAAGAAAGAAAGAAGAAAAAAACTTATTTCGAGTTTTCGAGAACATATGTGGTATTGTAAAGAGCCCCA